>CABFKL010000497.1:36194-51646 GCA_901765185.1 Panagrolaimus sp. JU765 | reverse complement strand
ATTGTATTAACACATCTTAATATTTTAATTTTATTAAATCCTTTCAAAAAGGATATAAACAATTCCAACACAAAATTCAGGTGGAAATACAACTTCAGGTGGAAATACAACTCCGATCAACATTGAAAATACACATCAAATCATAATTAAAATCCAACAATTTTTTCCACAACGAATTTGGATCATTATCATTATAGATAATATTCACATTAAAATATTTCGTTGAATCCAAAAATTCATAAGCAAATATCCGTTTCATTGATAATAACGAAGAACATACTGGACAATCATTTCCCCGATCAATGCCACGATCAGATTCTTTTAAAATATCAGCCAGTAAAACATCTTCACCATTAAATGTACTCAAGAACAGAACACGTTGAGTAGCTTTACGTCGTTCAATCTAAACCAAACAACATTCTTTTTTTCTTTTTTCATTTTAAAATAAAAACTTTTTAGAAAATATATACGATCCTAAACAAAAAAATATATAAACTAAAACCAATACAATACACGAACCTTATAATATTTTCCAGATTCTATAGCCCATTTTTTTTGCCATCTATCTGCATTGTCTCTTTTAACAATTAAATTTTTATCTCTAATATCATAAACATTTAATATATCTTCAACAGATTCAACTTTTATAAAGTCATCAACATTTTGATCAATAATAAACTTGACAGGTCTACCAATTAAACCACAATGCACATTGATTTTAACAAAATTTTCAATTATGAAAGAACAAGATCTAAACACAAAACATTGCATTCATTTCATACTTCCTACACAAACTCACTTTTCAACATATGTCCATTTAATTAATTTCACAATAGGAAAACATTCCTTTAATTTATTAAATTCCAACGCTAACAACATTGATTCATCATTTACAATGAAAACATAAACATGAATACCATCTGATAATTCCATTACATTCTTCATTACAGAAACAACTTGCAGTACTGGTTCAATGACAAATTCATTATTGAAAAAATGCTAGAAAAAAACAATAAAATTTCACAACCAAAATCACTCACATGAAAAAAATTTAAACTTAATGCCATTATTATTTACTTTCAAAACAATGCTGTAATCTTGAACACAATATTCTACAACCATTTTCAATATTCTTGATTCTTTTGGCCATCTGAATCTTCAACGACACAATAAATTTCACAACCATCTTTAAATTATAATAAAAAAAATTCAAATCAAAATTCCAACCATTGAAATCGTAAGAAAAATTATACCTTACATTCAAAAAATTTAAACTCAAAATCTCCATAATGTTACTTCTTCTAAAATTATACAAATAAAATTTACAAACAAAATAAAACATATCCATCGTCATTTACAATTTAATTGTATTAACACATCTTAATATTTTAATTTTATTAAATCCTTTCAAAAATGACATAAACAATTCCAACACAAAATTCAGGTGGAGATACAACTTTAGTCAATACTATATCATTCAACAAATACCAATCATTATTATACCTTCTATAAGAAACAAAATGTCTTGGATTTGTACGATATTCAATGCAAGCAACAACTTTCCAATCAACACTGGAAATACGCATCAAATCATAATTAAAATCCAACAATTTTTTCCACAGAGAATTTGGATCATTATCATTATGGATAATATTCACATGAAAATATTTTGTTGAATCCAAAAATTCATAAGCAAATATCCGTTTCATTGATAATAACGAAAAACATACTGGACAATCATTTCCCCGATCAATGGCACGATCAGATTCTTTTAAAATATCAGCAAATAAAACATCTTCACCATTAAGAACAAGAACAAAACACGTTGAGTAGCTCTACGTCGTTCAATTGAATACAAGCAAACATTACACTTTAAGTCTTCATTCTTTACAAATTCAACCAAACATGTCAATTCATCAGGAAGCAAATTATTCATAAGTTGTTCTAGAACTAAATCGCAAGCATTCATAT
Source organism: Panagrolaimus sp. JU765 (assembly GCA_901765185.1). Lineage (NCBI taxonomy): Eukaryota > Metazoa > Nematoda > Chromadorea > Rhabditida > Panagrolaimidae > Panagrolaimus > Panagrolaimus sp. JU765. The sequence continues at coordinate 49,675 of CABFKL010000497.1, read as the reverse complement.
CACCATTACCCAAAGAACGTAAAGCAGAATAACATGACATGCACCTTCTAAGTTCAACAACATTATTACACTTTCTTGACAAAATTTTTTGAAATTCCAAATACATTAAATTATGTAAACCAACAACAACTATCGATTTAAAATATTGAACAAATTCCGACATTGAATCAATCATTTGGACTGTAACAATAAGAAAACAATCAGTACCATGATTAACCAAAGGATATAAATCAATATTTTCCACATTTTCAAAATTCAACCGCCGTTTTTTAGTTGCATCAATATCAAGTAACGATGGCATAGTTCTTTTTTCACTGGAAACACTAAATTTTAAACCAACAAATGACAATGGTTTTTTCACAGGAGTTTTAAAAATATCATTAACATTAATATTCGACACAGGATATGGCAATCTTCTTACCAATAAACCATATTCATTCTGTTTAATCAACGGCTTCGAATCACAAATAAAAGCCTTTTCATTAAAATCAACCAAAATGAGACCCTTCAAAGATGAAACTCTTGAACATGCAACATAGCCCTGTCCAGGTGTAAAAACATTCTTCAATGAAATTATTGCACGCTGCACTGATATTCCTTGTGATTTATGAATTGTAAATCCAAATCCAATCATAACTTTAAATTGATACATTTCATGCATTAATCCATTTTCATAATAAGAAAAACATCTTTCACGTTTAATTACATGAATACCAAATTTTCCAAAATCAATTCTTAAACCAATTACACGATCAGCTTCTTTTTCAACACCAAGAAGATGTCCAGAAACACCATTAACCAATCCAATATCCGAATCGGTATTCACGTTTAGTACAATTCGACCACCAATAAACAAATACAAAGTAAATTCTTTCTTCAAAGTTTCTCCATCTGCATCATTCATTGAAAAATATCTTCGTCCACTTACTACTCTACTTCTAATTTCTGGTTTAAACTGCAAAATTTCTAACAACAATTTAAATCCAACCATACAATTGAATTCAAAAACTTCTTCATTTGTCGGAAATATTGCAACAACTTCAGGATATCGCTTGTAAACACTAATAAATTTTTCGGCAGCAATTTCCTTGTAATCCAAATATGTTGCATTAGTTTTTATAACACAATTTTTTAATATATGAATATCATCACCATTTAATTGTCCAACTCTCATCCGTTCTAATATTTTAGCAAATTCTATATCAGACTTTTGTCGACAATTTCTCGACAATTCACAATAATTGAAATTTTCAAACAACTTTACTACAGAACCAATTTCAATATTCAAAATTCGTCTACATTCTGCTTCGAATATAGTTTCAAAACAATAATTTCCAGTAACAGGCTTCAATTGCAATAAATCGCCTAATGCCAAAATATTCCTTCCACCAAAAACTTGATTTTTATATTCTTGAAAAATTTCACGAAATCTCCAATCAATCATAAGCAATAAACGATTTGATACCATCGATATTTCATCAATAATGAATAAACGACAATTACAAAACTGCATTCTTAATTGTTCTCGTTCAGCATCTGATAACTTATGATAGAATTCCGTTTTATATCCAGATTCAGAATCATATCGTTTGTTAAATTTCAACAAACTATGAATAGTTTTACCTTTTATGTGTAAAGCAGCTATTCCAGTAGGCGCACAACGAATAACAAAAGGACAAACATCTCTTTCATCGTCTCCATTAATCAAACAATCATAATCAATACTGCTACTTAAAACATCAATCAAATAGCTTTTACCAGTTCCACCAACCCCAGAACAAAACAGAAGCAACTGCTTTGTATTACTATTAATTGTGTTTTTAACAGTTTTAAATACACGCTTTTGATCCGTATTCATTGACTCTAACATATCAGCTAATTCATCAGACGTTTTTTTAATTACTGGAAACAAAATACGATTTGTTTTTCGAAGAACATTTTTACGCACTTTCGCATTCTAAATTTTAAAATATTAACACAACTATGACTTAAAATAAATACCTTTTTATTCAAAGCATTCATAGCTTCAGATTGAAATTTATAAAATTCAACATGACCCTTTATAAATTCTTCAACATCAGCAACAAAAGCAGGCGCAACAATTCTTTTTTTTTCCAAATAATTTTTAAAATATTCTTCATAGTTCATAAACAATGAATTGAACCTTGTTGCTACACGCCAAGGAACAAAGAGAACACATAACCGCCGGTAAAAATCTTCATGTTCTTCTGGATCATCAGCACGCCATCCACGCAAATATACTTGTGGAACTTTCTGTCTTCCTAACTTTTTAATTACTCTATTGGAATGAATCATTTGTCCACCAACTTTCCTGGGAATCTTCAATTTGTAACCTTTCTCTAATTCAGGAAAATTATAAAAAGGTGAACTGGAATCATCATAATGATACTTCGTATAAGCAAAAGTATCTCCAGTTATTCCACAATCATCACCATCATCTCCATCATCTTTCAACATTTTTTTTCCACGATCCTCATTTACAACTTCAAACGATATCATAAAACTGAACAACGAAACTTTTTCCATTTCTCGCGGTCGATGAGGATAATAATGATCATAAACATTCAATTGAAATGCATCTTCATCATCTCTCAATCCAGAATCTTGAATTTCTTTTACAGATTTTAGAACACGAACACGACTTTCTGACAAATCTGTATTAATGAAAATTGTAGCAAAACCAAATCCATACAACTTTTGACCAAGAAGCAAATCAACACATTCAGGAAGACCACGAAGTTTACTTCTCATCATTTCAGCAGCCAATTTAATCGAAGCATTCTTTTCCACCACTCCTCTATTCAAAGCATCGGCTACTCGATCACTTAATTGATCATTTTTAGTCAAATATTTCGTAATATAAGAAATAAGATTGAAGGAACCATGTTGAATATACTCAATATCCATATTACCAGAATTTGCCATCAAAATTGCAGGATTATAAGCATTGATGTAAACTTCTTTTTCATCTCGTACAAGATTAACAAACCTAAAACAAAAAATAACTAAAATCAAAAAAATTAAAACAAAAACCTCATATTTGGACAACCCAATTGTTTTTTAATATCAGGATCAATAATTAACATTGTTTTACCCAAAACAGGACGTGGATAATGATCCTTGCAAATAATTACTTCTTCATTATTAATAACCACTTTCTTTCGACATGTTTCGCGATGACGTCCATCGGGAAAAACATAATGTCGTTGACATGTATCAACCAATTTATATAATACTGGCTCTTCTACAGGATCTGGCAAACGACAAGTAACATATTTGTCAATATATTCCACATGCATTTCATCAGGATCATCAGGTAATGGAGCACCCAAAACCCAAAGAATCAAATGCATATGCAAAGCACCTCGATATTGATACTCAAATCGCCAAAAAAAATTAATAATACAACCAAGAGGACCATTTGCACCTTTAATCAAATCAAATAATGCTTTATAACGATGATGCATATGCATTTCACACAAAACCGGATCTTTAACAATCATTTGCATAATATTATCTGCATTAACTTCACATTTGTAAACTTTTTTATATACCACATGAAGGTCCTCCATTAACCGTTCATTTGGATTCAAAGTAATAAACCATGTAGGATGTCCAAATACTCTTATATGCGCTTCCAATTCATTTTGTCGTATTTTCCAATATTGTGCATAACCTTTCATTCCTTCAAACGCACGAGTTAACAACAAATTATCTCCAACTTTATCAGATCTTAACAACTTCTTTACATTTCCAGCTTTCAAATTATCACGACTTTGCCGCGACATCGTTCCAATACATCCAAGCATTTGTTTAGATTCAATATATCCAGTTGCCATGATAATATATTTTTGAGACCTTGCAAATTGACGATTCGCATTCTTTAACCGCTGTCGACAATACAACATTACAGGCAAATGTTGTAGCCGATTTGCATCCCAACCAAAACGACCATCAGCAAACAACTCTGGATTACAATACACATCCAAATAAGAATTTTCCAGTCGTTCCACATCATACTTTGTTCGACGAAATCCATAAATAGGACATTCTGTATCCATGTTAATACCATCAACATTAGAAATAACAATACCAGGATTTTCACGCTGATATTCACTAATATCTTGAGTAAGAACATGTCCATCACTATTATTAATTACCAACTTCTTTTTCAAATCTCGCATACACATCCTCATATGCGGACTATCCATTTCAAATCGAAAAGAAACACATTCATCTGGTAACACAAATCGATCATTAATAATGATGTCACTATAGAATGGATTAATTTCCTTCAATTTTCTTAATGCAAAAATAACTTTATCAAGTCGAACAATAATTGGTACAGAATGTCCAACGACAACTTCAATCTTCAAAAAATCAGCAGACGGCAATGTCTTTGCCAGATGATTCAACGTTTGATCTATATTTAATGGAATAAAAACTGTTGCACCAATTTTTCCTTTAAATCCAGTATTGACACCACGTTGATCGTACACTGGACGCTGAGAAACAACTAAAAATATTACATAATTATAAATGTTTATATTCAAACAAAAATTACCATTTTTTTTTCGAGTAATTAAATACAATTCCACCCAATTCAATTCTTCAAGCCACGGAGGAGTCGGACAAATACCCAAAACATTTTTTACCGAATACTTTGGCATTCTTGATTCTCTAATAGATTCCCAACACTGCCGACATAATTGAACTTCTCTTTGTGTATCAGCCAAATCCGAACACATTGCACGAATATTATCATCAATCGGCTTAAGCTTTTTTAACATTTCTTTCTTTCGTTTTAACATTTGACAACAATCGCAAGTCTCAGTAAATGAATCAAATATTTTCTCGATAAATACTCGATAAATATCTTTATATTCATTATCATTATTTTGCTGAACATGCAATTTAGGGATATGTGTCCTTGGAAATCCTTGAACAACTTTTAATAAAAGATTTTTTGGAATATTCATCAATTTTTTAAACCCTTGAAATTTTGCACTTTTCTGTTCAAACGCTTCATTCAACATATTCTTAAATTCTTCCAAATTTATCATTTCAATAAAAATTTTTTTAATCTTCTCCGTTTTAAATTGATCTTCCTTAATTAATTCAATTGAAGAGTTCAAAATTAACATTGCATCATGAATTTCATCTGAATTTGACACTTTTAAGTTTTTAAAAGAATTTAACTGCCGTTCATATTCATCCTTTAACTGAATTATTCCAATTTCAAATAATTTCATAGCATCAGCATCAGATAAAGATTCTTTTTCACCACCAATTAAAACATTTGAAAATAATGTTTCAACAGGATCTTCTTTCATGATAACATCATCCATGTCTGATTGTTGTTTTTCAACAACATTGCTGTCAATCAATTTTTCTTCGTAGATATTTTTATCAACGTAATCGTCTTCCATAATCACATCATTTACTTCTAATTCTTGTGCTTCAACAACATTATTTTCAATCAATTCTGCTTGACAAAAACTTTTATCGAAAAGTTCTTCCATAATAATATCATTTGTTTCTAATTGTTGTTTTTCAACCACATTATTTTCAATCAATTTCTTTTGGTAAATATTTCTATCTAACCAAATAACATTTTTTTTATCATTTTTCATTTTAAAATAATAACTTCCCGGAAAATAATAACGATCCTAAACAAAAAAATTAATAAACTGCAAAAAATACAATACACAAACCTTTGCTTTTTCATGATATTTTCCTGATTCTATGGCTCGCTTTTTTTGCCATCTTTCTGCAGCATATTTTTTACTAATTAAAATTTTATCTCTGATATCATAAATTTTTAATATATCTTCAATAGACTCATCTTTTATAAAATCATCAACATTTTGACTAATACTAAAGATGACAGGTTTACCAACTAAACCACAATATCTATTGATAACAACATAATTTTTAATTATAAAAGAACGAGATCTAAATATAAAAAAATACATTAATCCTTCATAAAAAGCTCACAATCTATGATATTCCCATTCGGTCAACTTTAAGAAAGAAAAACATTTCTCTGAATCATCAAAATCCAACCTTGACAACAATGTAGTATCATTCACCAAAAAAATATAAAAATTGGCACCATCAGATAATTGCAATTCATTTTCCACAATAGAAACAATTTGCAACACTGGTTCAATAACAAATTCATTATTGAAAAAATGCTAAAAAAAAAATAAAATTTCACAGCCAAAATCACTCACATGAAGAAAATTTAAACTCAACGCCATTATTATTCGAAATCTAAAATATTCCACTTACTATATTCAAAAAATTTCACCAACAAAATACTCAATCGATTTAACGACATGAATTATAGATATTTAAAATTACAACAACAATTTATTTAACCAAAAAAAGAACATAAACAGAAAATCAGACACCAGATGTTGAACGATATTTTTTTTCCAATATAGCAATTAAAAATGGACGTTTCATTAACCAAAATCCTTCAACATTTTTAACATATTCTTCATAGTTATCAGCAAAAAGATTAACACAATAATCAAAAATAGAATTTAACATCAAATCATGTGCAGCTGTCGAAAAATCAACCACAGAAGTAACATCAATTCTGGATTTTACGATATCAAAAATTTCATCCTTAAATTTAAAAACTTGAAAAATTCAAAATAAAAATAGACATACCTTATATTTCAATTTGTATTTGTCCGCAAATTTACACAAATCTAATAATGAAGCATTATCCAAATTTTTATCAACAATTTTACTGTAAATAAAATTAACAGCATTTTTCACGGTTCCAAATTTAAAATCATCAATGACAATATTACCATCAAAAGAATCATTAAAAATATCAGCAAATACAGCAGAAACCATTGCCAGAACCAACTCATGAACCATAACAGAATCACTTCCGACACAAATTTTAACATCTTTAAAATCATTTTGACCAATCAAATTCAAATGAGTAAAATCATCCTTTTTAATATTCAAATTCTCAAATGATATTTTCACAGTAGTATAAATATTCACAAGTCTACTTCCTGATTTAAAAAAATCATTTGATAATTCAATAACAGCAAACTTTTCATTCTCAAATACTTTTTTATACAAAACACCATTCAACGAATAAGACCAATCAATATGAAATTTGTCCAAAGTTGTTCTAATTTCTAACCTAACAAAAAATTTTTCATAATTTGTATTTCGATCATTTTGAAGAAAATACAATTTAAAATCATTTGATTCAGCACGATAAGAAAAATAACGCATAGACATCTTTGAAATAGTAAATTGATTACCCAACTCAATTTCCTTTTCCATCATTCTAAAAATAAGATATTGAATTCAATAAATTTTAATGCAACAAAAGAAAAAAATAACTACTCGATTCTACGATAATAAGCATCATCAATATCAAATCAATCAAAAAATACACTTTATTTTAAAAACAATTTCACAAAATGATCAAACATTATCAGAACGGTACTTTCGAGCCATAGCTTTTAATAAAAATTCACGATCCAAAAGATAAAATTTATCAACGACATTAGCATATTCTTCAAACTTTTCAGCAAACACATTAACACAAACATTATAAAGATCAATTAAACCCAATTCATCAGCTTTCATTGCAATATCAACCACTGTGTGCAAATTTATTTTTTTTCTAATAACTCCAAGAAGAGTCTTCTAAATATACACATTATAATAGAAAAAACCGAAATAAAATTACCTTATTTATCAAATTGTATTTGTCGACAAATTGACACAAACTAAACAGCAAATCAATATCGTCACTCAAAACAAAATCATAATAAATGAAATATATTCCATTTTTCACAGTTTTTAAATCAAAATCGGTAATTTCAACTTTACCAGCAACAGATTCTTTACAATTAGTTCTAAACATCGCAGCAAACACATCAGATGCTGCAGCCATAATAAACTTATGAACTTTAATACCATCACCACCAACACAAATTTTGAAATCTTCATAACCATATTGACCTAACAAATCCAAATCAAGAGCACTTGATTCCACAACAATTGGTTTCAAATCGGTTAACTTCACACATGAATAAACAAGCACCGAAGGATTCTTTTCACTTAAAAATGCATTTGAAAATTCAATAAAAGCAGATTTTTTGTCCACAACTGATTGAGTATATTCCACTTCATTTATCTTAAACGACCAATCAAGACGGAATTCTTTTAATCCAGTTCCAACATCCAATGATACAGAATATTTCTGCTTTTTCGAACCATCATCAGAAATAACATAATGACAATTAAATTCTTTTGATTCTTGACGAAAAACAAAATAACTCATAATTCCTTTTGAAACAACCAGTTCCAAATTCAATTCATTTACGTTATTCATTTTAACCTAAAAAATAACTATTATAACAACAAACAAGAATCATTAATAAAACAACAAAAAAACTTATACACAAAGATAAAAAACGAAAAAGTGAACCAAGCGAAAAAACATTACTATAACTTTTGCTACAAGACAACATCAACTAAAATACAAATCGCAGCACCAAAAAATCACGAAATAAAGAATTATTCAATAATTATAGATTTTATCACTTTGAAATCAATTTCAACAACTTTGAAATCCAACAACTTTTATTCATAAATAACAAGAAATACCATTTTAATTTTTCAAATTAAACAAGAACACAGAGATTTAAATATCATGAAATATTTTACAATATACAACACGATCCTTCAACCACTTATTACGCTTTGAATAATTCTTATTCGTTTTTACAAGAAAAACAAAAAGACAATCATAATCCAAAAAAAAGGGTTGAAGCCTTTTTTGAGGTCGTAAACTTACGTCCCTCACCAAATAAATCATAGTTTTTTTTCCACCTCTTTTGATAAACTTCTTAGAACAACAATTCAAAATAAACTTGACATTTGGCGGCGACAATTCAGCTAAACGATACAACAACAAATCATCCAACATACCACTTAATTTTGGCAATCCATACAAAACTAAAATAAAATTATTATTTTACAACTCACAAAAAAATATATCATACCTTCTTCATTATTTACACGCAAACTAAAACTAGATTTATCGAATAAACTACGAGATCTAATACATATAATACACAGCAACCAACGCAAATCACAACAACGCAATTGTACAGGATAACAACAACGGTAAGAAACAGAATACGTATCTTTCCACAATAAATACGAAGAAGAAAGATGCATGCCAAAAACTCAATGAACAAAATGACAAAAAAAGAACACAAACACAAAAAAATAAAATTTCTACTCGCACCCACATCAAAAAAAGGATTTTTCCCAACGAATCAAAACAAACTAAAATTTCAAATTTTTAATATTTTTAGTATAACAACGCAAAAAAAAAAATTAACATCATTTATTAAACTAAACCAGAAAACATATTCAACAAACTTTCAAACATTTTCCAAATTAGTCACCTTGACTTTCATTAATTTTTCCCAAACGCTCAGCAACAGAAACATTTTTTCACGCAGGAACAATAAAAAAATTTAACATATTCAAATTCAAATTGAACTTTAATCCAATCATTTGCATCAACATTCTGAAGAACAAACTCTTCTTCACTTTCCATCAAAACACCAGAAAAGATACATTCACTTGAACTTGAAACCGAATAAACATGAAACGGCAACTGAAATTTGATATCATCATTCCAACAACGAATTGATTTAAATTGGAAAAACTTCAAAATCCGCTCATTTTCATCAATCAATTTTTGATCAATACAAAAAAGAGTTTCTTCATCCAAAAATAATTGAATTTCATATAAGTTATCACCATCGTGTACCATACAAATTTGAAAATCATCACCTTCTACATCAATTTGCACAAACATTTCTACACCTTCTTTAATTTTCAATTTCTGAAAACCAAAATATTATTGAATAAGACATTATATTTAAACTAATAAAAATTCCTTAAATTCAACAAAAGGACTATACTCAACATCATTCTTAATACAAAAATTAGATAAACATTGATTCATTAATTTTCTGATTAAATCTTCAAGAAATAATTTGTATTTCGGAAAAGCAAATTTACTCCAATCATCTCCAAACAACCCGTAATTACTGCCATCAACACAAATATAAGCTGGATAAGTTGGCAAACAATGAGATTCAGAATTCAAAAAAATCAAACAATCCAAATAATGCAACTTTTCATAAAATTCATAAAAAATAGCATAATCAGGATCATAATCAAACCGAATAATTAATCTTGATGCATTCTTTGCCGTTTCTGCTAATACTTCCAAAAAATCAACAACCAATTCACGATCCACAGGAGAAAAAAAAAAAGAAAATAACGGATCCACCAAATGCAATTCAACCAATTCACAATTTTGTAAAATTTCCATCAATTGCTGCTTCGTCTTATAATATTCTTCGCGATTAATTTGACAATAACAATCACCGTCATTCAAAACCTCACCAATCATTAATTGATAAATAATTTTTTTTCGGATGAACACGCCGAACAAGGTCATTACAATATTTTGATGTTAAAGCAAGTTGAAGCCGATCATCTGGTAAAAAACAATGCACAACATTTTCAGTAATAATTTCTTACACAACCAACGGAAGATGAATAAAATCAAAACTTTCCATATCTAAAAAAATTTAATTATAATCCAATAAAATTTCAACACATTCCAGACAATAATCAAAAAATACACAAAAAATAAAAAACAAAATTACTAACACTAAATAAAAATACACAAAAAAATCAAAAAACTGAAATCAAAAACAAATTCATAATAAAATGCTGTTATGTAAATTAAAATACATTTAATGAAAATTTTATTCTGCAACGATAAGACAATACTTCAGAGTCGAATTGACTGTCTTCGTTTATTCCCGGTTTTTTTGGTTCATTTTATTCGAACACCTCAAACATGGGTAATTAAAACACGAATGCAATTCGAATCCACGGCCTGTCCAGGATCACGCGCAGCCTGTGCAAGCTTCTCTGTTCTTTTTTTGTAGAGAAAAAAAAACAGGCTCCACACAGTCCTGGACAGGCCACTGAGTCGATTTGAATTCATGCTTTAATTACCCAAGTTTGAGGTACTCGAATAAAATGAACCAAAAGACCGGGAATAAACCAAGACAATCAATATGACCCAGAAGTATTGTCTTATCGACTTTTTTTTCTCCAAAACTTGCCGAAACTTAAAATCATTAAACTACGCTAACTAACACCAAAATAACCTTAAAAAAAAAATGAAATTCAACAACCTAAAACAAGCAGGCAAGCGCAAACATCAACTACTCAGCTAGTCCCGCCCAGATCGCAAAACAAATTTTTGAAAAAGGCCAAATTTTTTCAACTCAACTTTTTTGCTCAAAAACTTGCTTCGAGTAAAAAAAAAGCCAAGATTTCTTAAAATGATTAAACTACGCTAACTAACACCAAATAAGCTTAACACATTCACGACAGAGCGCTTTTTCGCTTGTCTAGCTCCTGGGACCAAGTGTTTTTTTCAGGTCAACTTTTTGGGTTATTATTGTGACGATTTTTCGTACACATTGTCCCAGGAGCGCGAAATGTTATGACGAAAAATCGTACACATTGTCGTGAATGTGTTAAACAAATGAAATTCAACAAGTCAAAACAAAAAAAACAAGCGCAACCATCAACTATTCAGCTAATTCCGCCCAGATCGCAAAACGGATTTTTTAAAAAGGCCGAATTTTTTTCAAGTCGACTTTTTTAAACTACACTAACCAACACCAAATAAAATTAAAAAAATGAGATTCAACACGATAAAAAAAGAAAACAAGCTCGCTCAACAAGTCCCACCCAAATCCCAAAACGAATAATTTTTTTATAAATCATCAACCAACCACGAACTTTCAAAAAAAGATGATGGATTTTAATAACATATAATCAACAAACATTAATTTAAACATTAATCGATCACTTCCATGCTGGCACAATTTTTTCTTATATTTTTTTATCACAAAAACGATAATTTAAATTACAAACTCAACACTAACAGTTTTATTTCCATTGACTTTCGATTCCCAGAAAAATTCTCTTGCACTTTTTTTGACATATTCTACAGGTACCTGGATACAATCAATGCAACGAAATCCAATATCCATAATAATACGTAAAAAAATTTCTTTTTGTGACGCATCATCAACAAATTTAACAAGATCACGAAGAATATCTGCTTCCAATCCATGACTAACACCATTATAAATTTTAGAAGAAATAATTAATTTCGGTACGTTTGAAAATATTCGTTTCAAATTTTTAAAAAATTTCTCCAAATATTGAACTTGATGATAATATTTAAAATAAATATCAAATTCGATAACATTAAATTCGCATTTCAATCTATCCATTTTCGTTAAATAATTAAGCATTGCCGAAAAATCTCCCTGAATAATTACACATTACATTAGAACTAAATTATAAACCTACTTTATAAAAATCATTAAATTTTAATGTATCACAATAATACATTGACAAATCCATCCAAAGAAATTATATACATTATACATCATTTTGATTGAAACTTTGTTTTTCATCAGATTCTGCAAACCAAATCTTAACAAATCATTAACCTTCCTCAATCCAATAATTTCCAATTCCCTTTGCCGCAAATTCTTTGATAAAATTTCGAAAACATGATCTTGCCATCTCATAGCATCATCTTTAAATTCAATCTGTACAGCAAAAGAAACAGCAATTTCCAATAAAGTTCTGATAAAACCAACATATTCATGACATTCAATGAAAAATTCATATTTCATTTTTTTTAAATAAAATATAACACGACTATCAAAAAATATAATCTTACGAGTTCTGCGAAATGAATAAACCATTGCATTAAATGACCTGTCACAAATAATTCCGAATTTTAAAAATGAATCAAAACCACGACGATAACGAACATACTCTTCCAGAATATCAGGATACAAATCAGGATTCAAAGTTACCGAATTCATTGAACACCTACAAATAATCTTTAAAAAAATGTTATAATCAATACCGCAAATTTATAAATATATATAACACGAACAAATTCAATTTCTTAAAAAGGCCGAATTTTTTAGATCAACTTTATTTAATCCAAAACTTCCCAGAACTACTTAAACTGATTATACTAAGCTAACTAACACCAAATAAGTTCAAAAAATGAGATTCAACATTGTAAAAAAAGAAAACAAGCAAAAACATCAACTAATCAACTAGTCCCGCCCAGATCGCAAAATGGATTTTTCAAAAACGCCGAATTTTTTCAAGTCGACTTTTTTTTCTCCAAAACTTGTTAAAACTACTTAAAATCATTAAGCTATGCTAACTAACACGAAATAAGCATAAAAAAAGAAAATTCGACAAATCAAAACAAGAAAACAAGCGCAACCATCAACTATTCAACTAGTCCCGCCCAAATCGCA
>CABFKL010000497.1:0-23875 GCA_901765185.1 Panagrolaimus sp. JU765 | reverse complement strand
CAAAACGGATTTTTTAAAAAGGCCGAATTTTTTCAGAACTACTTTTTTTATCTAAAGAAATTTTTGTTTCAAAACTACCAAAAAACAATTAATATTACTAAATTAAGCTAACTAACACGAACCACGAAAAAACTCACCGAATTGGAACCCAACAGCGACCATAACGAAGAAATTTTACAATGCTATAATCTTGAACACGATTTTTTACAATTCAACTTCAAAAATATGAGAACATACGCAATAATACAACTATGAAAAATAAACATAATTTTTTTTAAATTATTTATCGTATAAGTTTTAATACATAATACCTACACTTTTCCGTGAAAAACAAAACAAATATTTCAATGACGTCCACGAATACGACGTACAAGTCGCATATCTTCAGGCATAATAGTAACCCGACCAGCATGAACAGCAGCAAGATTAGTATCTTCAAATACATCTAAACAATATTTTTTAAAAATATAAATTAAAAAAAAAAAAAGAAAACTAACCAACAATATAAGCTTCAACAGCTTCTTGAAGAGCTTGCATTGCCTTTTCTTGAAACCGTAAACCGTCTCTTGCATATTGAAAAGCAATTTCACGAACCAAACGTTGAAATGGACGTTTTCCAATTAACAACTTAGTTGACTTTTGATAATATTTAATCTCACGCAGAGCAATCGTTCCAGCAGGTCTACGCCGAGATTTTTTAGCACGCACATCTTTTCTTTTTGACTTTTTTTCCCCAGACACAATTTTACCAAACAAACTTTTTCCAAATTTGTTTAAAAACGTTTCACCAAGCTTTTTACGCGGTAAAGTTTTACTACGTGCCATTAAAAATCTAAAATAAAACAATCAAACCGTAAATAAAAATATAAAATAAAATATAGAGTAAATAACTCAACAAAAAACAAAAATTATTTCATCATTCACATTTTATTTCAATTAATATCATCCCTACAATCATCAATATCAATATCAATATTTGCATCATTCTCACTATCATCACTATTGATAATTTCATCATCTTCAACATCATCTTCCGCATCATCCGGTGCAATAAAACTATCATCTAAATCATAATCTTCATTCAGACTTAAAGAATTACGTTCATCGTCATCTTCCAAATTTTCTTCTAGATTTATAATTTCATCATTTTGCTCTATCTAAAAAATAATGTTATAATTGATTGAAACAATTAATCTTGCCTTATCATTTGCAAACGGACGACGCCCATTTTTTAACGAAAATTTTTTATCATGATTTTTGAACAACACCGGAATTCCATCAAAAATAAAAATTCTTTTTCTCCAGTTACCAACCAATTTAGGCCGTGAAAACGGAAATGAATCCCCATTTTTCACAACAGTCGATAACAAACTCTTTCTTGCAGAATTCAACTTGACATTTTGCGTATTCACTGAAACATTTTTTTCAATAACTGGAAAAAATTGTTTTATAGTTGTTTGACCATCAGGCAACACTTTATCATTATTTTTTGAAGAAACCCGCTTTTTCTTATTCCGATTACTATAAATTAACATTTTCATACTAATTATTACTAAGAAAAGTTACTAACTTATCTACAGAAGAGGATCTACGTTTTTTCAACGCAATTTTGGAATCACCCTTAACATCAACACCATCTTTAACAATCAAACCATTTCTTTTTTCATCTTCTTTCAAATTACTTTCCAATTTTAGAAACTCCTCCTCAAACAAAACATAATCAAACACTTCGAATTCTACTACTCCATAGTGACTCATCTAAAAAAATTATATAAACTACAATGATTGAAACAAAAGTAACAATGGTTTACAACCAAAAAATTCCACAAAATTGAAACTCAACAAATTTACCAAACTTAAGAATTCAAAAACTCAACAATAATACTTCAACAACTTTTCACTTTGAAGATACGAAACCAATTCATCCGATGTTTGAAATGATTCTATTTTAGTCATAAACAAACAGTTCTTAACATAGTATGCCATTTCTTTTAATGGAAAGGACTTTTTTGGCATCCGGACGTCAATAAAAGACTGGATTAATTTCCCCAACACTTCATCAAATTTCTTCTTTTCATCAAAAATATTTTCTTTGAAATAACACTGATACCGGTTTTTTTTCTGCAAAAAATCCAAAACTTTATCCCTCAAATTCTCAAATAGATGTCCACGGCGAAAAAACCCATTAATTGAATCATATCCATGTTGCTTTGGAACCGTTGGCATATGTTCGAACAAAAACTTTGTCATCGCAGTTGAACGACGTGACAAACGACGTAAATCAACAACTTTTAATCCCAACATGAAAACACTACAATAACTATATTTGAATTTAAATTTGTTAATGAATTTACCTTGCATAATTAATAACTTCTTTTTTATCCTCTTCAGAATACTTATTCTTTAATGGCGTTTTAATTCTGATGAAAGATATTTCACTTTCAGATTCTTCTTCAGACGATTCAGAATTAAAACCAGAATCTTGGCTTTTACGAATAATACCTGATTTCAACCGTCGTGGCGTTTCAAACAACAAGTTATCATTAGAATCATTTACCGGAAAACCGTTCAAATCAAATATCTCAAAACTAACATCTTCATAATAATCCTCTTCCATTTCCAGCTAAAAATACAACGAAAAATTACAATTCACAAAAAAAAACGATATATACGGTAAAAACCCCAAATATGACGACCACAAATTTCAACAACAATTTATTAAAAAACAACAACAAGTTTTTCAATTCTTTTTAAAATCAAAATCACAAAGATTTTAAAAATTCAGTACCCTTGATAACACATTTTTGATATTGAACAGCATCAACAGCGGCAATACTTTGAACGATATAAGTAAAAGTTGTATTACCATTGAAATGTTCTTTTCTTACACGAGCACGAACATTGACAAAACTATAGAGCTTCGATTTCAGCATACGTTCATAACATTCACGATCTTCTTCTTCCAACTTTTTCAATGTGGGAGCATCAATACCAAAAAAAGATTTGGCTTGTTCGTCGAAAACAATCATGACAATAATACCAGTATCATCATTAACCTCAAAACGAATTCGAATTCCCAAGTCGTGTTTATCAGATTCTTTCATACAACCATCACATTTGTACTTTCCGTTTTCTGAATGCACTTTTTTATGACAAATTGCACATTTTTCGTATAAATTGCCATCCGTGCTAACATTACTAACAAATCCAATAACATTAAAATGCAAATCCTTAATGTTATCTTTGAAAGCTGCTGAAGAAACACATTTAACAACACGTAATTCTTCATCTAAAAATTCAATATTCATTATTTTCCAAAAAAATTCATACATACCCAATTTCAAACAATGCATATCAATCTTAGGCAAATTGAGAGCAGCAACATTTGCCTTGAACCACTCGAATAATTCAGAATAAATTGGATCATTGGTTCCATCATAAAAATATGTAAATTGCGTTGAAGACAATGAAAATGTGTCCTTAAACTTTGAAACAAGAACATTCTTCATCACTAAAACAAATGGAGGTTTCAACTTTTCAAAAAATTTCATTTCTTGATTCCAAACATTTAAAACACAGGTAGTACCATCACTATCGACGCAATTCAACACCCGAAGTTTTTGCACAGATTTCCGAACACCACCAGTCTAAAATATATAAAAAATTAAAAACACAATCATCGTAAAACAAACTTCGGTTTCCATATTCATATTGTAGACAACGACAATAGCATTAACAGTATCTTTATCATGCATCGCAAGTTCTCCCAATTTGATAAGCTTTGCGGTTTTAACATCAAGTTCCGGCATTTGGATTTTCTTTTCAGAAATACTCATTGAAGAATTTCTATCATAAAATATTTCATATCTACTCTTTGTCATACAATATTGCGGATTAGCAGAACGGATTGATCCGGAAGAGCCAGAAAAACGGTAAGTTTCCTCTTCAACTATTGTTGAATTCAACAAGACAGCATAATCACCATAGGCAACAATCTTGATATCATCTTTATTATCATCCGCAACATGCAAAGTAACGCAAGGAGTTTTTTCAGATTTAACCAAAACAGTTTTCCGCAAAATAACGCAGAAAAAATGATAACTAAAACAATAAAATTATTATCCCCCTTAAAAAATAAAATATTACGGTCCAAACATCGATGTATTCAGACTACATATTGGAACAAATGGCGATTCAGATCCTTTCATTTTCTTTGTTTCAACAGCAGATTGAACGTCACTAATACGTTTACGAACAAATCCACGAACATTAACCACATTGTTGTTAATATCAAACTGAACAGTTTCATTAACCAATGGAGCTCCAACAGCAACAATATCAAACTTTTGAATGACAAAGACGCGAGTTCTAAATCAAAATGTTAACCAACAAACTCAACAATAAACATACTTTTGAGCAAACTTCCAATCAAGAAATTTAATGATTGGATATTCATTGGCTTCAGCATCAACAACAAGTTTTTCAACTTCAGCATCATCCACGGAACCAAATTCAAAACAACAACGTTCATAAAAATGAACTCCATCAGAAATTACGATTTTTTTACCAAATTTTGCGCCTCCATCTTTGATAGAAATAATTTGGACAATTGGTTCTTCAACAATTTTATTATTGAAAAATTCCTAAAAAAATATTTTTATATTACCAACATCTTCTGTAATAATAAACTTACTTCAATACAATTGAAAGTCAATTCAGACATTGTAATAATTCAATATCTAAAAAAAAAAAATTTACAAAACACATTAATACAATTTCACCAAATAACAAAACGATTTGTTAACGTAATACACAAATTTCTAAACAAAACAGAAAACCTTTATTCATAAATTAACATTTGAAAAATTTTCTCAACACTACATTTTGAGAAATATAATAAGCTAATTCATCAGCATCCCAAAAATCTCTCATAAATGAATAATTCAAACAATTTTTCATAAATACAGCAATGTCATTAACCGCAGCAATCAATTTGTTTTCTTGAGCTTTGATGAATAAAACGATACACTTCCCCATTAACTCATTTGGTTCAGCATCACCAAAAATTTCATCACTAAAGAATGGTTCAAATTCATTCATTTCATTAAGACGAAAATCCATGACTTCTTTCTTCCACTGATCAAAATTCAAAATACGTCCAATTCGACTGCTTAACGACGCTTTTGTAAATAACATGATATTATCATCTACATTTTTTAAAAATTTTGCCAATCGTTGAGAACGCCCAGTAAGTTTAACAATTTCGGCATATGGTCCAGCTAACAAAAACACCCTGAAATTAATCACTTTATAAAATATCAATAACATAGATGAATTACTTTGTTAAAATCTCAATGCGCAAATCATCATCAGTAGTATATGAACGCCTATGTTTTTTAGGCCGTTCTATAACTTCAGCAGTTTCAAATCCATTATCATCATCTGTAAAAAAATCATCCATGATCTAAATACAACAGATTAAAAAATTAACAAACGAATAAAATATATAACTGTGAATTCAACACAAATTCTTAAACTTAATTATCACAACAATTTTATAAAACTAGAAAAAGAACAAATTTGCAGTAAACAAAAATTTTATTTCTTAACTTTGAACATAGCCGGCATATCAGGCATACTAACAGCATCCGAAAAAAGACCATTTGCATCCTAAAAATTCACCTTATTCCAATTTAATAAAACCAAACAAAACCTTTAAATAATAAGAATGACAAAAATCAGCCAAAATTTCATGAGTAACACGTTCTTCATCTTTTTCAAGTTTTTTCATCGACAGAATCTTTAAGCCGAGTTTCTCATCAATGATGCACAAATCTCCAATAAAAACCACAACATCATCAACATCAATTGTCTTGTCAGCCCTTGTCTAAAAAAATAAGCGCACAATATTAGAATATAAAATACATAAAAAAACAAACCTTGTCTATGGCAAACGGTAACTTCTTAGACGCTTTATCAACAACATCAATAACATTATATATAGCATCTATTTTCTCTTCAGTTTTGGAATAAACTTTGGCAATTACACGAACTTTGTTCAATAAATATCTTCCAATTTTAATTTTTGGTTCATTTGGAACAAAACAATTAACCATCGTTCCAAACAAAATATTACAAATACCTTGAACGTCTACAGCATCAACATTTTTCAATACAACTGCTTCGGCTTCAACTGCTGCTTCCGCTTCAGCTTCCAGCTCAGCATTCAAAGCATCCATCCAATCTACTTCTACCATATTCACTTGCCTAATTCTAAAAAAAAACTTAAAAAAGAAATCAACTAAATAAAAATGTATGAAAAATATTTAAACTGTTGTTAAAACAGTCTTTCAAAATGAAAAATCGATCAAATATTAAGTTTTTTTTCAACAACAAAAAAAAAACGATATTGCCATCATCACCCCACAGATTTTCCGACAAAAATCACAAAGAGCTTCAACTTCTATTTTAACAGAATCTTGAAAATTGAATTGTTCACCAGCTGAACTAACGCCAAAATAAACTACCATCAAACTTGAAAACATCAAATTAAACACACCGTTTTTCGAACATAAGTTTCGCCTTTTTTAACAATAAACTGCATCTAAACATATTAATTGTCAATTAATAAAATAAATATTAAAAAAAACTTACCACAAATTACAAATCAACCAAAAAAGAAAAAAAAAACAACAGCAAACAATAACACGAAAATACCATAATTTTCGTGTTAAAACCCCCTGCACTACTTCGGCTTTAGCTACTTCTTCCGCTTTAGCCTCCAACTCAGCACTCAAAGCGTCCAACCAATCCAATTCTGCCATAGTCACTTGCCTAATTCTAAATTAAAAATAAAATCAAACGAATAAAAATATATAAAAGATATTCAAACTGTTAAAACAGTCTTTCAAAATGAAAAATCAATCAAATATTAATTTTTTTCAACAACAACAAAAAGAAAAACGATTTTTCAAAGATTTTTCAAAAAATCTAAACCCTCAACAAACACCTTTTTAACATCTGAAAGATCAAACATTTCAATATTTTTAACCATCAACTTTTCATCACACTTCTTCAACGTTAACTTGATATAATCAAAAATAGAGAAGTTCAATTCATTACCAAAAACAGATTTTGCCATACATTCATCAACATCAAAAACTTCCGAATTTGAATAATCAACAACTTCTAAACGAACATATCCATCGACAACAGGAAAAATGTTCATGACCGATCCAATAATCGCATAATCACCATTTTTTGCTTTTGTCAATAATGAAAAACAAACAAATAATGGATCTAAAATTAAAATAAATAAATGAATAAAAACGAAAACTTACCTGAAACACGATTTTCTACTTCTTCCACATCAATCACTGGTTCGACTGAAGGAACGGATTTTTTTAAATATCGTCTGAACCATTTTGAAAGCGAAGGACGAACTTGATCACTTTCTACAAAATCGATTGAACCAAATGCCAAATTATTCAAATAAACATTTCCTTCCAAATTTTCCACAAGCATATTAGATAATAAAGCCAATCGTGGTAATTTTTCATCAAATGTATCATCACACTGATAAGTTTGAATCTTTACAATTGTTTCAGTCTCATCAGTACATTCCAACATACAGAGAAATTGAACACCTATTGGTATAAACGAAACAGATTTAACAACCACTGCTAAATCAACATATTTCAGGTAATAAAAACCCAATTCATTCAACTTTGGCAATACACGAACTTCATAACCATCGGAATCATAATCCATTACTTTACAATTCTTCTCATTCAAAGCAATTTCAAATTTAGATTTTATGAAAACATTTTCAGGTGTGACACGACGAACATTATTTGGAGAACATTCAAAGTATTTCACCATTCCATTTTTCAATTCTTCAATCAATTGTAAAGCAAAATCATCAAAAGCATGAACCTTAACGCAATTACTTCCCTCATCTTCCAAATAAAATGTAATGTAATTTTCATATTTAAGCAAATTACAAATGATGCCTTTGAAACAAAATCTGAAATTAAAAAAAATTTAATAACAAAACAAAAAAAATCCATTACCTAGATTTCATTTTATCATTTATATCAGATATTTTCACATCGATTTTTGATAATTTAACTGGCGATTCATTTACATCATTATTTGAACTTTTCCGTTTTCCATTATCATTCACAATCTGATTTCTGCAGAACTCATAATTTGTCGGATCCCCAATAATTTGTTCATTATCGGTGAGTATATCAAAATCATGAATGATAAAAACATCATATCTGCAATACTCAAAATTTTTAAAACCAATCAACTTTAGAACAAACCTTTTCAAATTTCTATATGACCATTTAATCAACTTGATCACAGGAAGTCGCGTAGAATATTTAGTTAGTTTAAATTTATCCAACTTCCCATCATATAAACAAGATCGATCGAATCCAATTCGCGTGAAGAAATGCACGCCATCGGATAAAACAGCCAATTTCCCAACTTTGTCAGCATCACAATCCATCAAATATTTTATTTGTAATATTGGTTTTAAATTATCAGAAATTTTTTTATTACAGCAATCACTGAAAAAATTCTCAGTCAACAAACCCATCTGAAACAACACATTAAGCTTCACAATTTAAAAACAAAAAAATAAAGTATTAAAACGAATAAACATTTTCTCCCGATTTTTTCCTTTTTCAATACAATATTTATTTCATTTTTTTCAAAAAAAAAAATTAACGATTGATGTAAACATACAGTTTACCATCAACATAAAAAAAAAGACCATCATCACCCCACCGATTTCCCGAAGAAAAATCACATCGAGCTTCAACTTCTATTTTGACAGTATCTTGAAAACTGAATTGTTCAGCAGTAGAACTAACACTAAAAATATCAAATTAAACTTGAAAATATCCAACTAAACACACCGTTTTTTCTTCTTCTTTAAACGACTACAATTCAGAGGAAGTCGAACATAAGTCTCGCCTTTTTTTACAAAAAACTGTGGTTTATCTAAACATATTCAGTGTCAATAAATAAAATGAATATTCAAAAAAACTTACCACGCATAACGAATCAACCAAATAACAAAAGAAAAAAAAGGAAAAAACAACAGCAACCATGAATAACAAGGAAAAATACCATAATTTTCGTGTTAAAACCCAAAGCACATTTTCGCTTTAAAACTCAAAATACCACAGTCTTCAAAAATTCTCGATAATGATGATAACTATGACGATATTTTGCAACAATTTCACTTGAAATATAATTCCCATTATTCATTTTTTGTTCAACCATAAAATTATAAAATTCATAAAATACATTGAGCAAATTCTTTGAAATCACGATTTTTCGTTTAACCCATTCGTCCAAAACATATGGCAAATACTCAAAACAATAACCGTGTATCAGCAAAAAATATGGATCAACGTACAAATTCAATTTTGAAAACATCAAATTAACATTAACTTGATCATCAACATTATAAACATTGTAAAAAGAACCTTTAACCGCGATCGAATTTATCGGTGTAAAACATGCATAAATTGTACCAGAAGGCATAAAAATTGTTTCACCAGGATTAACATTGATTGTATATTGAACCATTTTCTTTTCAACATCGTATTGTCCAAAATATTTTGTTACTTTATTCACATCACAATACCAACTTTCATACAACTTCCGATTACGATCAGATGATCGAATAACATAAAATATTTTCTTTCCTTTTAAAACGTGAAACCAGGTATTTTTACCAACAATTTTGAAATTCACAAAACTTGACGCCATTGAAATTTGAAAAAACGTCCGCAAACCACGATTGACAGTCAATGAATTAATTTCACAATCAGCACAATATTGTTTAATCCAATCCATACCATCTAAACTGAATTCCTTTTGAAATTTTGGTGTAGATATAATATTATCCATTCTAAAAAAATTTTTTGAATAGCATTGAATTTTAAGCACTCACTTCATTTTACTTATATCAGATAATGAACATTCAAATATTTTATAAGAATGTCCATTTTTATACAATTTAGCAAAAGTTGCAGCTTTCATGAAAATTGATTCTTGAGACAATACATCAAAAACTTTAAGATTTTTTTCATATCCAAGCATTTCAAAAATATCATCAATTCCGAATCCAACATCAGGTTTTTTCTCAAACAATTGGCATTCAGCATTCAATAAACAAATATGCTTCCACTTAATTCCAGAATTCAAATAACGAATAAATTTATTTTCATTATTGAACGATTGAACAAAATCCAATATAATAGATGTTTCTGAATCTTTATTTCTTAATTCTTCAATCCATCCAATACTGCAAATCTGCACTGGTAAAGATTTTTCATTTTCAGACCAATATTTTTTACGATGAGGAGCAACAATTGGTTTTTCTAAAAATACAGAATAATAAATTTTTATTTATTTTTAAAACAACCTTTAGACGGTCCATGATGAACCTTACATCGAATACAATGAAAATGGGCAATATACTTTCTTTCAAAATCTTCAACACCAACACATTTAAAATGAAATACATTTCCACAAATGTTGCATTGAATATAATTATTCCGACCAATTTGTTTATCACAAATCAAACATTTCACCATTGCTGAAAAAAATTATTTGAAAAAAATCAAAATTATACAATACAATTGGACATAAACCAATTCATCAAACAAACGCATATCGAATAACATTATTATTAAATAATTCACAGTTTTAACAAATAACAATCAACAAATTATTTAACCAATTTTTTTCTATTCTAAAAAGATACCAATCCTATGTTGATAATTCTGCTTTAAAAACTTTCGATAATGATGATAACTAGTACAAAATCTTTCATTCATTTTCTTTTCAGCTCTCCATACACATTTCGCCTCATTTTTATCATATGTTTGTAAAAAACATAAAACACGTTTAATAATTCATTTGTAATGACAAATTTCGTTTTTCTCCATTGATCCAAAATATACGGTAATACCATAAGACAATGAACATGACGCGTTACAAAATGCGGATCCCTTTTCAAATATGAACAATAATCAGAATACACAATCGTCTGATCATCGACATTGAACAGATTATAAAATGAACCTTTTAAAGCAACCGAATTCACAGGATTAAAACAAGCATAAATTGATCCGGACGGCATAAATATTGTTTCACCAGGATTTACATTGATTGTATACTCCACCATTTTATTCTTAACATCATATTGTCCAAAAAATTTTGTCGTAAATTGACGATCACGACGCCATCTTCTGAACAATTGCCGATTATACACTGATGGCCGAATAACAAAAAATACTTTCTTCCCTTTCAAAACATGAATCCACGTATTCTTCTCAGTGATCATGAAATTTACATAACTTAACGCCATTGAAAATTGAACATAACATACATGATCTTCATTTTTATAAATCTCATTATTTCTACAATTAACATTATATTGTTGATACCATTCATAACCATTCAAACTAAATTGCTTATGAAACTCAGGCACCATTGAATTATATTCAGTTTCAAATTCAAAAATTCGACGAGAATTTTGTTCTTTATACAATTTAACAAACGTTCCAATCTTCATTTCCACCACTTTCTGCGACAATACATCAAAAACATTTGCAGGGGTATCATCAGCAATTACATTATTGATACCAAAGTCATCACCTGGTTTCTCTTTAAACAAATCACAATCTGATGTTAACACATAGATGAATTTCCATTTGATTCCAGACTTTAAATGTGCAACAAACAGCTTTTCATTTTTATATATTCGAAGAAAATCCCGAATAACTGAATCATTTAGAGGTCTTTTCATCAATTCAAGCAACCATCCTAAACTTGGAATCTGCACTGGTAACAATTTTTCGGATTCTTTCCAAAATTTTATTCGATGAGGAGCAACAATATCTTTTTCTAAATTAATTCTTAATAACAATCGAAAAAATTAACAACAAACCTTTAGAAGGTCCATGAATAGCACTACATGTTGAACAATGAAAAAAAATATATTCTTCTTCATATTCTTCAACAGCACATTGCTTATGAAATTCCTGCTTACAAACATCACAATATATAACATTTGATGCATACAGAATTGCATGACAAAATGAACAAGACATTTCTAAAAAAAAACAATTGATTTAATAAAATTACTTTTAATAAGAAATAATTACTGGACTACAAACCAGAAAATACATTGATTAAACAAAAAACGTTTTCAACAAAACAATTTCAATATTATTCCAACAAAACAAAAAACAAATTAATCATCAACAACACAAGTTGGAAGTTCACCACGATTAGAAATATCAACTATATCATTCTAATCATGAGTAGCATCAAAAGGAAAACGAGATTCAGGCAAGTCGTCAATTTTCATTTTTACAAATCCTGAAAAAAATTATATTCAACAACAATTTTTTTCAGGATTCTACAACAAACCTCCATAATCAACATCATCAACCCAAGATGGAAGCTCACAACGACCAGGAATATCAATTATATCATTTTGATCATAAGTAGCCTCACAAGGAAAAAGAGAATCAGGCAAGTCGTCAATTTTCATGTTTACAAATCCTAAAAAAAATTATATTCAACAACAACGTTTTCTACAACAAACCTCCATAATCAACATCATCAACCCAAGATGGAAGCTCACAACGACCAGGAATATCAATTATATCATTTTGATCATAAGTAGCCTCACAAGGAAAAAGAGAATCTGGCAAATCGTCAATTTTCATTTTTACAAATTCTGAAAAATAAATTCAATCAGATATTTCATTCATTTCAACAAACGTTTAACAATACCACTATTAGCAGCATGCATATTTTCAGTCATAACCATCTTAGGAAACCTTTAAAAATCTAAATATATAATAATAATACAACAATTGAAAAAAAAATCAAAGATAATAATGGACATAAACCATATTAAATCGGATACAATATTTTTTTTAAGAAACAAATTATTAAACAACAAACGACAAACTCAACAAAAAATTGCAACGATCACTTTCGTTTTAAAACCCGTCCAAATTTTGACTTAGACTTGAGAAAATCATGATAATTATTATAAGTAGTATAATACTTGACGACCAATTCATCTGATAAAAATTCACCATTGAACTTCTGTTTTACAATAAAATCATACAAATCAGCGAAAGATTTTAACAAACACAATGAAACTTTTCTTTTTTGCTTCAACCATTTTTCCAGAATATACGGCACTACTTTGAAGCAATGAACATAAGCAGGCAAATAACAATCATAATCACTGAAAGAAATTTCAAATACATTAACCTCATAACCAATATTATTGAGATTGAAAAATGAATTAAACACAGCAATTGAATCCTCTGGTGTAAAACAGGCATAAATTGAACCTGCTGGAATGAATATTGTTTCGCCACAACCAACATTTATAGTATATTGAACCATCTTCTTACTCACATCATAACAACCAAAAAATTCAAATGTTCTATTTTCGTCACACTTCCATTTGCTGAACAAATCTATATTGTATCGAGAAGGACGCACAACAAAATAAATTTTCTTCCCTTTTAAAACATGGACCCAATAATTTTTCTCAGAAAGCGCAAAATTGATATAACTATTTGCCATTGAAAATAAGAATTGAGTTGGATCATCTTTAAACCCATCATCAGCACAAGTAACACCATATTGTTTTAACCAATCAGTAAAACCAACACTGAATAACTCTTGAAATTTTGGAATCGGAAAACCACAATTGGAACTAAAAGTTTAATTTATAAACGAATTAAACGCATAACTTACAGCGAAAATTCAAAAACTTTACGAGGATCTCTTTCTTTAAACCATTTTACATAAGTTTCTACTTTCATTTCAACAATTGTTTGCATCATTGTATCAGCAGCAACAATTTTCTTTCCTTTACCAATCATATTGATCACATCATCAATTACAAAATCATCTTTTAACTTTTTTGTGAATAAAGCACTTCTAGCAGATATCAAACAAATATGTTCCCATGGAATTTTACATTTTAAATAAGTCATCAATTCATCTGCATCATTAAGAAATTTAACAAAGTCATGAACTGTAGATGTCTTCAATTCCATTTTTGCCAATTCTTCTTTCCACCAAATACTCCCAACTTGTCTTCGTTCCAATTTTTCATCAATGTTCCAAAAATTTTTTCGATGAGGACAAACAACTTCTTTATCTATAATTATTCTTTTAATTTAACAAATTTTATTAAAACTAATTACCTTGCGAAGGTCCATGAACTACGCGACATACACAACAGTGATATTCTCTTAAATATATTAACTCAAATTTTTCAATGTCCGTACATTTTATATGAAAAACTCTAGGACACAAACCACATTCAATCACACCATCTGGAAAATCACCCTTTTTACATTTCGAACAACTACTCATTCTAAAAAAACTGAAATTATCATATATAAATATTATTCAAAAAATAAAAAGATAATTATGGATTAAAACCATGAAAACCAATCACCATCCAATTTACAAACAATATTATTCAAACAACAAAATTACAAAAGAAAATTTGAACACAAAAAACAAAAAACTGAAAAAAAGCAACAAACTCAAAAAAGTTAATCATGAATGTCTTCGTTTTTTACCACGAGATTTTGTATTACCAGATTTTGATCTAGCAGCTTTTGATCCACGAGATTTTGATCCACCAGAATTTCCACCAGCACTTGCTTCACCAGCACTTGCTTCACCAGCACTTGTTTCGCCGACATCTGTCTCACCAGCATTTGTTTCACCAGCACTTGTTTCACCAGCACTTATTTCACCAGCATTTGTCTCACCAGCATTTGTGTCATTAGCATTTGATTTCAAAAATTCCAAATAATTATTGTAACTTTGACAATACTTTTCAATCAATTCATCTTTCAAAAATTCACCATCAATTTTTTGATCAACCATATATTCATAAAAATCAAGAAATCCCGCAAGCAACTCATTCTTAATTCTAAATTTCTGCACCACCCATTTATCAAGAATATAAGGCAAATAGGTAAAGCATCGAACATGAGTAGTCAGAAAATTTTGAGAAGCCAATTTTAAATTTTTCAGAATATTATTGGCGCGTATTTGATCAACAACATTAAAAATATTATAAAATGATCCACTAATAACAATTGATTCTTCTGAACTAAAATAAGCATAAATCGATCCAGCAGGAATCATAATAGTTTCACCAGGCATAACATTAATAATGTATTGCACCATTCCATCTTTTTCACCATATCTTCCAAAAAATGTTGAGGTTTTCTTTTCATCAGATAACCATTTTTCATATAATTCTTGATTATCTTTCTTTGGTCGAATAACATAAAATTGTCTTTTACCACCATGAACATAATACCAGAAATTTTTTTCCGCAACCATAAAGTCAACGTAACCACCAGCCATTGAGAATTGTAAACAAAT
Organism: Panagrolaimus sp. JU765; assembly: GCA_901765185.1. Taxonomy (NCBI): domain Eukaryota; kingdom Metazoa; phylum Nematoda; class Chromadorea; order Rhabditida; family Panagrolaimidae; genus Panagrolaimus; species Panagrolaimus sp. JU765. The sequence goes on along the minus strand of CABFKL010000497.1, from coordinate 8,398 downwards.
ATTTGAATCATTATCAACAAAATCATCTTCATTATCAAAACTAACATCATATTGTCTGAACCATTCAGTACCACCAACACTGAATTGCTTTTGAAAAGCAGGAACAGATATAATGGAGGTACATCTAAACTATTATTTAGACCCAACCAAACAAGAAAAAAAACTTACATATCTTTACTAACATCAGGACTCAACAACTCCAAAATCTTACAAGATTCTTTTTTCTCATACAATTTAATAAAACTTTCAATTCTCATTTCAACACTTTCTTGAGACAACACGTCAAAAACATTAATCAGTTTTCCATCACCAAACATTTTGTGAAAATCAAAAATTGTAAAATCCTTAGCTGGCTTTTTTGATAATATATCACATTTAGCAGTTAACAAACAGATGAATTTCCATCTATTACCGGATTTCAGATGACAAATAAAATTTTTTTCATCATCGAACGTCTTGATAAAATCCTTATTTGCTGACGTTTCAAAATCTCTTTTTTTCACTTCATCGAGCCAAAAAATACTCGGAACTTCAATTATTTTTGGATCTTTATCGACGTCCAGGAAATTTCGCTTTTTAGAAGAAATAACATTTTTTTCTAAAAAAAATTTACTCAACAACAACAAAAAAATTTAATCATACCTTTAGAAGGTCCAATTTTTTCACTACATGCAGGACAATGAAACACATCAATGAACTTTCTTTCATAACCACTCAAGTGCACACAATCCTGATGAAAATATTTTTTACAATTATCACATTTCAGATCATCTTCCGTCAATTTCTTACAAGTTTTACACTTAACCATCTGAAATTTAATTTTAACAAAATATACAATTAATCAATAAAATATTAACTGGAATCAAACCAGAAAAAGCAAACACTTTTCATGTTAACCAAATTCATTTATTCAAAAAAAATTTAACGTGGTGGTGGAGGTGGTAAAACTACCAAATCCAAATAGGTGTCAAAAATACGCATGAAACCAATTTCCCTGGCAGCTGTTTGTTCTCGATATTTCAATTGACAAATCCAGTAATAAAAATCGCTAAATGACGACAATAAACAATTTGGAATCAATGACTCTTCTTCTTTAAGAGCTGAAAAAATAAAAAAATACAAAGCAATTAAAAACTAAATTACCTTTTAATATTTCAATCAACTTTGAAAAACAATAATAGTGAATCAAATAAAAGTTGTCATCCAAAATAAAAAAATGATCATGTACATAACTATCTTGCGACAAATTATATACAGTATAAAATAAACTGCTAAAGACCACAGCATCATTTACAGCGAAAGTAGCGACAATACTACCTGCCGGTAATACTATTGTTTCACCTGCAGCCACAACAAACTAAAAACATACATTAAAAAACGAAAAAAAGGGAAAAAAAAACTACCATGTAGCAAGCCATCTGAGAATCAATATTACCAAAAAAACTCGTCGAATTATCATCTTCATTTTTCCATTTAAAAAATAATTCCAAATTTCTCATTGCATTCCTTACAACAAAATAAATCATCTTTCCTTCATACACATGACACCATTGTGACCGTTTATCAACAACAAAATTGGAATAGCTGTTTCTCATTGCAAAAAATATACGTTTTTCATCCAAAAAGTCCTTTTCATCAGTAAGAATCTCATTTTTTGTAAAAACACGATGCCAAATTTTTGACGTCAGCGAAACACAGCTTTGAAAATATGGATAATTAAATAATTTTCCAAGTCTAAAACTTCTTTTAGCAACAAAAAAAAAATAAACAAAATAACTTACTTATTCTTCAAGTTATTTTCTTTATTTTCTTTTCTTTTAGTAACATTCAATTCACAAGTAAATGGACGCTTTCGATTACAATCTTTCAACATGTTGAAAAAACAAGAACTTGTCATCTTTGTTTTCCTCTGGGAAAAACAATCCACAACATCCAAAACATTTGGAATACCAGCTTCTTTGAACAAATTTTCAAAATAAAGAATATTTTTCTTCTGCTCCGGCAAATTTAGTCCCAATCCATTAATATCTTTCACGACGTAAATAATCTCCCAAACAGTGTGTTCAAAAGAGTCACCAAATACTTTTCCAGTTTCACAGACTCTAACAAACACATCATTCCAAAAATTAACTGGATTCGATTTAAGCAAATCTTCAATCCATACACGCGTTCCAATTTGAACATTCAATAAACGCCCTTGATCATACCATAAATACCGATGCGATGCTATTTCATCATACTCTAAATAATAATTAATATACAAAAAAACAAAAAATTTTAAACATACCAATTATTTCTCCCGCAGGTTTAACACATTTAGCACATTTATATTCTCGAATATAAGGAAGTTGATAGAACTCGATACCAACACCTTGAGCAGTATAAAGTTTCTTACAAAAACAACACATAATTTTTTTACTTTTCTTCCAAACAAAAAGTTCCTTGTCATTATCATTTTCATTCACATTTCTTCTGTTCATCCTAAAATTATTATACTACAAAAATATCAAAATATACAAAATATCAAATGGTCAAAACCATTACATAACATATCAACCAAATCAAAAAACACATTTTTTTATATCAACAACAAAGTACAAACAAAAAATCAAACAAAAATACCATTCAGAGTTCTACAATAAGCAAGAATGAATCTGCTATCCTGTTTAGACACATCATAAATCTTTCCAGAAATATAACTTTTACCAGCAAGCCGTTGTCCTTTTTCAACAATGGATAAATTTCTAATATTTAACATTTCTCGCACACTTTTGTCCATTGACATATCAGATAAATGTCCTGGATACTTCTTTAATAAAAGATCCCATTCTTTCTCAGCTGCTTCAACATCACAACCTAAAATTATAAAATAATGCTTTCACCTACAACAGCATAAACATACCATTAATGGACAATTCTTTCATTGCCATCAGAGCAAATTCAGAATTTTCTGCTAATCGATTTTTACATAACTCAAGAACATCGAAAACACGAATATTCCTCTTACGCACTGGAGTTTCAGTTCTTGCCAAATCATTTCTCAATTCATTCAAAGTTTTAGCTGCATCAATTGCACGTTTTTTGACCGAAACAAAATTACGACTATAACGACGTACATAATCTTCTCTAATAAAACCTGGAAAATCATCTGGCAATCTTTCTTCATCAAGTTTTCTTTTAATCGGAATATCTGATCGAAACAACGGAATTTTTACAAATTCTTCTTCATTATTTTCTTTTTCTTTCTCCACAACATCAACATCATAATCCATCTCTGATATAAAAGTTTCATCACCATTTTCTGCCAAAACATTAACATTTTCATTTTCCAAGTTTTGCTCAACATTCACAGGAACAATTTGCTCAACATTTTGGGAATTATCATTATTGAAATCATTCAATACAAGAATTCTGACACTCCCCATACTAGCATTATCACTTTGTTCACCATTTTGTTGTTCTCGCAAAAATTGAACATAGGCAGGTGTATTCAACATTTGAGGAAACTCCAACTCGTCTTCAATTTCTTCATGATCAGCTTCAACTGGAAACATATTTTCAACTTCAACACCATCATTTACATCATCAATTTCCAAATTAGAATCATCACTGCATGAATTCTCAACACATGGTGGTAATTCCTTATCAACACTTCGTTCATGATGAGCTTCAGGTGGAAACAAAGAATCTTCATAAACAGGTACATTTTGATTTTCCACATTTGTAGATATATCAAGACGATTATGAGAAATAACTTCTAAATTTCTTGGCAACTCAATATCAACACTTTCTTCACGACGAGCTCTTGTCGGAAAAATGAAATTAATCAAATCAGGTAAATCATCAACATCTTCACCAGAAACTAAAAAATAATAAAAATTTCAATTTTTTTTACTATTCAAAACAAACCTTCAGTTTGCACAACATTTCCTGGCGCACTTCTTTCAATATTTCTTGACGAAATACGATAAGGAATAAAAGACAATCTTGGAAAATCACATTCAACACTTCGATCCCGTTCTGCATCAACAGGCAAAACACTTGATGATATACCAGCATTTTCTTTATCATCATTTTCACCAGAATCTAAAAATTTACTAATTTAAACTTTAAAAATTTTAAACAAACCATCAACTTCCACAGCATTTTCAACATTTTCAATGTTTCTTGCACAACGAGAAGAAAATTGGCATGATCTTGGAAAATCATTTTCTACACTTTGATCACGATCTGCTTCAATTGGCAAAATAAGATCAACATTTGCTGCATTTAATGAATTATTTTCAAAACCATCATTTTCAATTTCTGCAAAAATAACATTACACAACTAACATCATTAAACAAACCTTCCACATGCTCTTCATTTGTTCTTTCATTTCTTTTCTTTATTTTTAATGCAACACGACGAGGAAGATCACAATTTTTTGCAAATTGAATTTCTACACTTTGATCGCGAACCGCATTAACTGGCAGAACAGAATCAATTACAACATCTGCCATACCATGTAATGAATCATTAACAGAATCATCATTTCCAAAACTAGCCGGAGCTATAACGATACAACATTACAAAATTAACAACTTTAAACAAACCTTCTACACGCTCTATAGTTATTCTTCTTCTTTTTTCATTTATTTTTGAAGCCACACGACGAGAAACATTACAATTTCTTTGAAGTTGAAATTCTACACTTTGATCACGACGTGCATTGATTGGCAGGACAGAATCAATTGCAACATCTGTCATACCATTTGATGCATTATTAACATAATCATTATTTTCAATTCCAGCAGAAACTATAACAAAATAACATTACAAAACTAACAACCTTAAACAAACCTTCCACATGTTCTACATTTCCAAATCTTTCATTTATTTCTGGAGCCACACGACGAGGAACATAACAATTTCTTGGAAATTGAATTTCTACACTTTGATCACGACGAGCTTCATTTGGAAGAATAAAATCGAAATTTTGCAACTCAGATGATGAACTATCAGCACCTCCATTATTAGCATTTTCAACAATTTGATTTCTTTCCACAGCAATACGAGAAGGTATTGAAGAACTTGGCGGAGAATAAAAATCAACACTTCTTTCACGACCAGCTTCAACTGGAAGAATTGAACGTCCATTTCTTCATCAGAATTACCCAGCTCTTCATTATTTTTTTCACGATTAACAACATGAGAAGGAAGATCAACAGCTGCAGGAAAATCAGGATTAACATATGCTTCAACTTCAGCTTCAACCGGAAACAAAGAATCAGTTGATACAATTTCATCCGTTTCCACAGAAAGATTATCATCTAAAATATTAAAAAATTAAACCAAATCAAAATAAAACCAAACATACCTCGAACAGGAAAACTCGTTCCACTTTCATTTTCTACCAAATGCGTTGTCTCAACAACGGAATCATTCCCATTTTCATTTCTTTGATTAGAAATTGACAACACTGAATCATCCACAGCCACAACAGTTTCATTCTGACTAAAACTTGAATCAACGTCAAATTCATTTCCAACTGCTGTTGAAGCAACAGAATTAACTTCATCACCGATCAAGACTTGATCACCATTTCTAACCTACAAAATAATACTTTAACATCAACAATAACACACAAAAAAATACCTGATTATTCCTTTTTTTCCTTGCAATTTTCTGAATACGTTTTTTATAATAATCATATCTTTCTTCCGGAGTTTCCAAAGTATAAGCATACTGAAATACATTCTTATGCTGCAACTCTTCAAGAACCCAAGGAACATTTGGAAAATCATTATAAACATCTTTTCCTTCTGGAAGTGCACCATCACGTTTTAACAACGTTTCAATTGAAAATTCAATTTCCTTCCATTCTTGAATCCATACACTGTAATGTGAATCCGGATACAGCTCAAATACTTCCATTGCAGCATCTCTGTTTTTCTCATAAGCATGCAAAAAAATCCTTAACCAAGTTGGTGCAGATCTTCGATTTCCAATTTTGCCTTCTACCTTCTTGTAATCATTATCACTGACAATGACCAACATCAACAAAGGAAATGAAGCTTCATACATGGTAAACCTTTGGATTTCATCATTATAAAAACCAGCAATATTTTTATTTCCGAATGTTTTTAAATTCCATGTAAAATTTGCCAACAGCGATTTGCAAAAATATTCACCAAAATTCCTTGAGAAACGCGCTGCTTCTTTGAAAGTTACACATTCATCAATAACAATTTTAAACCTTGAATAATTCAAAAGCGTTGCTTGAATCTTAAATCTATCGGCATCTTCTTTGAAAACATAACATTTCAAAGTATCAAATTCATATCTGCCAAGTTCTTTTAATCTTTTTACAACATTAATCATAAAAGCATTTTCCAAAATATCATATCCGGTTCCATTCACTTTCAGCCACAAAGGATAAAGCTTCAACAAATCTTTAACAGTACATTGATCTGTAGCAACCAAATTAACTTTGTCAGCAACTATTAATTGAAATACACGACTATTGGGAAGATTCAAATCATTTAAAAGTACAGCTGGTTTTTCAAATCTTTCACATTCATCAATCGCAGAATTTAACTCTGAAATGTAACATAAACTTTTAAACACAACTCATCCCATCCCATAAAATAAAAAAAAAAAAAACATACCAGCAAGAAAAGCTTGCCATGCAGGATTGTTGGCAAAATCACCATTTATAACGTCATTCATTTCTGAAACTATTTTTTTTAAATAATTATAATCAAAAAAAAAAAATATCGCAGCGATTCAACGCAATTGAAATAAAATATTTATCAAAATCAAAGAAAAACTTTATTCAATAAACAAGGAGAATCAATTAATAAACAAACATAAATTCGATAGACATCAAGTGAAAATTCCACCGGATCAATCAATTTTTCAAATTCAACAGACAATTCCACCATCAATTGTGCCAAAGTTTCCGGTTTGTCAAATAAAAATTCCATCGACCTTAATCCCGTTAACTTTGCGTTATTCATTAAATAACCAGTCTTGAAACGACTCAATAATTTGTCATAACTTTCTTGAGTTTTTGAATCATCAAATTGTAATTTCATGAAAAGTGATTTCATACCATCCAAACAATTCAACAAATTTTCTTTCAATTCTTCATTTGAATTTGATCTTGAACAAATACTCTTAATAAGAGGTCTTTTATATTTCCGAAGATATTTAACCATTCTAACAGAATCATATTCAAGAGGAATCCAACCATTAATAACTTCTCTTCTTAACATTAATTTTGGACAAACATCCTTCAAGAAACAATAAAAATCCATAAATGTATTCCGAAGCAATGCAAATTTCTCATTTTTCTTTAACGAACTTTCAACAATTTTCATCGTTGTTTCTAAATCATCTCCATAAGCTCTAAAAAAACAAGCTAACATTTCATGATCTGTAGCAATTTCTTCAATTTGTCTTCCACATGTAAACCATGCACGTCGACTAATTCTTAATCCCAATACAACCAGACGAGGCTTGAAACGATGAAAACAATTGTACTTCTTACACAACTCAATCAATTCTTTTTCAACTCTAACCAGCTCAGATTTTTCAAAATTGACCATTTTCAATCTAACTTGCCACAACTCCATAACTTTTCTTAAAGAAGAAACAGCATTTGCAAAACTTTGTGGAACTCTAAATTTCAAAAAATTCTTGTAAGTGTGCGCCAGATAATAAAAATCATTAATTTGAACATCTGGCAAAACATGGACTTCAACAGTTTTATAACCTGCTTCCACCAAGGCACGAATTCGTTCCGCTCCATAATATACCTTATAAAAATCACCTGATCTCTTGACAACTGGCGGAAAACGCAATACAAAATCTTGAAATTCTTTCGGAAACTTTTTCAGACATAATTTCACTTCATCAAATTTATCATCTTCTTCCACATCCAGCGGCACATCAACAACGTTGATCGTCTTTGTTTTATCAAAATACGGGACATCCAACAATTCATTAATCAAAACTTGATCAAAACGTTTCAATTGTTCTTGATCAACATCCACGTCAGCAGCAACAAGTTCTTCAACTAACACTTCTTGATCTTCATAATCCATTAAATCATCAGACATCATGTGAAACAACCTAAAAAATGCAAATTAAATATCACAATTAACATTTTCATATATAAAAAAAAAAGAATACACGAATTTTATATAATTTATATAATTTTCCACCAAAAATAGCAAAAACTATAGAAAATCAATAAACTACACAGAAAAACACCAAAAACACTCAAAAAAAAAAATTAAACAAGCAAGAAAAAAACACACGCAACAATTCCCGTTAAAAAAAGAAGAAGCAACAAGCTAAAACGAGAAAACAAGCGCAACCATCAACTATTCAACTAGTCCCGCCCAGATCGCA
>CABFKL010000234.1:1446-14960 GCA_901765185.1 Panagrolaimus sp. JU765 | reverse complement strand
AAAAGTTCCGCATGTCTGGAATTTTTTTATACCGGGAAAACCGGTGTTTTAATAAATGGTTCCGGAAAACGGAATTTTATAGCCAATAATGTTCCGGAATCCGGAATTAAATTATACATCAAAAAATTTTCCGGAACTTTATTATTAGCAGTGTACCGCGTTCCAGTTCTTACTCCAAACATTTGAGAAGCTGTAAAACCGGAGGTCCCATTAGATGCAGAGATTCCTGTTGTTCCAATGCTGTCGACAACCGTGAACCTCATTCTGTGTACCGGAAGAACAGAACCAACATTGTTTTGAGATCCATGTCGAATTCTGCCACGTACACTGCTTGCTGTCTCAAAAACAGAAGATTGAGTAAAACGCGAAGGACGATAATCACGGCCAGAATTTCTTGCCCCAAATGATCCACGACTTCTTCCGGTGCTCACGTTTTGCCTTTGCAACATACCCATAACCTGCAAAATGATACAATTGGTTTTTTTTAAAACTCACGTTGTTGAGCGTTTGTTCCATGCGATCAAGCCGTTGATTATTGAAATTTGAATTGTGTCCATCATTTGTTTCAGGCGTTTGAACACTGTGGCCAGATGTAGTCACCGGAGAACGACTGTTTTGTTGAGAATTTGAAGTTTGCGGCGCTTCGATGGTTTGGTCTGTGGTAACTGTTGGCATTTGACCATTTGTTGTTGTATTTGATCCATCGCTTCTAACTGGAGCTGTATCATCTTCATTCAAAGTTGAACGACCATTATTGGATGAACCGGAGCCTCCGTTTCCGCGGGTGTCACGACTCATTTTTGGATTTCAGACTGAAAATGATTGTTGAATGAACTACCTTGTTTGTAAGTGAATCAATAATGAAAATTTGCATTTTAATTTAAAAATTTTAATGGGAAACATATGAACAAAGTATTCTAGCTAACGCTGGATAATTTTTTGAAACAAAGAAAAAAAGCAGCTGATTTTTTTCGCGCTGGGAACAAAACTGAGTGTTACCGCGAATTTTTGTTTTTGGAAAACAATTTTCCATGATCGGCCAGTGTCTAACACATTTTTGACAGTTGTTGTTTTTTAAGCTTTTTTTTTCAGATTCCACCATGGATCCATACGTGCTCGTCAACGAAGATATGTGTTGTGTAGTTTGTTTGAACGTATGTTTTTTTATCAAGTATTCCATTCCTCATTTTTTTAGAAGTTTTCCCGAGTTCGTTTTGCTCCAAAAATACTCGATTGTAACCACACAATTTGCTCCGGTTGTTTTGATACGATGATTCAGCACCGGTTTGGATTTGAATGTCCAATTTGTCGTCAATTTCATGAAAGAAGAGAAGGAGCAGTTCCGGTTGACAAGACAAAGATTGGTGAGTTTTTATATGAGAAATGAATTTAACCTTACTTTTTAGCTTTAATGGAACACTTCGGACTGCTTGGAAGTGAAAATCCGGATGAAAACGACGTGGACGATGCTGATTTGATCCTTTTTTCAATTGAAGCCATCATTCCACCAGAAAATGGCGCTGCGTCTTCTCCGGTCGAAAACAACGCGGTTCCAGCTCCTGTCATCAACGTTGAAGCTTCTGTCATCAATGTTCAGACTGGTGGAGGTGATATGATTGCCGTTGATGATGGCAATCATCAACAACAAGTGAACATCAACGTTGCAAACGTGGTTTTTCAGCCAGTTTCCGCTCAAAACAACCACCATGACATTCATTACGCCGGTAGCATCCAAGTTGAACCACCAGATTATGCACTTCAACGAAGAAATGCTTTCCCAAGGGGTCCAAATCGAGGTTATGGTTATTGAAACACCGGTGATTTCTTTTGTTTTTTTCGTTTTTTACCGGTTGATTCATCAATCCCAAATTTATGTTTCCAGTTAGTTTTTTTTGATTGTTTATCATAAAATTGTTGAAAAAAAAACAAAACAAAAAATTATGGAACAAACACGTCATTCCATAATCCAAAAACAAACCAAGGCGTTGACCAAATGCTTTTGGTAAAGCGTAAATTGCAATCGAGAGTTGTCTCGAACGACGTTATAGAAACGTGGAACCGGGAGACGATGAAAACCTTGACGCAGCAAGAAGTTTGAAGAACCGGTGAGTGGTGTCATGATGAGAAATTCCAACATTGCATCCGGCGATGTGTGTTGGTCAATTGCCTAAATTGATTGAGAATTAAAGTTTGAAATCTTGAAAAAAATCTTACTGGTTCAAAACTTTCATAAATTTCTTCAGTCGGCATCCTTGGCATCAACAGGCGAAGTCGGCTCAAAGCTCCGTCACAAACTTCCAAAGCACTTTGTAAGTTTGTGGCAAAGTCGTGAGTTGGAAAGTTGCAGGTGTCTGCCGTGACAGCTGTTGGAGCAATTCCATTGTTTTTGATAGCTCTCAACACGGTTTTCAATCGTGCTCGAAAACCAGTGACATTGCAGTCCAAAAGCGAGACTTCGTTGCAGTTTGGGACAGTTTCACCGAAGAAAGAAATCGTTGAAGCTGGCCATTCACCGGTGAATACAAGCTAAATTTGCTAATAAAAATAAACGTTTAAATAAAAGCTTACTTCTTCTGCAGTGGCCAAAGATTCACGCCACAAGAAGTAATAATCTCCAAGGAAGTTTTCTTCGTAACGTCCGTGACGCAAGCTATCACCAATGGCATGAACTTTGAGTTGTGTACCGGCGTAATAAACATTCAAAGTTTCTCGCAAATCTTCATCATTTTCTGTGATGACTGATTCACCGTTCAGAAAAACAAATTCGATTGTTTCTTCACAGAAATAAACTTCAGTATATCTGAAAAACACAAATTATTACAAAAAATCAATTAAAAAACAACCTCCGGTGTTTTTCAACACCAAATTTATATGCAATTTTGATCAAACCGCTTCCATCATCATCATTTTCATTTTCATCAGTTTCTTGTCGAAAACGACCCGAAACAATTTGTTCCATCATCTCGTGATAATGATTCAAACTAAAAAGCTGTGTTTAGTAATAAAAAAAGATATGATAAATCTAATCCATGGCATAAAACAAGAATTAATATCAAATCAAAAAAATCAAAAAGTTGAATGCAGCAAAAAAAATGTCTAGTTGGGCGACTTTCGCTGCAGGACCTTTTTTTGGATTTTTGAGCAATTTTTTGTTGATCATCGAGCTTAAACTTTGTATATCTCTGTGTTTCTTGCTGTTATTCTTCCAAAATGCCCTCTTTGTTTGTTCCAGTGTTAAAACCAAGTGTATCAGATATGGCAAAATTCGATTTGTTGGCGTATGCTCACGAAAAACGAAAAGAAGCTGAATACTTTAATTCTCCGGTTTTACTAGTAAGTTTTTTGTTTTTTTTCATATATCAATCATGTTTAATTTAAAGATCGAGCCACCAGGAGAGTTTTCCAGAACTATAGATTCAAAATTATCTGAATATTTGAATGATATTCAGCTTCAATCCAAGGATTTCTCAGAAAAATCGCTGAGATTTGAACCGATTAAACTAGATGGAAAGAAAGCAAATCTGATCAAAATGAGAAATGTTCGCCGGTTGAATTCCAAACCAATGGATGAAAATATGGCAAATCATCTGCCAACAGATTCTGAAGGTCTCAAAACCATCAGTGATCCAAGGTAAATTGTTTTTGCTGGATAAAACTGTTAGTTTTTCATTCCATTTTAGGGAATATTTCTCTGAGAAGTTTTTTAAAACCAATAACAAATTCTCATATGCCGAGAACATTGAAAGTTCCTTTTTGTCCAAAATGATTGGTGAAGATCCACGATTCTCCGGTTGGAATTTGGATAATTTGAACAATGATCTCAAAAAAGTTTCACCAGTTAGTTTTTTTTTACATTTTGCCATGATTTGACTTATTTTTTTATAGAACATCCCGGGTATTACCAAATCAATGACTTACTTTGGAACATTAGGAAACCGATCCTCTTCTCATGATGAAAACCTGGCTTTGGGCTCAGTGTCGTACCTGAGTCCAAGATCAGAATCAAAGTTGTGGTTATGTGTGGAAAACAAGTACCATGCATTTTTGATCAAAATGGGACAGCAGCTTCGTCCAAATTGTAATCATCCTTTTAGTCATAAAGACCTAATAGTTCCAATTGAAACGTTGGAAACATTTGGTATTCCATATTATTTGGTGAATCAAAAAGCTGGTTGTTTTGTGATTGTATTTTATGGCGTATGTTTATCAGACTATGGATTATTTTTACATTTTTGTTTCAGGTTAATCATAGCGTTGTCAATATTGGCAACAATTTGGCAGAAGCTGTTAATTTCGCTGGTCATGGTTGGGAAGTCATTGGCAAGTTTCTGTCTTTTATAAAAAAACAATGTAATATTATTGTTTAGCTCGCCGGACAAAAAGATGTTCAAGTACGTGCAACAATCCTTTTGCACATTATACATACACCGGATGGAAGCCAATCTTGCAATTCATGCTTTATCGTGAAAAGGAAGTTTGCAGTCTTTTCCGGAGTGAAGAATCATTGGAAATCCTTTCATCAAACCATAATACTTTTGAAGATCATTCTTCACAAACAACTGAACCGGAAGCAATTGGTGATGCAAGAAAACAAATCAGTGATACTGAAGAAGATGATCCAATTCCAACCAACCGTGATTCTGCAGCTATTGCGCCAGATGTTGACAATAACCTTATGACTTCAAACACCGGTAATGTCATGCTATCCAATCCTCCGTCTCCTGTTATTTTGGCCCAAACTACGCTTGTTCAAACATTACCAATTGATGCGGAAACCGTTATTCCACAACATGTTCTAATTGCTGAACCTGTAACACGCCAAAGAAGAAGAATCACAGAAATTGGAGCGGTTGTCAATCAACAACAAGGACAAACTATGGAATCAACCACTGAATCTGCTCCGCGTAGAATGATAACGCGATCACAACTAAATTCAACAGCGGAAGCAGCACGTCCTCCGGTTCCCGATCTATTGGATAAGGTTCGAAAAACCAGAAAAATCAGACATCAAAAGCTTTCATCTTGGAACAAGAACAAAAACAAAACTGCGACTAAACCAAAACCGAAAAATGTTCCAGAAAATCGCGATGCAGTTTTGAACAAAATGAGAAGAGATATTCAATACATCAACAAAAAGATCAAAATATTGAATACAAGACAACAAGAATTTGCAACTGCAATCGGTTGGTTTGATTTTAATGAAAGAATCCGATTGATGAACATCACGAAATCTGCCATTGGTCACCAACGTGACTTATACAAAGTTGTTCGGTTATTCTTCACAAATAATCATGACCTGAAACGCCTGTTGTATGCTCAAGGTTATGCGGATTATGATATAATCAAAGATTATTTTCTATCAACGGATCGAATGAGAACAGCTCTGTTGGAAGCTTTTCAAATGCAAGGAACCCAAGATGTTGCATTTTGGATCAGTATTTTGCAGACAAAAGAATCTTTCAATAAATTTTTTGAAGTTTCGCCGGAGTTGAGAAGACCTGTTGATGAATATGGTAAATGGTAAATGTTTTTTTGATAATTTTTGTCAATAAATTGAATATAAATCTATTTGTCAACATTTCTTGGTCAAAAGCCCAAAAATTATTGCATTTATTAAAAATGAAAAGCTGAAATTCCGTTCCAGATGTTATCTTGTCCGTCATGCACCCATTTTGAAAGTAATTTTGAGGATTTGTGCCGACATATTCGTGTGTCTCATGTTCAATTTTACGGAAAAAAGGCAAGATTGTCTTGCCAGTTCTGTAAACAAGTAAAGAATGTTGCTTATGATTATTATGTACAACACTGCAGAAGCAAGCATCGTGAGCATCTTTATGGTAATCGATCCACCGGTGGAAGAGTTTCGGCAGTAAATGCGGAATTGTCAAGATCCACCGGTGAATACGATTTTGGAAATATGGATTATGGAGTGAACAACGATGATTCCTATGCTGTTGATGTTGAAGACGATGAGGAAACGACAAATAGCGAATTTGGTGATGAGAATGAATTAGAAGACAACGTAGAAACTGCAGCGAACAAAATAAAAGAAATGATTATGGCCCAATGGCTTGTGTTCATCGACAAATCAGAAACATATGGTTTGTCTCAGGAATTTTGTGATTCAATGATAACAATAGTTTTATCAACAATCAGCAGTTTAGAAACAAAATTTGCTGCTGTAGATTTCATTGAAATCATGAATGCTTTTAAAACAGTAATGAAAGAAATTTCATCGGATTATCGCCGGAAAAATCTCATCAAAATGAAAAACGAGTATGTCGGAGTCAAAGAAATCACCCTAGAAATCGAAAACCGACAACATCGTGGTATTATTCGTCAAGTAGAGAAAAAAATGGCTTATATTCCTATCAAAGCAACCTTGATGAAATTGTTGAGTTGTGAAAACTTTGCCAATTCGCTCATAATGCCGTCCGATGTTATAAATAATGTTTCTATCACACATCCTTTTAAAAGCAAAAGAACAGAACAGATAATGAAAGTGAGTTTTTGTTCAAAACATCAAATTATTGTTTCAGGAAGTTGATGGTGACTTTATTGGAATAATCCTTGGAGTTGATGATTTCAACGTATTAAATGGACCAAGTGAACAGACAAATCGACATAAATTGACCGCCGGTTACATGAAAATTTTAAATGAACCCGATGAAATTTGTTCTGAAAATGAGTCAACATATTTGACATTTTTGGCCAATAGCTATGATTTTAAAACTGACAGAATGGACAACTACCGAAAATATATTGTAGCAGATTTGAAAGAACTTGAAAATGGTGTTGAATTTGTTCATAAAGGCATTCGACGGAAACTACCAGTAATACTTTTTGCTATTGTTGCCGATAATTTAGCTGCGAACGAAATCTACGGCTTGAAACTGAAATTTGTCGGTGACAATATTTGCAGAAACTGCACAATTAGCAAAGACGAATATCTGGAATTTATTTTTCTAGAAAAAGAAAAAAAAACAAAGGACTGGTACAATGAAGTAATAGCGGATGAATCTAAATGGTCTGAAAACAACATTGTCGCCGAATGTCCATTTAATGAATTGAAATATTACCATATATGTGATGCGCCGGTAGCAGATTTGATGCATAATGTTCCAGAAGGTCATGGTCGCTTGCTGATGGGCAAAGTATTAACCGATATTATTAACGCCAGACCTTTCAATTTCGAAAGGTTGAAGGCTTGTGTAAAAGATTTTGATTTTCAATTTGAAGAAAGAAGGAATCCATTACCTGTATTGAGTAAGGAGAAAATTACCACTGATAGAGGTTTGATTGGATTTACCGCTTCACAAATGATTTATTTCATGCGGATTTTGCCGCTGATGATTGGAAAAAGCGATTTAATCCGGGAAAGCACCGGAGAAATCTTAAAGTCATGGACAGTATACATGAAATTTCAACAAATTATGGACATTATTTTTTCTACATCTATTACTCCGGAACAGTTGCAACTATTACCGTTAATGCTGACAAATTATTTCAGGGCATATAAAGAAATTGACGGTAAAGTTACTATAAAAACTCATTATGTAGGACACAGTCCAGAAATCATTATTCAATGCGGACCTTTTCGACCTCATTTGTGGACAATGAGACTGGAATCTTTCCATCGAGTTCATAAAACTTATGCCAAACGTCTCGCCGGTTGTAATAATTTATCTGTGACACTGGCAAGACATTATCAACTCAGTATGGTTCAAAAATTAGCTTTGATGCAAGACGGTAAGTTTCCAAGTTTTAGACAAAGTTAATGAAAAAATTAAGAAAATTATTTTGAAAAACGAAAAGAAGACATGTATCGCAGAAGATTTTTACCAGGAAATGTCATTTACTGTCGATTCAATGGACGCAGAAAGTTTGCCAAAATCTTGTCTATGGAAAGAAATAACTGGAAAGTGCGTTTTTTAACAAGGGAAGATTTTGACGAGGATGTCCACTGTTATGTCGTAACAGAATCTCCGGTGGAAGGAAATGTACCGTTTAATGCTTTAATTGTTCCGGAGCCGTTAATTATTCACAAGGTCGACGGAAAATGCTGCATCAGACTTCCTTATGAAACGTTTATCTGACAAAAACGGAAAAAATGTCCAACTGACAAAACATACGGTTTTCGTTTTGAGAACGCACAAGAGAAAATAAGTCGACCTATCGTTTTTTGCTCACATTTTTTTGTTTTGCAAGGTTTTTTCATTTTTTGTCATATATATATATTTTATTTTTAGCATGATTGTCTTCGTTACTGTGAAATATTACAAATATGGAACTGAGGATGCTTTACCGGTTGTTTTTCATGATCAGTTCAATGTTTTCGAAGTGAAAACGGTGAAGAATTTGGTTACTCGGGTTGTAGAAGTGATGAAGATTGATTCAAATGTTGCAGCGCCGGAAATTCATTTGAATGTTGATGGAAGAACAATACTCGTTTCTGATGAAAATGATTTTCTTTACCCAAATGGTTATTATGTATTGACTTTCGTTAAAAAAGGTAAATTATTTTCATATATTGAATGCGGAAGGTTTTTAGATGTTCAATTACCTTCCGACGGTCAATATATAGAAAACAGTTCTCCAGTAAGCCCAGTGGTTGACGACTCAACGGCAGAAGCTAGCATTGTGGAAGATTCCTATGTAATTGCTGATATAAGCGGTTGGTTTTTTCAATTTTTCTAGTTAAATGATATATATAATTTATCAGCATCAACACCAAAAAGAAAGGCGGATCATGTCCGTTTTTTTTCCCCAACTTCCGATAACGAACCGCCATTTGATGACGAAGACGAAGAAGAAGCACCTGTTTCCACCGGTTTACGCGATTTGCCGTTGAAAACACCTGCAAAGAAAAAGCGTAAAGCTGAGCGTTTATCAGATTTTGCGGACGACGGTGAAGAAGAAATTAGCAGTTTTTTCAATTCTCTTTCGGGAGATGAAATTGTCAATGGAGTAGGTATTTGATTCTTGGCAAAACAATTCAGATTCTAGGCTTCTTTGTTGGTTTCAATTTCAACACTTTCCAGTGTAAGAGCTGCTATTTATGTTTTAGCTCATCGGGCTGAATGGCATCGTGACGCATGTCGTTATGCGGATTTGACATTCCGTAAATGGACAAATTGCTTTTTGAAAAACTTGTCGCCAAATGATTATGCCGCTGGTTATAGTAAGATATGTTCTTACTTCAAAATCAACTACGGTAAAGAGGTTTTGGATGCAAGCATTCGTTGCAACAAACGTTTGGATTCTCTTCAAATCAAAGCCAACACAAGGAGGATTAAATATTCCATGGAATCTGAAAAAGAAGTGGAAGAAAATGTAACAAAACTTGCAAGAGAAATCGACAACGCCGGTAACGACAAGACGCAATTGGACGTTCTTTTCAAACGTGCTAGGTAAACTATGCAATTAGTTATTCAACTGCTTATTTATTTCAGCCCGATTATCGTCAAGTGGATCAATTATCTACAAAAAAAACGTCAATTGGAAAAAGGTCAAGCAACGGTTGTTTTGAGAAAGTTCAAGTTTTTGAAACAAAACTGTGCTTATGTGAGGAATTTATTTTCTTGATGCCATACCCTTTACATTTTTCAGCTTCATCATACCTTTTTGGAAGGAATGCAAGTTGACCACCCAAATATTCTTAGCCTATCAAATGTTTTTGACAAGTATATATCAAAAATTTTTAAAGAAGGACAAAGAAAAAATGTTTATTCCGGTCCGCAAAATGTCGTCATTAACGGCAAGTTTTTTCGTTTAACAAAATTTGCAATTCATCTTTTTTTACATACGACGTCAGATTTGATGCTTGTGACGTTCTTTGCCGCCTGATCAGAGAGCATTGTACAAGAGATAAAGAATGTATGGTGTCTTCTTTTATTATTGATCAAAAAGTACGTTTAATCACATGATATTCAACATAATAAAAAGAAAATCTTTAGGACAAAGTTGCTTTGAACAGCGCCATCCTGGACGCCGGTTTTAACAAAGCTTATCCAAGGCTTTGCTTAGTAAACTCCGGTGAATACGCTCAACACTTTATCATCATGGAAAATGATGCCTTCAAAGTAAGCTTATTTACAACTTATCAAGCTATAAGACGTATTTTCTAGGTTCAAGGAAACTTTTTGATAGCATTGCAAACATTATTGGATGTATTTTACGTCACAAATTTGGAGTATGATCCCAAGGTCAAAGCTTTTTTTGATATTCTCGAGTTCATGGTCAATATTGTCCGAGGATATCGTCCGCTATTGCTCAGCCAAGTATGGGACCAGATCAATTCAAATCAAAAGTAAGGTATTTAAAATATTTGTTATGTTATTCAGTTTTTGTTTTGTTTATTTTTTAATAAAATTTTGTTTTTTAATTTTTTTACGTCATATGGGGGGAATGCAGAAGAGGAGGGGGAAACGGAGTGGAAAAATGAATCAAAAGCACAAAATTCCGCAAAGATGCATTTTTGGAAAAATAACCCGGAATCCTGTAAAAATAGACCGGAATCCTGTTTTTCGAAGCTGTCTGGGAATGTTGGAGATTCCGGAGCGGAATCCGGTTTAAAAAAACAGTTTTTTTTTCCCAGTGTACCTCATAGACACATTGATTGTTACAAAATAATGAAGAATCATTCGAATTCATTAAATATCGTCGTATGGAAGATTCATCACAAGGAACAGTAATTATGGGTTCGTCACATTTGCAAACTTGAAAAACAAAAAAATTAGGGTTCCGTTTTTGCGTTTTAATTCGGCTCCGATTCAGGGGTGGCGGAACACGAGGTACGACACCGATGAACAAGATGGAAAAAGTCACGATGGTTTTATCGTTGCCGAAATTAAAATCAAATATGAAAAAACAAACAAACCATATTTCTTGATGTGCAAGACGAAACCAGACCGGTTGATTGATTCATCTGAATCAAATCTCAAAATCAAACTACGATGTGAAAATATGTATATTGAATTCTCCAAGTAAAATGTATGGTCGTGATCCAAAAATTCTATCGTTATGTCGTCGTAACGTTCAAGGTGATATTGTTTGAACCAAAGTTTATATGGAAAATCGCCTGTTTCGTTAAAAAATGCAACACAGTGCTAAAACAAGCAATGAAATATTTTGCAAAACACAAAAATACCGTATTATGTGGGTAGCCGTTTTCTTTATCGTACAACGAAAAACTCCACTCATGTTCATCAAGTTTCTTGAATGTGCAATCTGAATGCCATTGCAAAGTTTTTGTCGTCACAGAAATAAAGCGAAGTCTGAAGTCCACCCTTGGTTTCCAATTTTCTATTGCATCCCATAATTCGTCAGTATATTGGAGACCAAAGCCTGTTGAACAACTGAAATTTTCCAAAGGAAAAATGAATAGGTACACTCTGTTCTAAAACTTTAGCCGCACCATAATTTTTTCGAGTTTGGCACAATAGCGTATTTTTATCGAAATAAAAATTTCCTGGCAAAAATTCCAAGTCCCCCGGTTTCAAAACTTTAGCCGCAGTGAACAAATTTTCATTTTCATTAAAAACAGCTCAACAAGTTTTACTAACAAGAGAAAGTCACCAAGTGCCGCTCACGGATCGATACGAAAATATGGTGACCTTCCCTTGTAAAATGTATAATTAATATTTGTTGCGACCACCTTGCTTACTTATGACCTCAAATGTTTTGGAACAGAGTTAAACAGAAATAACGACTCATGAAAAACCCACGTCCTTGAAGATACCACAAATTTAAAATCGGAACAATATTCCGTTTTAACCTTTATGAAACTGCTACTGTCATGGATTATCGAGAACGTATAAGAATCATTTGGAAAAGATGATATAGCAAAAATCAAGTCTTTGTTTAATATTTCAGAAGTACTAACATTTTGACCCCCTAGGGCCTTGTCGTAGATGAGTGCTTGAAATGCCTGCCAATCACACTCATCTGACGTGTTTGAACTAGATAATAATTGAAAGGATAAAAATGAGCCATGAAATTGAAAATATTCTTCATTTGTATTTAAAATTGGGATGAAACTAAAAAAATAATTTAATTCTTTTTAAAAAAAATCAGAGAAAAAACATATCAAAAACAAACAAGAGACTGGCCGAACGTTCATTCGTGTTCGTGTTCACGAATACCTCAAAAATTTTTTCCCTTGTTTGTGTTTGTTCAAAAATTCAAACAAAAATCACGTGTTTGTTCGTGAACAAATCGCAAAATGTTCTTCACTCGCACTTCCTTGCTCGGTTCACGACACAACAAAATTCGCGGATCTTTGCAAAACGTTTTAAAATTTGACTTTCAAAGTTTGCCAATATTAGTAAGTCAACTTTTTTTTTCAAAGACCACGCTGTTCACAATTTTCGTATCGATCAGTGAGCGGCACTCGGGGATCTTCCCCTGTTAGTTGAAAAAAACTTACGTTTCATTTTCTTTTGTTTTCACTAACACGTCACATAAATATGCATTCGTAAAGGTTTTGAATTCTACAAAAAAAAATCATTCAACGCAAAGGAAAAAGACCCACTCTTTTGTCTGTGTCCTCTCAATGGAGCGGCTCCTTTGATCTTTTTTAGAACCAGTGCATTTTTGAGAGAGCGCAGACAAAACGCGTAGGAGATCTACGCGATCATTTGCGAAGGAAACGATGTTGCGTAGGTTTCCTACGTGAAAAAAAAGTAAGAGCAAAATAATTTTACATTTGCTTTTCCTACATTTTGGCCGTTTCGCGTAGGAAATGTAAAATGTTGCTTAGGTCTTTTTCTGCGTGTAAGAATATTAAAATCTCTAACCTTGAATTCAACATGACATTTTACACGTTCTTCCCATGAAATTGTTTTTGGAAAATCCGGGGAAGAAAAATAAATATGATTTCCAATATCCGGTATATCTTCAAAACAAGTGTATTGAAGTTGAAAATAAAAACAAGGCAAAATGATTGCAAATATAAGAAAGAAAAACATAATTGTGCTTCACAAATTTAACAAACCAAAAATCATTTGACTTTTTAAATTCCTGGCAATGAAATGCATAATCAAAAAGAAATTAAACCCGGTTATTCAATGGAAGTGCAATGATAACGTAATCTTAAAACTATAAATCCTTGTAACATTTGGTACCATTCACACATTTACATCATTATCTGCAAGATTATCCTCAAAATATTCAATAATCTTAATCGTTTTACAATACTTCCAAAAAAACATGTTTCCGAACAGCCTTTCGAACCGAATTCGAGCCTCGTTTGACAAACAGTTTTGATCCTGTTCCGGTTCCAAAACCGGTTCTTCAAGGTTTCCGGTTCCGGCAACTTTGAATCGGGTTTTGTAAAAATCATCGTTAAAAAATGTTGTAAAACTCAAAAGAAAAATTAACTTGTCTTTTTAAATAAAATTTTTAAATATCAATTCATTTTCAGAAATAAAGCCAAAAATTATATATAATTAAACTTTCTCAATAATCATAACTTGGACACTAGCGTCGGTAGAAGGTGGATTTTTACGAGCACG
>CABFKL010000194.1:245-11426 GCA_901765185.1 Panagrolaimus sp. JU765 | reverse complement strand
GAAACTGCAAAAAAACTGATTGCGTTTGAAATTGATACGAGAATGATTGCCGAATTGAAGAAAAGAGTTATTGGAACGTAGGTTTTTTTTATTCGCGCTCGATCTTACTGAATCATGTTGTAGACCAGCTCAGAACAAGCTTCAAGTGATTGCTGGAGACGTGATCAAGGCGGAATGGCCACCATTCGATGTTTGCATTTCCAATTTGCCTTATCAGATCTCTTCCCCGTTTGTTTTCAAACTTTTGCTTCAAAGACCCTTGCCACGATATGCGGTGCTGATGTTCCAACAAGAATTTGCCGATCGTTTGATTGCCAAGCCAGGATCCAAGCTTTATTGCCGCTTATCCGTCAACGTCCAACTACTTGCCAAAGTTGAGCATTTGATGCGTGTCAAACGCACAGAATTCCGTCCACCACCAAAAGTTGATTCTTGTGTTGTCAGAATCGAGCCAATTAATCCACCCCCTCCAATCAACTACCAAGAATGGGATGGTCTTTTACGCCTTGTATTTGTCAGGAAAAACAAGAAGATGTCATCGCTTTTCAAGGCGACTTCCATCATAGAAATGTTGGAGAAAAATTATCGGACATTTTGCAGTCTTAAAGACATTGTATGTTCTTTGTTGATAAGTTCAAAGTATTTTAATTGCTTATTTTCAGCCCATTCCTGCAGACTTTGACATCAAAAAGCTTGTTGAAGACGTTTTGATTGAAAGTGGAATGAGCGAAAAAAGATCGCGACTCATGGACATCCCAGATCTGCTGAAGCTCCTTCTTGCGTTCAACAAAGCTAATATCCATTTCTGCTAAAAAGTTTGCGTTTTTTGTTGAGTTTGTTCAGAAGAAATAAAATAATAGTACTATCTGAATTTTTCATCCATGATTGCGTTGAATTTAACAACTTCCAATTGCACTCACAAACAATTTTCAATAGTGTTTTGATTTTCATCATTTTTCGAAAATCATTCTCAAATAATGTCGGAAAAGTTAGAGATTTGGAGTTTTCAAAACATCATCAATTGTTGATTCTACGTGACTATTATTTTTCTTGCATCACTCTTTCTTACAAGAATCTATCCAAATTTATTTGCAAATTTGATGAAATTAAGTGAAAAAACGGAATGTGATCATTTTTCGGTCCAGAAACTGCCATCGAGTTTTATACACTCGATCCAGTCGTCACAAATACTTTCACCATCTGGAGCCATAACAATGCCAGAACAAGCAATGACGGCTTCATCATTTCTGACAACAAATCCGTTTCCAATGTAAGCGTCGATTCGTGCAGCTTCTTCCAAGAACTTTCCTTCTCTGTCAAAATGCTGGATTCTCCCAGTTTTGTCCAAAACCAGCAGACCATCTTCGCGATACGGTTGAATCGATCGTGGAAAATAAATTTGCCCAGAATCCTTTCCCTGACATGAAAATCGGTGTTTTATATTCCCACTTTCAGGATCGATCACAACCAACGATTGCCTGCAATTTAAATTGTACTCTGAATAAGATTGAATCCCTCACTTTGAATAAATGTTTGACGGAATAGAACATGTCGCCGCCACCAAAGTTCCTGGACCAACAAAACATAGACTTTGAAAACAGTAATCGTCAGATGACACAAATTCTTCCCATCCAAGTGGCAAATCAAATTCAGTTTTGTAAATGAAGAATTCATCAGCTCCTTTTGGTGGTTGTTTGGTCAGGAACATGTCGCCGTTGGATGCAACTGCAAATCCTTGGATTTTTCCGTCGATGAAAGACTCGTGCTCCACATTCCCGTCCAAATCAAGGATTCTGAATTCTGTCAAATCTGCTTTGTCTTCTGTTTGGATGAAAATGATCTGAAAGTTGATCCGTTTTCATATATCACCAAAAGCAACAACGTACCCGATCTTTGTGGCACAAAACGTGACAATAAGCCGCCATTTTCTTGGGAAACATGTTCTTCTTCTCAAACAATATTTCCTTGCCTTCAGAATCCAATTTAAAAAGTCCACCTTTGGACGCCACCCAAATACAACCAGCTGAATCAAAGCACAGGTTGTACGGGATCAACGCTCCTTTCGGAGTCAGATGGCTCATCATCTCCTTCAATCGTTGATGATTTGATGTTTTTGATGGAGGCTCCGTCATGATGCTTACAAAAATAACACGAAATGAAATTCAAAATTTCAATTTTGGATAAAAATCAAAGATCGTTTTTCCTTTTTCGTTTTGGTGCAACTGGCCAAAAAATGCAAAATCGTCGACGTTGCGCATTCTTTTTTTGGAGTTTTTACAACATTTCTCAGGTGTTGAATTTTTAATTATTGATTCTCTTGAATCACAAGTTGGTTTAACGTCTTGTTCATGGATTCCATCTTCTGGGAACCTAATTTTCATATATGAATTTCAAATTTCTCTTATTTCTCCCCGACAAATTTTCTTGTCCATGTATCAGTTTTTTTGTTTGCAATTGTTTGAAGATGTTTTGAGGATAGTATCGATGAAAATGAGACGAGATACATTTTTGGGATAATTGCAGACTGTTCTTTTTTGGAAGTCGCGAACCAGTTTTACTTTTTTTTGCGTCGCTGCGCAACTTGGACACTTGATATTTTGGAATGAATTTTAATTCAGTCGTGGAGGTTTTTCATTGATTTATTTTCAGGATGACAGAAAATGAACCATCAATAAAAGACGATATTTCTGAAGACAACGATGATGATGGTGTGAAAACGGGTCAAGATGATGCTGCCATTTCGGACGGCGGGTTTGATGATGACGATTTTGGTGATTTTGAAGAAGCTGCTCCGGTCAAAGCAACTTATTCAATCGAAGAACCAGATGATCCATTTCCTGAAAGCCCAAAAAAACTTCCAGAATTTGGATTTGCAAATTTTGCTGAAACTCCGCCGCCAAAACATACGAGTTTTGATTTTTCTGTGAGTTTACCTTTGTTTTCCCACTCAATCACACCTGCTTTTAGGTTCCATCCAGTAGCAATGATGTCAAAACCCTTCAAGATTTGGTTGAAGATTCTGAATTTTGGAAGTTTGATGATTCTGGTTCATTTTCTTTGGTTGAAAATGATGAGCCAACAGTTGATTATTTCGAGTTTTTTGATACGGGAAAATATGACGACGAAAACCCACCAGATTTGCCAAAAGATTATCAAGAGTTGGTTCCATTTTATTCTCTCAGTTTAACCAATGTTTTAGAGCTTTAAAATTGTGGTCAGAAGTGTGCTTTGTGGAAGATACGCCAGCATTGAAGTTGCAATGGAACAAGACGACGTTGTATTCAAGTTTGCTGTCGACGTTGAACATGAGTGCTGCCAAGGCAATGCCACGTGATAAACCTGTTGTCCCAGTTCTGATCCCAACTTCTGGCGTGCATCTTGAACTTCCAACTCATGATAGAGTTTCAAAGCTACTTCCAAGGTAATTTCCTTTTTTTCAACCACAAAATACCCTCGCTTTTGCGCAAAATTAACATTTGGGATTTGTAAAAAGAATGGTGCTTTGAGTTGCAAGTTTTTTCAGTGCAAATGACCAGGAAAAATCCGATTCGCAGCAATTATCCGAAAGCGGTGCAACTGAAAATGATAACAGCAAATTTGACAACTTTGATTGGCATCCTAGTTCACTTGACACTGCCTGTGAGAACTTTTTTCTTTCAAAAATGCTTCCTTTTTTCAGTTGCTATCATTTTTGTTTGGATGATGATTAAAATGTTTGAAATTTTCAGGCATATCTGATGTTTTGAATTTAAACTTTGAAACAAATCATAAAAACACAGATGATTCGTTTGAAAAAGAACTACAAAGGTTGGGAATTGAAAGATCGGAAATTGGCACACCTGATACACAAGATTCGATGGTTGATAACAATTCGTGGGTGGTTTTTCTATTATTTTTGAAAGATTTTTAAATTTTTCAGATTAAATTTGAATGAAATTTTGAGGCCAACAATGACGGGTCGTTCAGAAACAAATGGAATTGTTTCAGAATTGTCGGCAGATGCGCGTTCTTTGTTGAATGCCTTACCGGATTACGGTTACATGTTGTCTAAAATCCTAATGTTTCCGGTAAAACGTTAATTAATTATTTAATTATTATTAATTTTGACTAAAATTTGTGCATTTTTTTCGTGTTGAGAAATGATAATGTATCAAAAACAAAAACATTTGAACCACAAAGCGAGCAAAAAAATGAGCAGTTTTCGAGGCAAAAAATAGGATAAGCGACGTTTAAACGTCAATGAGATCAGAAACAGTGGTTTTTTTCTGGAAAAATGATGAATGGTTTCAATCTGGTAACGGTGCATCAGATTCGACACATGCACATCTTTTAATCCGCGGAATTTCACGGATAATTGTGCCATTTTCACATTCAAGTTTGACGAGGACATGTTCAACTTCTGCTGGTCGACAAACTTTGTAATTTTCAAATATTGCTTTTAACTTTCTTGATCGCATTTGTGGGAAATAAACTGAAGAACATGTTCCATGACAAAATCGATTCAAAACAAATTTTGACTCGCAGCCTTTCATGTGAACCACTTGGGAATACGGACTGGTCAAACAGCCTTCACCAGAACTGAGTTCATTCAGATCATATCCAAGATGATGACCTGAAACAAGGGTGGTCCATTTTTGTGGTCAACTCAAACATAAAGCTACAAATAATTCTACTGTAAGTGGCGCCACGTTATCAGTCAAAAAGCGGGGACCAATGATTGTCAGTTTGGCGCGTGTGCCAGAGTGACAGCTCAGATTTTTTCCAATTTGCAAAAAAAGTGCAAAAAGTTCAAATTACTTACTTTTTTCTTTTTTTTCAACTTTTATCTCGGAAATGGGTTTGATTTCAGTTGCGGGACCATCAGGAATCAACGAATCAAATATCATTTTTGCGAATTTCTTTTTTTCTGACACGGACAGATTTGTTTCCACGTCCTGATTCCTGACATCTGAATATTCTGATGACGATTCTGATGATTCCTTCAAAATCGTGCCACTTCGTATTCTGTTTTCACCGTTTTCTGTCAACTTTTCCAAGGGAAGAGCCTGGGATTCTATCAAGGTCCAATCCATTTGTTGTTCCCGTTGAGGCCTTCCAATGGCGGCTCTGTCCATCAGAAACAACAACAAGGCCAATAAAAGGCCCACTCGCATATCACCACTTTTTCCGCTCCAAACGTTTTTTTTCCTCGTCTAAAATCGACTAGGCTTGTTTTCCTCTAAAATTTCGACCATTCAATCATCGTTCAAATTGGTAAGGTTTACCCAAAACAAGTTCGATGTGGACTGGTTTTATTTGACAATGAACAATGATGCCAAAAATGGTCAATGGTGGAAAAATTGTGCAAAAATGGTCGTCGTCGGCAACGCGGAAGCCGCGAGGTGATCATGAGAAACCAAGCTTTGAAGCCAGTTTTAATCTATATGTTTTTTATCAATCAATCAATAAATTAAACTGAAAAAATTAATTATAAAAAAAATCGAAACACGAGGGGAAAATTATTTGGAAGCGCACGCATTGGAAAAAATGGATTGGAATCGACGACAGTGTCTATCAGTTTTTTTTGTCGTGCCAGCAGAGGAAGTAGCTTTTCTTGATAATCGAAAATTCAGCCACAGAATGAAGGTGTGCAAAAATGATATCAGACAAGCGCCAAATAGGCGCCATTCACCAACAACGTTCAACTTCACCCAACATTACTTTTTCAATTCCACGTTTGTTTTTTTCTGCGTGTTTTTTTCACAAATCATTTCCGTTTTTTGTAAATTTTCAATCCATCATTTTTTTCGTTTCCGTCAAATTCCAAACATTTTTTATTCAAAACAAATTTTACCGTGATCATGACCGTGGCCGTGGTCAAATTCATCAATCAACGCAACCCGTTTCTGATTCAGTTTTTTCAAAACTGTTTTTGAACCGTTCCAATTCTTTTTGATCCAACAATTCACGAATTTTACAAAATTTTTGAGCAAATTGTGCTGGAGTTGACTTTTTGTCAAGTTTTAAATTTTGCAACATTGTTCTGGAATTTTTATAATTTGTGGTTGATTGGGTTTATCACAAAAAAGCAAAACTTACGTGTTTACCGTGTCTTTGCCTTGTTTTCCTGTCTTTTCCATCCAAAAAGCAAATTCCAAAACGCCTTTACGGTTTTTCCAAAATTCTTCAGATTTTTCTTTGTCGAGTGAATCGGTTGAAAATGGAATGACCAATTCAGAATCCGAATTATGGCCAAATCGGATGTCAACAATTGTTTTTGGTTCGATTTGGACAGGATAAAGTTTGGAATCCACAAAACCAGCTTCGTGTAATTTTTTGGAATAAGTCGTGGATGGCGTCAAAGGAATTTCTGGACTGAATTCGGACAAATCGAATCCATCAAATCCAGAAGGCAATTTGACGTCGAACAAGGAGTGAAAAACAAACGAAAAATGTTGATGCCTTTTTGAGAAGAATCCAAGATCAGGTTCAGGACAAGATGACAAAAGACGAGCAAATTGACTGGAAAAATCAGTTTGTTTTCAAATTTAAATCCAAACAAACCTGGAATGAAGAAAAGTGATCAGTGAAAATCGTCCAAATTCAAAAAATGAAGGTGAATGTTTAATTTTGGAATGTTTGGTTGGTTTGGAACTTGTGTTGAGGTAATACAAGATTAACTGGCCAAATAATGAATCCAACAATGCCCGTTGTTGGGAAGGAAATGGCAAACAACCAATCAAAACTGTCGGCGATTTCAAAGTTGGTGGTTCATCTGAAAAAACAAATCATGAACAATTTTTTCCAACAAAAATGCTTACAATTTTTGTAAAGTTTTGGTTTTTGTTCAATGATTTTTTGCCAGAAATTTTGATTGATTGGTTTTAATTTTGATGGGACCAAAATGTCTGTCATCGAACCATGAAACGCATCAATTTTGATCCCGGATTTTTTTTGTTTTATTTCTTCAACAAATTCCTGAAACAATTCTTTTTTTTTCGTCACTTTTAAAAAGAAAGAAAATTGAATAAAAATTGTCTGAAACGCAGCTGAAATGGCAAGAATCGGGAATAATTTGGTTCGAAGCACGACACAAAGCGTCAAAATTCAATTTCAAAAAATCTAAAAAATCTGTTCTTCAAAATATTTTGTTTCATTCATTTTTTTTGAGAATTGGATGCGTTGGATTTTAATTTCAAGTTTTTTGGCATTCAAATTAGCCAGTTTATTTGTTGGCGCTGAAATCGATGGTCAACTTCAAAATCTGCAGCTTGGTTCCACTGCCGATCAGAAGTTACCAAACAGAATCCATGCTTTGAGAAGACGACGACATAATTTTGGAAGGAATTCGATAAAATATGGATTTTTGACCAAAAATGCCATTTCCAAAAACAAACCAAAACATGCGCACCGCCAAGAAAAGTTTCATTTTGTTCTTCGTTGCCCACAACTTCCTCCTGGTGAACCAGCCAAAAAGGTTTGATTGTTTTTTGAAAACCAAAATGTGAGAAACGGTTTCAGACACAAATTGGAGTTGAATGGTCAAAAAATTCGGAAATGTACTTGAGGATTATGTCCAATGGAAAAAAGTTCAAAAACGACCAGATTTCCACGATTGAAGAATGGCGGACAGTTTCTGGCCAGTTAAATGTCATCGCTTACGGTCCAAAAGCAAAGAAATACCGGTACAAATTTGAATATGAAGAAGCACGCGGATGGTTTGCTTTAAAAATCAGAAACATCACCGAAGACGATTTTGGAAACTGGCAATGCCGGATTAAACTCCGACTTTCAAATTCAACCATTTTGGAATTTGAAAGCCGGAAAAATCTCGACTCCAAGGAACCAGAAAAGCCAAAAATTGAAATTGTTTTGCAAGAACCAAAAACTGAAGTAGAAAAAGAAGAGGCCAGTTATTCCGAACCATTACTTTTCAGGTAAAACACTTTTCGCGCGCCAATTTTCAAAGTTTTTTTAGTTTTTCAAAACCAGGAGGAGAATTTGCCGTGTTTAACCGTGTCGATAAACGAAGAGATTTGGTCGCTTATGTCCGAGCAGATTCCAAGTCAAATCAAACTCCAAAATTTGAAAAACGTCGACGTTATAGTTTCTGCTCGGATTCTGCGAAATCAACGATTAATTTTTTAATTTTAGCAGTATTTTTCTTCATTTCATAAAAAATTGACCAACCTTTTGTTTTTGTGCATTGATTTTTGACCCTTCCATCAAAAAAATTGATCTGACTCTTTTTTCCATCAATTCCATGGCCAAACTGGGGGAATGTGAGTCAAAAAGGATGATGTCCATTTCTGTCCAACATCTGTTCGACAACCATTCCATCAGCTTTTGTTTGACAATTCCATCACCAATGCTTGTTCCAATCGACTTCACTTGTCGAATCAACGAACTTTGGACGACTTTGACGGTCATCTGAACATTTGATGAACCAAAAATGGACAATTGCCAAAGATAACATTTCGTGGTGAAAAAACCAATGACAATCAGACGTTTTATTCGGGGGTAAGATATTTACTACAATCAAAAGATAACAAAAAAGACGTTCAAAAAAGACAATACGGTCCAAATAATCAAACATATCGGACTCTTCGGATAACTTTGACAGGTTCACGCTCCCTCACGGCATCATCAAAAACACGACGAACAACCCTTACAGGGCCATTTTCATCAAAGGATATTCTTGGTCGAACACGATCTCGTCCAATTCCAACAGCACTAGCAAATCGACTGGCACCAGCTTCATTAATGGGTCTTGCTGGTGGCAAAATACGGCGTCGTGATTCACCCTCTTCATCAAAATCGCTTCTTATTCTTGAGGTCGTTGCTATTGGTTTTCTGATAACTCGTGACTCATTCGATACTCTTTCAAAAGATTTTCCAGCAACTCGAACACCAGTTGTTCCACGAGTAATCAATCCCCTTTCTCTTAATTCACCGTGACGTTCCAAAATTGCTTTAGTTCTTTGCGTCCTGCCTTCGGGCATCACCACTCTGTAAACTTCGTGTCGATCAGGTGCAGGTTTACCTCTTCTAGATGGTGGCGGCGGAATGTCGTCCATCATAACGTCACTACTACTGCTACTACCTATAACCACATGTTGGCAAAACAAAGCACCGTCAATTAAACTGACCATTAAGTACAATTTTTCTGGACGGCAATTCATCTGACAATTCTGGTGGAACTCCGTCGGATTCTTTGATATGTTTCAAAATAGCTAACTGATCACCAACCGTTTCAACTCCCAATTCCTTTAATTCAGCTTTCGATAAATCCTTGAGCATTGCTGGTTGGATTCGTTCACGGACAAAATTTGTTGCATAAGTTGCGGCTACAGCTGATGGTAGATGACAAGCTTTGAAAAAATGGGTCCACAATGTTAGTGGTGACGACATTCTGTGAGATCTAAAATATAAATAATCGTGCAAATATGAATTGAAAAATATTCAGCGATAAAACGCTGTTCTTCAAAAAATGCAAATGAGTGCACTTTTTTTCTTGAAAGACTTGAACAATTAACATATAATATCAAAAATCACTATCACTGGACTCTTCATCTGATGAGATCAATCCAATATTGTGTCCTGGTTGCGAAGCACTGGCATTTGCATCTGTGGAGGCAGTTAAATCTGTAGAAGAAACAAAGAATTCATTTAATACGGGCAAATCATTCATTTTGAGATCACGCAATCCGCCATCATGCCCATTGAGATACAAATTATTAGATGAACCGGGTTTCTCTTCATCTGTTTCAGAAGTAGTTTCATGTAACTCTTTCGGTGAAGCCTAAAAACAAAAATAAATTGCTATTCTTTTGCAAAAACGTACAATTCCATCAGATTGAGCAAGCAAACTCATTCTGTACTGCAAATCAGTTGGAAACGGTCGCATTGGATCACCTTGTTGCCAAAAATGTGGTGAACAAACAGAAAAATTCTTTGAAATCAAATGCGAAAACCTGACAATTTCTTCTGGCTCAACATATTTTGATTCTTCAACAGCTTTAGCATGAGTTTTTTTGGCCTAAACAAAAAACTGTTAAAGTAAAATAAAAAGAACAAATTTACCAAAAAAGAAGAATCTGCGAGGATGTTAAAAGCTTCCTGAGTACTCGTGGCTTTTTCCACAACAATTTGATTCAAATCTTTTGCATGGCTTTCAAGTTCTTTGACATATTCTTCAGTATCATTCCTCGTATTCACTATAACAAAGAGATAAACGATCAAGAAAGCGTCAAACCTCGTCGAACGAGTTTTCTGAATAATTCAGCTTTATCAGACAGCAACCCGGTAACATGAATCAAGTTTCCATCTGTTTGACGCTGTTTAGCACAATCCAAAAACGTGGAAATTGTCTACAATATCATCAACAATTAGAAAAAAGGAAAAACAATAAAACCTGGGCAACAAGAGCTTCAATATCCAACGATAATTCAACCAAATCTTCTTTTAGGCCAAATCCAGCAAGTTCGGTCATTTCAATATTCTATCGTCATTTATATTTTTGATTAATAAATTCAATTGTTAATTTTATTCGAGAAATAAATCAAAAAAAGATGGAACAAATTCTGAGTTACACTCCACCATTTGCGCGCAACAAAAATTAAACCGACGCGTGTTGAGACCAGTTTTTTGCCAAAATCATAAAATTGAAGAAAACTTCTGAATTTCCTTTTTTTCCTGAGAATCTCACTTTGCATTCTAAAGTTTTTCATGTAAATGAGAAGAGTAGTCAAATTTACCTCTTTGTTTTTGTCTTTTTCATGTGCAAATGCAGGAAAGTCGCTTGGAGATGGCCGACCTTTGAATCCGATGTCGTATTCCAGAGCCCAATCTATGCGGTTGTCTTCCAAATCCTTGGCTATCTGACCATAAACTTCCCTGAAATCATGAATTCGCCATTTTGATATATGGAAACGTCAAAACGGTCCTCACCTTGTTGGACGGAAAATGTGGTCTACGGCAACCCTGCCTTTCTGATCGTTGTCCGTGTCCAAATCCTCATAAATGTCAGCGGGTTGTGGTTGATAGTCCAATCTTTTCAGTTCATTGTCGTTTATCCCAAATTCTTTTTCATGGAATTCTTTTGAGCTGCAACAACCCATTTTCTTGCACATTTGTTGTTTTCCATCGATCCGTTTATCACTTTTTATGCAAATTGATGATTTTAACTACAACAACAAGATT
>CABFKL010000155.1:68059-248972 GCA_901765185.1 Panagrolaimus sp. JU765 | reverse complement strand
TTACTAAAAAATTTTGACATTTTTGCTTTAACAAAGAACCCGCCAGGAACCGCGAAATCGTTTCGGGTTCGGGTTCCGGTTCGGGTTCCATCCTAACTGATTTCCGGGTGCGGTTCGGGTTCGGGTTCTCAAATTTTTCCAGAACCCGGTTCGGCTTCCAAGGAACCCGAACCGGAACCCTTAAAGGACCGGTTCTGGAACCGGAACCGGATAAACACTGGCTGCCACCGAGTATTTTTCAAAAATCTGACATGCACGCACACCAGTAGCATTTTCCGGACATCTTATAATCGCTTTGTCAAACTTCGTTTTTGGCTTCTTTTGACATAATCTTCCTTGACGCCGAAAACTTTAGCACAAAAAAAGAACAAGCACCCGCTGGCATTTATTAGTTGCTTCTTTCTTGACCACCGGCGTTTTGTCCTTCAAGTTGGACACTTGCTGAGCGCTTTTCTTTTGTCTTTAATTCGAACAAAAAGCGGATCTTGATATCTGTTTTTTTTTTCTTGTTAATGTTGACGCAACCTTTTTTTAAAAGTAAAGATCCAGTTCCATCTGGTTCTTGTTTCCACCGCCATTAGTCAAAAAATATCAAATGAAAATGCCAATTTTTTGTTTTTCAAATAAAAAAGAACACATTATTTGTCTTTGACATTCCGACAATTGTGACATGCGCGATTTGTTGTCACATTTGTGGATGAATTTTTAAACATTTTCCGCCAAAATGGCGAAAGATCTGGGTGAATCACTTCTAGCGCAGTCTTACATATTTTTTGCCCGTGACTAATCATATGCTTTCATATTTGTGCCCCCAGCTGGTTTTCGACATTGATTTCCCAGACAGATCATTTTTTTCTTCATTTTTTGAATCATTGGCCGTAAGCGTTCATTTTTCCATGTCAAACTGAAATCAGTCCTAGCTTTTTTTTGCACAATTTTTGCTTGCCATTGGAAACAGTTGTCTTTTTTGTTGTTTTTTTGAACGTCAACCTGTTAAAAGGTGTCACTTTAGTTACTTGTCTAGGATTTAGTTTAATTTTTATTGCGGAAGGAACATCCAAACTTTGTAATGTCTTATTCAGAAGTCGACAATGCTGTGGCGTTGATTTGCATCTTTTTTAGCGGCGTTTTTGTTGCTTTATTGGCAGTTTTTTGGACATTTCCTGTTTTTACGAGTTTTGCTGCTTTTAGCATCATTTTGTATTATATTTTTCTGCAACCTAATCCAGAAAGGAATTTTGTTGATAATCTCAAACTTGTTTACATCCAATTTTTGGGAGAAAAGGTGGAAGAAACCACAAGCTTTGATGAGGTTCAGTTGCCTCCACAACGTTTTCGTTTTGCTCGTCTGTTGTTGACCAATCAAGTTCCATTGATGGCAAACTATTTTGAACAAAAATCAAAAAACTAAACAAGGTTGAGTTGAATTCTTTTTCGAGTTTTCAAAAGCTTCACTATTTGCTTTTGCTTGCTGCAAATTTGTGGTTTTTTGTTTGATTTGATCTTACTCATGTTATTACTCATATTCCGAAACCATCAATAAAGTTTTTCATCACCAATACTAGATTTGTCATGAATTCTAGATGTTTTTAAGTTTTTATTTGAGAACAACACGCATGGGCATTGAATAATCATTGAATAAACAATTCATCCCAGACCTTTCTTACAATTTTTAATTAGATTCTGCTTGGCGTTACAAGAATTGATTGCAAACCAGGAATCAATAAGTTTTTCAGGTAACCGGTTCACGATGGAAAAACCGTCTGTAAGCGTGTATTCGTCACCTTATCACGGATCATCAATAATCACTTGGAAAAAGCCTCAGCGTCGGTGCAAAAGTGTTGGCGCCAACGTTCGCAACACTTGTTATGCCGTTCATTCAACTCCATTTGCCGAATTTGGTAGGCGATATTTCCATTTTTGTCAATGTTGAATTTCTTTTTGTCTGCATTCTCGTGAATAGATTCAGATCACATTTCTTTTTTATTGAACACGTTTATTTGATTTTATGGGGAGCATCCCCAACAAGACATTCAATCGCACCTAATGGCATGCAAAAATATTTGTTTTCCATTGTCACATTTTCACGCATCACAATTTCAAAAAGCAAAAAATTCAATAAACGTCTTATCACTGACTGTTTTTGAGCAAAAAATTGAGGCTTTACGCACTGCTTTGGTTTACATCAATGATTGTTGGCTATGTTGGGGCTATTTATTGTGATATTCACCTGTATTTTCATGTCAATTTTGCAGAAATGACAATGCCTTGTTGCAGTTCAGATGCTGAAATCAACACAATGGCAGGATCTGCGGTTGCGTTTTCGAAAAATCTCATCAGTCGGATTTCAAACCGATTTAAAAGTCGAAAACCGCTTCCGCTAAGACCGATTCGTTCTGCTCCTGAACGAGTGAGTGATTTTAAAAAATTTATTTCCTGCTTTCTTGTCTGGTGGACAAATGTCAAAAATGGGTTCAAAAAACTAAAATTATTAAAGTGGAAAATGGAATGAATTCCAGAAAAAAGCAAATTGCGAGTGGAAAACGTAAGCAAAACTTGCACCCAAATTCTTTGTAAACTGTATTTACCTCTGAAAAGATGACACTGCATAATCGCTCAGCAAGCGTAAGCGGCGTAAGCATTGCTGGTCGGGTACTTGGGACTTGTTGTCGCTCATCGGCAGCGTCCTCTTTTGATTACTCTTGCAAAATGACGAGTTTTCGAACAAAACCAAACTGTTCTAAACTAATTAGCCTTAAATTCTTTTTTGACGTGGCTTTCCGCTTTATTCGAGCTGAAATAATTCAAATTTTTGATTTATTTGCCCTGTCGCCTTCCGCTTGACTAAAACACCTTTTTTGCCATTTCGCGTTGAAAAAATATTGTTTGTTGCCTGTTTTAAAAAGTATGCGGAAATATTCACAAATTCCAATTTTAAAAAAATCATGCCGACCGCTGACCAATTTCTGGCGGCCTCGTCGATTGATTGTAAGCATTTTGCACCAAACCAACTTTTTTGACAGCTGTTTTTCTCCGCAGCAACCTTTGAGTCTGGTCGAAACGCAGACAAACGCGTATTGTTTGAGTTTAAGGCGAAACGAATATTAATTGTGGCTTGATATATTTTTTAAACCGTCAATGGCCAAGACTGCTCCTCAAACTTTTGTTAAAATTTTGAGCGATGTATGTTTGTGCATGCGCTTCAACTGTTTGTTTGAGTTTCGCAACAGAGCTTTTTGTCCCATTATGCTACTTGGCTTCTTAACACTTGCTCGACTCTTTTGTGGAATTTCAAACTTTGAAATTAACAAAAAAAAGCACGTGAATGACTTCCTAAAAAATTGGAACATCTGTTTTTCAATACTTGCCAATTTTTGATTTTAAATTTGCTAGCTAAAATTATCCCAGATGTTTTTGGAGTACTGCCGCCTACTAGTTTATTGTGATTGTCACTGCCTACTCAGGCCCTATTGACAAAAGCGTAAAATGATTCATTAACTTATTTTTATTTTTTAGAAGAACTTTTTTACTCGGCCTCTCGGAATGCAGCTCCCCAAAGATTTGGAGCTGGCCATGCGCTATCTTCAAGAAATTATTCGAAATGGTAAATCTGAAATGTATTTCTCAGCCGTCAACGAAGTTATCGATTCATTGATTTCGTTCTTGAAAGTATCAGCTGCGGAATATGACAAAGAAGCAGCAGCTAATGTCAATAGTGCAATGCAAGAGCTGATCAAATGGGTCGATGACCGCGTCATTAACAATTTATTGTCTCAAAAGCCATCTTCCAGTCAGATTTATGATAGCAGTGATGGCCTTGCCAAACTGAATGCACTTGAACAAGCTTTGATCATGAAGAGTCCGCAATTGGCAGATGACAACTCTGCGGACAGGTCGTCATCTTGCAGCGACAGTGGAGTCGATGCCGAAAACACTACTCCAACGGAATCAAACAAATCAAAACAATTTTTCAACTCCAATGGTTCCAATACCACAACTGATGACACATTGTCTGATTTATTGCAGCAATTACAACTTCGGTATTCATTTTTTTGAAGTTTTATCATCGATCTTTTTTTCAGCAAAATTGAACGCTTTGAACCGCAATTTCCAAATGTATTCCCCGATTCAGATGAAGACGATAACGGAATCCACGTTGATGAAGAACATGAAGAAAGACAAGAAAAACACGGCAGTCAGACGTGTGAAGAAGAAATTGAGCGCCGTCCTGATGGAAGAGAAATCAGAATGAAAAAGACGAGGACGGTGAATACGTCCCAGAGTAGAAAATGCATAACAATCCGGACTCACGGCAATGGAACCGATGACGTCATGAAAAAGTTTGCCGACGGTTCAAATTCCTTCAAAGACAATACTGTCGTCGATCACAGTGATTTCTTCACCAAACCTCCGTTTGCAAGCTTCAAAACCGAACGGCCGTATACTTCTTTCAGTTTTGATGAAAACGTTCCATCTTCCCCAGATATCTCAACAAAAACCAAAACTTTGCAACATTCCAGTGCAACTCTTCAGTAAGTCTTGTTTTTTCTTGTCAAAAAAATTGAAAAATTGCAGATCTGTGGCTCGACAAGCAAAAAGAAACGGAAAAGTGATATCAGACGACGCTGCGCACAAGCTGGACACGGCAAATCTCAATGCAAAGCAAATTGACACCTATCAAGTAAGGAATTCAAAAAATGTCTAAATGACAAAAATGTTTTAGGGCGACCAATTAATGGATCGTCGAGGTGACGGATCTTATGAGGAGAGTTCGATTACAAGGATGGGATTGCCAGGCATTGATTTGTCAGCCGACTCGCCTCTTGCACCAATTAAAAGGAACGCTGTCGAAATTTACAAGGTTGGGTTTCTCATCTGTTTTGTGCAATAAATGAATAATTCCAGAAAGTTGGAGATAACAATGTTGAAGGCAAGAATAATTTCTTCCAAGCAACAACTCTTGCTTCGTACATCACTTTGAACGACAACTTGAGGTAAAATCAACCAAAATCATCACCTGCAATTGTTTTATTTCAGATTTTTCGAGGAACAACACCGAAAAAAAGTCACCTATACTTTTGGGACATCAGGTTGGTGCTGAATTTCACGCATAATTGAAAAATAGGAGAGTCTGCCACATTTCATTGTTTTTTGCGCTGCAAAATGTTTTTAAAAAAATATTTTCAAAAAAAAGTTACATTTTTGTTTTGTCTGACCATGAACGGGGCCATTTTGTAAAATATTTTGGCGCCCTTTAATTAAAATTTTAAAGGTAAAACGAAGGCCGAAATAATGTTTTAATTATTTCGATGCAAAAAGAACGTTCCTTCCTTTTTTGATCATTTTCAAAAAAACTTCATTCCTTAAATTTCAATTGTTTTCATTTTTGAATCAGTGGTTTCGATGCCTCTGGAAATGACTTAAAAGTGTCTTTCACTGCGCAATCGGTCACCCATATTGTCGGACTTTCATTTAAATGTGTTGTTTTTGGTAGGAAAATTGTTCTGCTTTGTTGCGTTTTGGGTATTTTACATTCAACGCTGTAATTGTTTTAATTTGAACAGCTTTGACATGTACTGTTTCCGTTTTGTTTGGAATGTTTGCTTTTTTGACACTATTGTTTTGTATTTTGGTACTGAATCAATAGTGAACAATGCATTTCACGATATCTGACTTGAGGAATAACGGTTTTTTCTACCTTACACAAAATGTTTTTTCTTGCTTTTTTTTGCTTCCAGCAACTGAGCAGTAAGCTGTCCGTTGTGCGGCTTGCTTGATCTGAAACAATATGCTCCCAAATATGACAAGTTTTGCTCGATTTTCAAGTAATTTTAAAAAACTTTAGCGGCCACTTGTTCACGAGAAAAGAATCGACAAGTTCATTGACAGTCGAATTGAATCAACATCTCACTTTTTATTTCAAATGCTTTTAGCAATTTTTTTTTCGAAATATCATTGCCAGTGTTGGTTTTTGGGAAAAGTTGGTCTTTTGGGATTTTCGCGCCTCAAAATTGGACTTTTGACACGTGTTTTTTTTCTAAACAAAACAACAAGTAATGTTTTAGACGACTGGTGTTGTTTTCTTGCAACAAAAATTTAGGCTAAAGCTCAAGTTTTTCTTGCAATTTTTTCTTGGGGGGTGAATTTTATTTAACCGGTTTTGATTTTGTGGTCGGCTTTTGTCCGATAATGATTACCTGAAATTGCGTTATTAAAATCAAAATCAATAAATAACTAAATTAAATTGTCAAATGTCTCCTGATGAAATCATGAATTTCCAAATCCAACACCATGATGTGCCATTGGACTGGTATTTGCAAGTTTTACCTCATGGTTAGTTTTCTAGACTTTTTTGTCAGGTTTATTCACGATATTCATGTTTTTTCCAACAATTATTGTTTTATTAAAAAACAAAATTCAAAGAAACTACATTTTTTTTCATCAAAGCTAAATTCTTTTTACCAATTACTTTTTACTTTTGAAAAAAAAACTTTTGCTTGAATTTTATTGCTGCTAAAATAATTTAAATGCTGGCACTGACTCTCCGAATTTTTTATCCAAATAAACTTTTGGAAAATTTGATGAAATGTTGCCAATTCTAGGCACCACAGCCTCCACGTCACCGAATCACAATCTTATCAATTTGAAACAACTTTTACAAGTTTCGGATAATGACAATATTATTTTGCCATCCGTTTATATCGAAGAAATCGAAGACGTAAGCTTATTTCACATTTCAAAGTTACAGAAAATTGTAGGATGAACCTCAAAAAGCCATCACATTTCCAAAACCTTTGCTTCAAATCACGGATAAACCAAGCATTTTGGAAAGTTTGGATGTCAGTGAGTATTTGGTACTTCGTGCCAAAGACGCCCATTCTAAGCCCACCGAGGTTTGTTTAATGCTTTGATTGAAGATTGTGAGAATACTCAAATACAAGAATGGTCACAAAAAGCTTTTAATCCGCGATGCGCACTCGGTCATTGTTTACCCGGTTTTCTTGGTTTTTAATGTGCCAATCTTTTTATCCTTTTAATTGATCTTTCCGGAGCAGCGCGAGAGCCAATAAAACACAGATTTTTTGCTTTTGTTCCAAAACAAAATCCGTTTTTAATTCAATTCCAGTTTTACAAAATTTGAGTGTTCATTTTATTGTCAAATTGCGTCATTTGCATTTTTAAACGTTTATTTTAGGTGCGTGGTGGTCCAAAGGACGCTTTAATTGTTTATGCAACACAACCAATTGGATCATTGTTGTATCAGGAAGCATTTTTGACCACTTATCGCGGTTTTGTTTCATCTGCTGAATTAATTCAAAAATTGGTTCGAAGGTAATCAAAACGAAACATTTTTCTAAAATGATTTGCATTTTTCAGATATTTGTACGTGAATAGCTCCAAAGGAATAAATGAACTCAGAGCTGCTCGTCAAACATTTTCGGTTCTTGTAAGAGTTGTTGACGAGTTATGTGCCAGTGAATTGACATATGAATTAATTACAATGGTCACATCCTTTGTTTACAAGTTGATTAGAGAAGGAAATTATGATTTTGCTCGATTACTCAGGTTGGTTAAAACTTTGTTTGATGTTGGAGAGCAGATTAAAATGAACAAAGTCTGTAATTTGATATGGATACCACCAAATACTTTCATTTGTTTGCGTTTGAATGCTCACACAGAATTGATTTCAGTTTTTCAAACTTTTGATTTTAGAAAACGCCTTATGGAGAGAATAGAAGAAAAAACTCCATTGAATCATTCGGAGCCAAATCAGATGTCGTCCAGTACCATTTTGAATCAAAAGTTGGTTTTTTTTGACCATGTCAAACATTCATCAGTGTTTTCAGACCCAGCAATTTGTTCCAATTTCCTTCTTCATTAATTGCTAAGCAGATTACTTACTTGGATTCTGAATTATTCCATAAAATAGAACCAGCTGAAATGTTGTGGTGGGCCAAAGATCAAGATCCAAAGAAAAGTCCAAATGTTGTTGTTTTCACCGAACATTTCAACAAGATAAGTTATTGGGTTCGGTCAAATGTTTTGACACCAAATGACCAGAAAGAACGTGAAAAGTATTTCTTGAAGTTTATCAAAATCATGAAGGTACGAGTTTATTAGCTTGGCTGATTTATGATCCGTTGTTTTCAGCAACTTCGAAAAATGGGAAATTTGAGTTCTTATTTGGCCATTTTGTCGGCACTTGATTCCGGTCCAATGCGGAGATTAGATTGGTCAAAAAGTCTTCGAGAACAGCTAGAAGAGCACACGGACATCATTGATTCCAAAATGTCATTCAAAAATTATCGCGCTGTTTTAGCCGATACCCAACCCCCGTGCCTGCCTTACATGTAAGTTCTCCTTTTATTTGGCCAAAAAATATTCCATTTTAGCGGTTTAATTTTGCAAGACTTGACTTTTGTTGATGCTGGAAACCCTGATAATTTGGCGCCTTCTATGTGCAACAACAAAACAAACTTGCTCAATTATGGGAAAAGATGGCAACAATTTGCAATTTTGGACAACGTTCGCCGTTTTAAAAGCTGGTAAGTTCCATCAACGATTTCTGAAAAATTTGTTTATTTTTTTAGGACATATAATATCCAAAAAGATGAAAAAGTTCAAAGACTTTTCAATGGTTTTGCCAATTGTCTTGGTGAAGAAGAAGCTTGGGATCGATCTCATCAAATTAAACCTCGAAAACCGACTTCTGCACGTAATTAATGAGTAAACAAAACAGAATCTCAAAATTTGAATGCCAATGTCATTGAATGTTGTATCCCGGAGACCCGTTCTCTACCCCGGTGTAATATTATATAAAAATATTCCGAATAAAGTCATAATATGGTTTATACAATTATTCATATCTTAAAATATGCAATTCTGTTGCCAATGATAGAGGTGAGAAGACGTTTAGAAGGATACCAGGATAATTTATCAAAATCTCTCCCAAAACAAATGAAATATTGTTTGAAAGCTATTTTGGAAAGCAGTGTTCAACACTTATCAGTAACAGCGAACGAAATGAAGAAAGACAATGGAAAAATGCGAGAAAATTGGCATTTAGGGCGTTTTATGGGTTTTGACAATTTGTTCTCGCATTGAGTATCCCGTATCGCATGGTTTGGCTAAGCAGCAATTTCTACCGGTGTGCCATTAATTCGGCGGGACTTGAGGATACCGTCTTCAAGAATTTCAATCGTTTCATCTCCGTTGTCTTCGGTTCTTTTGGTCACAACTTTTTTTCCATCGATGACTTTCATCGAAGTCGTTGTTTTTCGAGCGTTTTTACCGGGCTCATCACTTGAGCTGAACCTGATCACCGATGAAAATTCGCTGAAATTTCCAACAATCTAACCAACATGATTGGAAAATCCCTCACCAGTCATTTTCATCTTTGTCGAAGGGACTGTCAAACGAATAGGAAAAAATGTTGCGCGCAAATCTTTGTCCTGAAAGATTAACAAATTTATTTTTGTAAAGCGCAGGTAAAATAACGCACGTCTGTGTAAAGGTGAATCATCGTCATCAAAAAATGGAGAAAAGCTGGTCTTGAATTCGTCACAACCAAATTCCTAAAAAACAACTTGCACTTTTCGGACATGATGGATCTGTTACCTTGAATGGATCCCCGAAAAATTCTCGGAAAATGTCAAAGGGTGAACGGAAACTTGATGCGGCAAAGAATGGAGACTGAGGCGAGTTGCAGTTTGACTTCCGTCTGTTTTGGCGGTACACAAGACGTGAGTCG
Source organism: Panagrolaimus sp. JU765 (assembly GCA_901765185.1). Classification (NCBI taxonomy): domain Eukaryota; kingdom Metazoa; phylum Nematoda; class Chromadorea; order Rhabditida; family Panagrolaimidae; genus Panagrolaimus; species Panagrolaimus sp. JU765. The sequence goes on along the minus strand of CABFKL010000155.1, from coordinate 239,221 downwards.
TAGTCGGCACGTCTTTTTGCTGCAAAACAGGTGATTAATTTCAGTGGTTGGACTTAAATGATTGACAAGTTGAATGTGTTCCGGATTTAAGCTTGTCCAGACTAGTTGTTTCCTAACAAGAAACTAATCAACTCCAAGATTTGCTGTGTAAAAAAAAGAATTATGCAAAAATATAATGTTCGCCCATTAATCACCGGCAACTGTGTGTTCTTTTTTTGTTTTTTACACTGTTGTAATTTTTAAAACGCAACTTACAATCAGAAAGGACTTCGTATGCTTGGGCAATTTGTTTGAATTTTCGTTCTGCTTTTTCTTTATCATCTGGATTCTTGTCTGGATGCCATTTCAAGGCCAATTTCCTGTATCTAAAAATGAATAGATTTTTTTCACTGATGCATGCCCTTCGTCAATGAATTTTTTCGGAATCCTGGTTTATTTGTACAAAAGATTCAATGGTTGCCCAGTACCAATTAGCAAAGTCGCCTAAAATTGCGACAAACGTGGTCTAGTCCAGAATTCTCGAAGGAAACCGGTCAGATTAACCGTCATCGAAGTGCACAGTTCGTCTCAGACAGAAAAAAATGGAAACATAATTCCAACTTTTCCCGTCTATTCAAATAAAAATCTCCGAGTTCACAAAAGACTGAATGGCGTCGGAAAAATTTCAGACGTCAAAGCAATTGGACCAACAAATCCCCAAAATTTTTAAATTAAACTTACGCTTTTTTAATTTCTACATCATCAGCGGTTTTATCGACACCAAGTACTGAGTACAAACAATCAATCGCTTTTGGGGTCATTGTTCTGAAATGATTTCCAAAATGAGTTTCAAATTTGAAAAAAAAAACGCGGTTGGAGAACAAAACTTCATCCATCATGGCACAAAAATGACCAACGACAAAACAAAAAAGTGAAACAAATCCCGAATATTAACTTCGAACAGCTGGTCGAAACTAAGTTCAAATGCAGAATAATCGAGGAAAAAGGCAATCGGAGCGATCATTTCAATTTTAAACTGAGGTAGTGAAAAACGGGACAAGAGAACCAGTGCATGTTTTAGCGCCAACACATTTTATAAATCACTGAACCAACTGCTGGACGATGGCCTTTTTCGTACAAAATCTAAAAAACTGAAATAATCAAAGACAAGGCCATTTAAGAAGAGGAAAACTGAAAACTGACAATGAGCGCCAAATTTGGACGTTTTTGATGAAAATTTTAGATAAATTTGGAAATGGTGAGAAAGTCTTGATCAAGTTTATCATAAAAATATTAGTCAAGAATTGTTAAATAAGCCATTTTTGTGAAACCCCACAACTATACGAAGAAAAATGGCAAGCAAGGAGCTCTTGCAGAAAAAAAGACCGCTGCTTTCACTATTAAACGAGGCAGCCACTAGTTTGCGGAACAAGCCGCTGAGCTACTAGTGCTATATTTCAGGCATGAGTAAAGTATCACCATCGAGGATGAATGAGAGGCAATCCATGGGAATATACAACGTATACAAAATGCACCCCTTTTGACAAAAAAGTAATCCCGTGAAAGAATCCAGTGTTCGTTGATGATGATGGAACAATAGAAGAAATGGCTCGCCTATCAAAATAAAATTATGACAACAGTCATGGATCTTTTGTGATACGCAGAGTAAATAAAAGCAATCAAAAGTTTTAGCTATTTGACACGTTCAAAATAGCAAACTAAAAAATCATACGCTGAAAAACTTAAAATCATACGAACACTAGCCATAAGCGAAACGTGACAGCTGGATGACCGTCTAGTATGTCGTCGACTCAAGTGTGGTCCTCGATCAACGCAAGAATGACCAATGGCCAAACCGCCAACTTTTGCTTGCATCCAGTTTTGAAAAAAACAAATTGAAAAGCCAACGGAAAAGAGCACTTGCCAAACTGGAAAAAAAACAAAAATGACCATTCCAGTCGTTGGAAAAAAAACAAATTCCAAAAATAATCATCGTACAAAAAATTACACTATATTTTTTTCTGCTTGATGACACAAAAAACCTGACAACCAAAAAGTGAGCACTGACCAAACAAAAAATTCAGAAGCGGTGTTGTTGACACTGTCCCTTATCAACATTTGAAGTTGCCAGCGCTGTTTTTTATACCAAACAAATCCACGATTAGACATTCAAAAAGAACATATGATTTTGGCCACGAAAAAACATCAAATCTTTATTCCCCTGCCGCTGGGGACGAGTTAAAATCAAAGCTGAAATTCAAAAAAAAATGACGCATCAAATTTTGCATCAAAAATCTTCTCAAATTCCAAAAAACCGTTGCAAAAAATGCATTTTGGCGCTAAAAGCCATCAAATACTTTCATAAAACTTCTTTTTTTCCGAAACAATCCAAATGAAAACAAACAATCTTGAATTTCTGCAAATGATGAGTACTTTTGAATTGTTAAAGATTGCTTTTAAAAGTCTGATTAACATCAAACAACAAGAATTTTGTTTATAAAAAAAAGCTTTGAGAAATTCCAAAGTTTTTCAACTGTCATATGAATAAAAAAAAACTGGTCGTAAGGTAGATCTCGCACGTAAATCGAGAGTGAAAGTTCAAGTACACATGTAACTTACAAATCAAAAGAACGAATAATATCACGGAAGAGCAAATCAATCCGACAAAGTTTGGTGACTTTCGATTACTTGACATGCACAAAGAAGTCAAAAACTGGTCGCATAAACGGGACGTCTACGACTGATTTCCACACTGTTTGAAGTAAAAAACAGAATGAATAACGGGTCATCAACTAATTGATTTAGTTTTAAAGCCTGTTCTTGAAACCAGTGCCAAAAAACTGAATCAACAAAATTGACGCGTGGAAACAATTGGATTAGTGCTAAATTTAGTCCTGCTTCTTCAAAAAAGCTTGACAAATAAAGCAAATTGAAAAAAGCGCTGTCTTTAGGAATATAATTAAACGTATGAAAAATTAGTGGCCGACGGTCAGCGTTCTTTGTCAAACAAAAACCTTTGCGCGGAGCGTTCCAATAACTAAGCAAACAAATGAAACAAATCGTTCAGAAGTTCAACAAAACGCAACTAGCGAGTTTTGGTTTAAGCCGAAGTCCCGCCTTGATGGGTTTAAATATTTTAAATAATTCAAATTCAACAATTGATTCAGGAAAACCAATCTTTTAAATACAAAATTCACAAAAAAGTGCACAGTGAAACACAATCAGCAGGTGGCCGGTCATCAGCCTTCAACAACGGTTAAATATGGACTCGGAGCAATTTCGGACAAAATGTGCGCAAGCAAACACCGATTGGAGGAAGCCCGTCCGTTCAATCCACATGACGCTGAACAAAATTGACTCCACCGGTCAAGCGGCAACCTCATTTTTGTCGACCAAAGCTTCCAAATTGTATTCAAAGCTCCAAGAACGTCGTTCATCTTTTTAAAACAAAAAAAAATGTCAACGACAATTTACATTTTGAACAAAAAAAATTATTGAATTCTTTTTTTCTGATCAATTGTTTGTCGGTATACAAAAACATTTTCGGCAAAAACTGGAGTGTCGCTCTCATGAAAAGTGGAAAAAGAGGTGCTTCCGCCTCCATGACTTGAGGTGTTTCCAGAATATTCAGACGTTTTCCTAAAGTTAATTACGCGCAATTCAAAATTCTTTGTTTTTCAAATTAAAAATTATTTTCTGAACTCTGAAACTTTTCATCAAATAATTTACGACGTTTTGAAACAAACAGGAACACTTTTGTCTGACAAGTAAGATGAAAAATTGTTGTTTTTCATTGTTCACGAATTCAAAAAATTGGAAGCAAAAAAGTGGTTGGCAAAAAGCCTGTTGCTGACAAATTCAGCACATGCTTTCCACTGCGGACTCTTGAGGTTTTTGGTGTTTTGTCTGTTCTGTGATTTATTGAGTCGTTTTCTACTAGTATTTTGATATTTTGTAATATTTTTTCAGAGCGCATGTGGCGCTTTCTTGCCTTTTATGTCACTGTGTTGCAGCTATGTGGCATAAATGGTACTTCTACTAACCAAACTGCAACAACAACCTCAATACCAGTAACAACAACACCATATATGGAATTTGGCTTTCCTGTCAATCTTAGTAGCACCAATTCTGATTATCAAACATTTTGTGGTCATGATCATCCAGCTTATTGCACCACCAGCATAACGTTGGATGCTGAGAACCGAACTGTTGCACGAGCTCTGAGATTGTCACCAGCCATTTTCCTCTGCCCTCTGATGAATTCGACTGGTTTTGAAAGTAAAGGAATCATTTCTTGGTTTCTTTTTGATACCACACAACCCATTGGTTATTATGACTTTAACACTATGACAGCTCACACTTACGAGATTCATCAAGGAGTGTATGAAGTATACAACGACAGCGGCTTGTTGATTCTTGAAAGTACTAGAATGGTTGTGGACCGGTAAATTCATAAGATTTAAGCTCAATTAATTTAAATTTATAGGTACTTATGTTTTCAAACGGATAATCTGGAACAAATCAAAGATTTGAATAGCAGTGCTGCAGACTTTGTGTCACCAGAAAATTTGGTTTTATTCCGTCTTGATTATTCTCAATGGTACAGTCACGTCATATTTGACTCAGTTTTCTATGGATCAATTTTGTCTTCAATGTTATTAGGCGGCTCGGTCTTCATATTGAATATCATTTGGATTGTTGTCCAAAAGATTGGGCTCACCATCATACGTCGTCGAGGTTTGTTTATTCATAAATTAATGAATCATTTTTTTGTTCAGAAAAACGAAAAGGCGCACAATCATTTTTACAAGCCATGGAACTCTATCGCCAAACTCAAATCAAAAGTCTTCAAGATGCATATCATAATAAACTCAGAATTGTGAGCGAACATTATCATCGGCAGGTTGAACAAGTTCGTGAAGCTTATATTTCTCAAGTCACAAGGATCAAAGATTATGGTCAAACTCAGTACGACAGTTACGTTGCTGCACACGTTGATAACGTTCGAGAAGGTTACAATGCTCAACTTAGCCGATTGCGAGAATTCGGTTCCCGTCATGCTGATCAACTTTTTGAAGGATATGAACGGCAGTTGAACCGTCTTCGTGCATTTACGTTGGCACAGAGAATGAGATTGATGCGACAATATCAATTGAGACAAAAAGATGTAAATGAGCTTCTGGAACGGATTTCTGATAATAATCTGGGAGACGTCAGTCGTCAAGTTTGTTTTTTATTTTTTATGAGTGAGTGAAAATATATTTTAGAATCCGTTAAACCTTGTTGAAGCCGATTTGCCTTTACCTGAACCTAGAGCAAGAATTAAGCGTTCGATTTCGTCGTTCTCTCTCCCTGAGTTCATGTTGGTTGATGGTGGTCAAGGAGAACAGGTTTTGCGTCAGGTGACACCAATGCGCAGACTGACTAATCAGTCAAACACCGTTACTAGATTGGACGTCCCCGGTAATAATGAATTTGAAATGACAACTCCAAAACCAGGGACATCTAAAAGTTTTCAAAATGGAAGTGCAGTGGAAGAAATGCCGTGTTCTCCAACAGAAAAATCGCCATTATTGCAGACATCTGTCAAATTTGAAACCGCACGGAGTGCTTCCAACATTTCAAGCAGTCTTGAAGCTGAAAAAAGAGTTTAAGAAGAACTTTCCGCTGTTACTGATAAGGGTCGTCAAACTGGTATATAACTAATTATTCTGAACTATACGTGTTATTTTGGCTTAAGGGCTTTACTTTAATGAGCACAGTATTGATTAAATTGTGCTATGAATGTGTAAAACCAATAAATAGATATTTCACCTGATTTGTTACATTATTGACTTGAGCCTTTTCTAATGGCAATATTTTTATTTTATTTTGTAGAATAATTTTTATATGGCGCCTGGTAAGAAATTGAGAAAAAATATGCAAAAACCGGTTAAAGAAGAGTATTGAAAGTACCGTTTTCATTTGTTGTCCCGTTATTTTTGGCAGGAAAAGCATCTCCATTTGAGCTAATAATTGCCGCTTCTCTGGAAAACTCCAAGAATACTTGTTCAAGCGTAGTTTGTGATAGAGAATAATCGGCAATATGGAATGGTTCACAGATTGATTCCAGTTCTTCAAACAGCATGGACCATGTTTGCCCCTCAATTTTTTTGACTTCAAAGTTCAGTTGCTGCACTTGTTCTTCCTAAAAGTAGTTACAATTGTTTTTTCTTTGCGCAATAAGAAAGCTTACCTTCAAAGTGGACCCGGGGAATCTGCGGTATATTTCTTTTTTAACTGTATCGGCATATCTTGGATCAATTCTCATCAACAAGGTGTAACCAGCGCCATATTTGCTCTTGATGTGTTGGGCGCTGCCAATGCATTTGAATTTTCCATAAACCATGATTGCCAAATTTGTACACAATGCTTCACATTCTTCCATACTGTGCGACGTCAAAACAAGCGCTGAACCAAGCTCACGCACTTTTGCCAAAATGTCCCAGATAACTCGTCTAGCTTTTGGATCCACACCAGTTGTTGGTTCATCCAGCAATAAAACATCTGGCATTCCGACCAATGCAATTCCAAGACTCAATCTTCTTTTGTTTCCACCAGAATAAGTTTTGATCTGTCTTTTGGCATAAATTCGGATTCCAATGGCGTCCACGATAGAATTCACAATGCGTGGAATTTCTTTTTCACGAATGCCGCGAAGTCTTGCAAACATGTACAAAGTTTCTTCACCACTCATTTCTTTGATGATGGCATCATATTGAGGACAGTATCCAATGTGATACCCAGCTTGACGCCAATCTGTGATTACGCTGTAGCCAGTAATGTAAGCATTTCCTTCTGACACCGTATTTTCTCCTGTCAACATTTGGAAAGTTGAGGTTTTTCCAGCACCATTCACACCAAGTAGGCCAAAACATTCACCTTTGTCAACATGAAAGTTGATTCCTTTAACAGCATTGAAGTTTCCATACCATTTTTTGAGATTCTTGACAACAACTGCCGCTTCATTTGATGATGCTCTTGACATTTGTTCTTTTTCTCGGATAACATCGTTGTCTTCAATGGAATTGGCACCATCTTCCGTATTCCAATCAAACGCCTGAAAAATCCACGATATTTTTGAAATAAACTTGTGTACAAACCATGTTTTGAACGCCTTGTTTGCTGCCACTGGAACACTTGGCTTTGAATCTTGACCACCAACTTTTTTCAATGGCAATTGTTGTGAACCAAAACAAAAATCCTTGAATTGCAAGGAAAATGACTGCAAAACCGAGGCCTCGTTTGTTGTAGGTGCTCAAAATACTGTCAGTGTAAATTTTTTCTGAAAATGTTTTGTTGCTTGTACGCTTTGAAAAAACCAAAAATACCATCGGCAGAACTACTGCAACAACTTGCAGCAGCAGTTTTGATGTATTCGTTGGTACAGTCCAAGGTTTGACAAGCTGATCTGGCGTATTCATTGTTGTAAATTTTACCAAAAGCGTTGCTCAGATTGTAGGTTGGGAAGAACAATGAAAGCAAAACTTCCCAAAAATACGCAGCGTCGTCATTCGCGGTTTGCTTGATGATTGGCACTGCAATTGAGCCAATCATACCGGTGATAATGTTGTACATTGTGATCATCGTGTAGCCTTTTGGAGACGTGCTGAATGCAAAAGAAAATGAATAAACAAACGGAATGGCGGTCCATCCGAAAAGCAACATGATGACTGCCAAATCAATAGCGCTTGCTGCTCTTCCAGTGTATTGTTTGATGTTGAACAGTTTGAAAATAACCAAAAACAAAAATGTAGGTAACAAGAAGCAGACACCATCCCAAATCACGGTTGTCAGCCAGTACAACCATGGTCTCATTCCAGCCATCATTTGCATGTGTTTTGATTTCTTTTGACGCTCCCTGATCAGATATGTGGCGTATCCTGACACAACCATACTCATTGAAACAATGATGGCGTATCCAAGAATGAATGCTGAACCATTACTGATGTCCTTATTTTTGAGGGTGTCGGCATTTGTTGGAGGCAAAGGATGGTTGATCACATTAATTTTGATGTCGGTCCGATTCGTTTGTTCTCTCAAAATTGCAGTATCGGCGATGGCCATTGCAATAGGCGGGGAATGAAGGCCAAAGTTGTTGAAATAAGCATTGAATATCCTGGGTGTTAATGACATATCATAAAACAGTGGATGAACATCTGTCAAACCATAACCAAACCATTTTATCCATTGAATCATGTCAAATTGTTGGAATCCAACTGGATTATGAAGACCAAAATGTCTAGTGCCGTCCTAAATTCGATATATCGAATTAGTGATAATTGAAATTCCTACATTTTTAGTTCCGTTTATCATCGCATTGGACATGGTATCGGTTTGATCGGTGTATTTGAAAGTCGTGCTCACAGTGGGGTTCAAGTCTTTCACTGCTTTTGCCACAAGTCTGATATATGAATAAGTTAAGAAAAACGTCAATCAACTCACTGTTCAAATGACCAATTATTCAAGGTTGTCGAATTCTTGTCAATGAAAATATTTGCCGAAGATGATTTTGCAAACATGGACAAATCCAAAACCAAAGGATCTTGTTCCTTTGGACCGGGAATAGTTGTGGAAGCCCAGACAAGTAAAGCCATATAAAGTACTGGAATGATGAGTTGAGGAATGAAGAGGGTCCAACGGCGGAAGAAATAAATGGCTCGCTTGATGAACATGGCTTTGGCGTGTTGCATGTAATAAGCGGCCCCAGTAACACGGTCTGAAACTTTGGCGCTTTCAAGTTTGTCGTATTCACGATTATGATTGCCGTAATCCATTGCTTCTTCTTCGCCTTCAAGTATTCTTTTCTGTTCATTTGCAATTTCATTGACTTTGAGAAACACTTCTTCCATTGTCGTGATCGAAACACCAAAACTTTCAATGCCAATGTCATATTGACTTTCTTCCAAATCTTTAAACATGCGTGGAAATCTTGGTCGATCTGAATTGGGTAGCAAAAACGTGGCTTCCAAACCAACTGATTGATGCATTTCTGCTTGTGAGCTGTGTTTTTGGAGGACAAACAGAGTATCAGTGTAAGCTTTTTGCAGTTGCTGAGCGGTCAAGTCGCGTCGATAAACCACAGTCAAATGATATCCAGCGCCATAAAGATTCTTCAGAAACATGCTTGATCCAACGCATTGAAGTTGTCCGTGAGCCATGATGGCAATTCGATCACCGAGTAAATCAGCTTCTTCCATGTAATGAGTTGTTAGAAGCATGGTTCTGTTGCTTTTTTCTGCTTGTAATAGCGTCCATGTTTCGTGTCGTGCGCCTGGATCCATTCCTGACGTTGGCTCGTCCAACATGACCACTTCTGAACCGCCAATGAGGGCAATTGCCAAAGACAATTTCCGTTTTTGACCACCAGATAAAGTGCCGGCTCTCGCATCTTTTTTGAAATCAATTTTCAGCCTCGTCAAAATGTCCATGGCTTCATTTTTGTCCCATCCACGTCCTTTTAACAATGAAAAGAACTCCAAGTGTTCCATTACTGTCAATGTGTCAAACAAGATGTTATATTGCGGACACAATCCAAGTGATTTTCGAATTTGTGACAAGGAGTTGCGAATGTCGTAATCGTTGATGTAAGCAGTGCCGGAAGATGGAGATATGACACCGGTAAGCATAGAAAATGTTGTACTTTTTCCCGCACCTAAAATTGATTGAATTTAATCGCAAAAAATTGAATTTTACCGTTATGTCCCAAAAGTGCTGTGAGTTGGCCACCGTACATTTTCAAACACAACCGATCAACAGCCTTTTTTTCACCAGTTTTGCCAAATTTACAATCAAACAACTTTTTCATGAAACTTGTTCCGTAAGTTTTGCACAAGTTTGAAATCACAATGGCTGGTGTCAACGGTGGCTCGGCTTCAACTTTTGACGTGGGCAAAATTTCGTCATGATAATTTTCAATGAACTTTTGTTTTTGACCGCTATTTGGAAACCAGTAAGATGGCAAAATGAAGAAATACGGCTTTTGCGGCACTCCTTCACCACCTGGATTTACGGCTTCAACGTACCAGGTCAGGATCATAAAAAGGAAGGCGTCAAAAATCATCATGATGAAAAGATGCAGCATTGTGAGGGACTCATCAGGAGATGGTGGTGTAGCAATGTCACCCCAATGCATTCCACTGGCTGAAAAACAGAAAATTATGGCCTCTTAAACAAAACAAACATTGAGTTTCGTGTTGAGCAATCAAATTGATGCCCAAGCCGAGTGCAACATCAGGGTTGATACAATTGACAAGTTTAACACCCAAAGTTTGAGGTACTTGTGTGTTGATGTTGCCAAAGTAAGAATACCAGAAATAAAGCAACATCCATCCCAAAACTGCCATCAATGTGCCAGCGGTTCCTGATTGTAAAAATGTGGAAACCAAAAATGCAAAATAAACCGCGTCAAAAGCGAATAAAGCGTACAAAACGAATGCAATTGTTGGGTCACTTTTTTCCGTCACAAAATACATAAGAATGGATAAAATAATGATGGTCACCAAAACTTTGGCGTAATTGACAATCAAATAAGCCACCCAATGAATCCACTGGGACAATCCCATCACTTTCATGTATTCTTTGAGCCGATTTTCTTTTTCCATAACAATTTCTCGGACAATATAAATAACAGTGGTCATCAACGAAAAAACCAAAACTGTCGGCAAGAAAAATGCGCCGACTTCGATAATTTTTGAAGAATAAGCTGGGAAAGGGAATCTTTGCATTGCCAAGTAAACATCATCTTGTCCCAGTTGGAAGGGTTGGTCGGATAAATCAGTGGCGTTCAGCATCCGAGCAATCGAAGCATCCACGCCTCTTTGAATGGTCAGAAATCCTTCTTCCCAATAACCGGGCTCACCTCCGTCTTCTTGCTTCCGATTAACCGGACCAGAAACATAAATGATGGAAAAAAGTTGTTTTGTGTCCCAAGGCTGAAAGCCGTTATTATCTGTTTTTGAACGTCTTTTTGTGTTTGACAACCGGATGGTGTAAGTAATGTTGGAAGCCGCTTGTTCTATGTTGCCGGATGTGGCAAACTGATTATCAAAAACAATTCCGCCAATCAGTGCTACATCACATTGGGTTGAAAACACCCTTGTAATGTTGTCGACCATTGATTTTTCGTCGGAATAACCGGTGACTTGACTGGAAACTGATATTGTGTAATTTTTGAACAGTTCGTAACCGGGAAAGCTTGGATTGTTTTTGAAAACGCCAAGGATATCAGGATTCACAAATCGTGGTTGAAAATGCTTTTCCATCAATTCTTGAGTAATTGGCGTTTTTGGTGAGTAAAAAAAATCAATTTGAACATTGTACGTGGCATCATTGATTATTGTGATGTTCAGGAAGTCACAATCCCCTTTCTGATGATTAAAAACAACATTCAAGTCCAAAATTGTGCCATCAGGTTTGCTGATATTTGGCGGGATTATCAGATCATAAGCTGATCCCGTCACTGGCCAAGACGGGTAATAAATATCCGAATATTTCTTTTCAAAAGTTTTTCGTAGCTAAAATCAATAATTCATTCATAACTCGATAAAATGCATACCCCAATCATGGCACCAAAACTGATACAAATCAAAATTAAAGGTAAAATAAACTCCAAAGCTGTGAACCATGGCGACCTGAGCTGTGTTAAAATGTTCTTCCAAAGCAAAAGACGGAGTTGAGCAAAGGCGCCCATTCCGGTGATTCCTGAAAATCATTATTCATTTAAAAAATGGTGAGTTTCGAAAATGAATCAGACAATAATATTCACCTTTGAATATTTATTTATATTTTTAGACTTTTATCATGAGAAAAACAGACGTCGAATAAAAAAAATATGTTCGAGGCGCAAAGATAAAACCAAATGAAAAGTTAAAACGCAAAAAGTGAGTTGATGAAACACATCCAAAAATAGGGATTATGGTTTTTGACTGGTAAGTTGAAAATTGCATCAAATGGATGTTAAAATCGGATCACTATTTGTGGCGCAAATCTCGACTCAAGTGCATTTGACAAATTTAAAAGAAACGCGCTATCGACGTGATCACTGTTTACTTTGATATTCCAAAAAAACAATTTTAATTGTTGATTTATCGAGAAATCAACTCGAAGAATAATCTTTTAAAATTTGGGCCGTAATTATAAGAAATTAACAGGAAAACTGCAACAAGTCGAAAAAATATTCAAACAAAAGAAAAGAAATGACAAAGAACTTTGATAACAAAAGCTAAAGTTATCAAAAACGGTGATTATTAGGATTTTGACAAAATTTGAACTTGAAAATTTGCCAAAATGAAAAAAACAGGCAGAATCATGTTTTGACCCACCCGAAAATCTTTCTGACTTATAAGAGTAGGTAATGATGGCACTCCTTTTGTGATGTCAACAATCAGCTTGTTTGACACAATAAGAGCACAGAAAATGCGTGATACTACAGCTTAGAGTTGCTTTAATTGTCCTCACATTTTTTGAATGAATCACATTTTGTGCATAAAATAAGCACGGTGTAGTCAAAGTGAACTTTATCATTGATTGTTCATGATTATCAAAAGAAAAATGACGTCTATTGTCTGTTAACGACGTTGTGCCGAATCAAATAATTGGACAAATGATCAAGTAGAATGTTTTCTACTTCAAAAAATGATTCAAGAAGAATCCAAAATATTTCTGGGAAAATTTGCATCAAGTTGAATGGCAGGACAAACACTTTGACAATCCAAAGCAGTTTATCGGAACCAACCAGCTGTTTGATTTTTTGCAATGGCAAATGCTTTTGCATTTTCTTGCTTTTGACTATTCCAGCTTATTTTGCAATGTTGTTAAATTATTTTCTGATAATCGCCTCATTTTTTCTTCTGTTTGTTGTCGCTGCCGTTCAAAATAATTTTGATCCGGAGAAATATGTCAGGAAATCCGTCTATAGTGCCGTTGACAGGATACGTCATCGAATTTCTACAACACCAAGAACTTCCGTAATAGGATCAAAAATTGATAAGAACATCATGAGAACAATGGCTATCATCGAGGCGAAAAGTGCTGAGGGGAGAATCGTCATGTTGTTTTGCAATGACGATTGTGCAAACTACCGCAAACAAGTAAGGAAAATTCTTTGCTTTTGATAAAGAAACTTCCAGATACCGCTGTGGATCAGGGAATTCAACACTTTCCATGTCACTAATTCCGATCCGATAAGTTATCATTACCACCATCGAAAGCAGCGATTTGGATATTACAATGTGGATGAGAAGCTGGATAAAAATTCCGCCATTTTGGTTTATTATGTTGTGAACCGGGCAATTTATTACGAAGAAAGTCTGGATGACAAACCAGCGTTCTTTGAGTTTTTAACACAGTTGGAACTTCAACCAATCATCAAACCACAAAATTATCAAGAGTTAGACGACATAATTAGCCAAGCTGTTGAATGTGACTCCGACCAAAAGTACTTGCTGAGAATCCACAATCTGAAGCAATGCCGAGATGAATATTGGGAGAACCTTGTCAGGAGCTTTTACATGTTTGACAATATTAGTTTTGTGGAGGTGCAGGCACCGTTTCCTAACGAAATGGCAGTGATCATCCAAAGAAGGTTGCCTGAGCTCAGCCGAAATTGCCAGATTTTGGCCGTTTTGCAGAATGGCGGATACAAAGAACTGTTTCACAACAAATTTTATCTCAAAGATGTTTGTTTAGAATTTTTTGGTTGTTTTGACAAAAATTTTTCAGCTCAATTTGGAAATCTCGAAATGGTCGAATGAAAATTGCTCTTTTTCTGTGTCCCATAAAATTCAACCTAAACTGACAGAAATCCAGCTCGATTATCTGAGTGAGGAGCTTAGCATTCGGGAAATGGAAAGTAACCCTACTTATATCGTTGTGGGAGCAATTGGAGGGATTGCCGTCATTGCCCTTGCCATTAGCATTTTTTGGGGATTGAACGGCAATTCCTTTGTTAGCAAATGAATTCCGGCCAGTTTTTTTTTCTACAGTATGGGAAAGAAGAATCGAACATAAATTTCCTGCAGAATAAAAATTGTATAATAAAAAAATTCATTTGTTTATTTCTGGGAAATTGTTTCTGTTTCCTTCCGTTCCCAAAAAAGGCTATAAAATAAATTATCAGTAAAAAACGGGCATGTAAGGAGACATGCTTAAAATGGGCAGTTTAGGAGATGAGTCCATCTCATTTCATTTGCACGCCACAAGCTAATGCATTCATTGTGAACCCGAAACAACATCTTTTGGGACCCATTGAGTCATTTTAGGGCAGAATCGCTGTCTTCGACCCGTTTGACTTGCTGACCACCTTTTTTGAATATTGTGTTGCCCAATCGTTTTTGCAGACGCCAAAACAGCCATCACCAGGAATTTTTGGTCATAATTTTGACAAAAAATGTTTCCTTGGCCATCAAACAGTTGTTTTGTCGTTCACAACAATTTGTGATCGTTTTTGATCTCATAGATTTTGTTTTAAATTTATGATTACTTCTCACTTTTTGCAAAACGTGATCATTCGCTGATAGCCGGCACTGCCCAGCAGACAGAAAAAAAAGTTGAAAACGATGAATCACTTTGTCGAAAGAAACAGCGATTTTTGAGTAGTTTTGCATTTGCGCTCAAGCATGGCCGGTTATTTGTTACCAATAAACTGTCAATGTTTGCTTGTTTCATTCATGAAAAAACAAGGTTTTCGCGTTTATCCTTTCTTGATCCATGTTTTATTGGATGAATCAAAAGTATCCACTTGATTGCGAAACCAAGCGTCAAGTTGACCATCGAATATTTCTCACGCAAAACACAATAACATTGTCTGGAATCTTCAGTAAATTCCACAGCAAGGAGAGATGTTGGCTTTTGACATTTTTTTCCGTTTGTTTTGTATTGCGCGATTGAGCACTTCTAGCATTTCCCAAGTGGGATACAATTTGACAATTTGTTGAATGCTTTGACCGTTGCTCTCTCAAAAGAAGATTCTCTGCTTTTTTGCCTCAGTCTTTTGTTCAAAATGTGAGAGACACACCTTTGCTTGCATGAAGCAATGACGAGATCTGACATCGTGGTTCTGTCAACTGGTCATTCATTGCGGTCATCAATGTCATTTTTGCCAATTAATATTTAACTCCAGGATTTTATTATGATTTACATCGGCATTTTCCTTCTACTTTTTTGTGGAGTATATGGACATGTTTCAACAACAACAACGCCAACGGAGATATGTGATGTAAGTGGAAACTTTTCTAATTTTTACATTTTTATCGTTTAGCTTGGGTTGAACACTGGCACAGGAAATTTAAATTTGACTCGGTATTTTTACGACAAAAAAACCAATGACTGCTACAGATTTATTTTCCGGTTTGTTCAAATTATTAAAATGAATTAAAAAGATTGTTTAGTGGAGGTGCTGGCAATGCCAATAGATTCATCAATGCCAAACAATGTATCCAACGCTGTCAAAAGAAAAACGAGTTGAAAACTTATATCGACGACTTCAATGGTTTTTTTATTTAGTACTTTATATAACAAAAAAGGTTTTTTTTTAGCAAAAATGAAGGCAAACATGACGGCTACCAGGATTCTCACATGTGCCAATTGTCATGAAGTCAACGGCGTATGCGTTGACAACAAATGCCGATGCCGAGGGGGATTTCAGTTGGTGAATTACTCATGCGTTGACATCGACGAATGTCGTTTCATCAATTGTGGGGAAAATGCCGTTTGTGTCAACAGCAACGGATCCTTCCGCTGTGAATGCCAAATTGGATTCGCTGGCAGCGGTCTCAATTGTTCGAAAGATCAACAGATCTGCGGCCAAAAATTTGATCGCAGATATGAAGAAACCTGTGAAGTTTTGGAAAAGAATGAAAGATTTTTTTTCAACAATTCCGTTGGAATGTGTCAACCTTTTACTTATGGCGGATGTCAATTTCAAAGTTCACAGAATATTTTTCAAGATTTTCAAACATGTCAGAGTTTTTGTGATGGGTTTACAAAGCCTGCACCAATGAATGATGAAATTTACCTGTACACAACAACAGAACCAAAACGTTTTTGTAAGTTTCTTTAGTTAATTGCAAATCCGAACACACAATTTATAGCGGGTTGTTATGATGACTTCGATGAGTCAAGAAAAGTGCCTTGTTCAGGGGGAGCATGGATAAGAAAATATCATTACAACATGTCAGTTTCAAAATGTGAACTTTTTTGGTTTGATGAGACATGCTCGTCCAAAGTCTATTCTTCAAACAGCCACAATGTGTTTGCGCATCTCAGGACCTGTAAAATCCTGTGTGAAAATGTTGAAGCAAATCCGTTGGAATCTCAAAATCCTGGTGTTGCTGGAGTTATTCAAATGGCCGTCAACCGAAACCAAAACGTCATCAACATTACAAATTCATCTTCTGTTCAACTGATGACAACACCAATGCCGGAATTTACTTTCAATTTATTTCCAGATGATTATCCAGTTGTTACTCCTCAGCCGACTCCGCAAGCAACTTCTTTTACTGGAACTCTTGTGAATCTTTCAAGTTCAGTCAGCAGTCACTCAACCAACCGTCTGCAAAATGAATACCACAAAAATGCCGCTTTGTTGGATGACAAAAATTATGCAATTGTCCCGCGTGCTCAGTCCTCTGTTTTTGACGAATGTTTGGAAGATTTTGACAACCAATTGACAAAACTTTGCCGGAAAGAGTTCAGGTATGAACTCCATTACTATTATGATCGTCAATTGCAACAATGTTCATCTTTTTGGTTTGGAGGATGCCAAACTAAAAGTGCAAATAATTTTGAAGAACTGTCAACCTGTAATTGGAAATGCAAAGTCGAAGATTACAAACCAGTTTCACGTGAGTTGTTTGGTTGTTGATTTAATGTTTTTTTGTTTTTTAGATGATTGTTTTGAAGCTTTTGATCCCGTTTTA
Organism: Panagrolaimus sp. JU765; assembly: GCA_901765185.1. NCBI lineage: Eukaryota > Metazoa > Nematoda > Chromadorea > Rhabditida > Panagrolaimidae > Panagrolaimus > Panagrolaimus sp. JU765. The sequence continues at coordinate 222,284 of CABFKL010000155.1, read as the reverse complement.
TTACATGACTGCAAAAATGGATATTTTGAAACAAGATTTGTTTTTGACCATGAAACAAAACAATGCAGAAAAATTTCATGGGGCGGTTGTCGTGGTGATTCCAGAAACTTTTTCATGGATTTGAAACGGTGCCAAGATACTTGTGAACATGTTACAAGTGACATTCCTCATTGCCAAGACGAGTTTGACCCAATTTACGAACGACAATGCTCAACCGACAAGGTTTTCGCAAAATACTATTACTACGACAAGCAACGTGATTCGTGTATCGAATTTGAGTATGGCAACTGCAAATCACGATCCCAGAATATCTTCGCAACTTTGGAAACGTGTCAACAATTATGTAATAAAGTTTCAGGATCTTGTTTGGACAAGTTTGATCACAGATACAAAAGAAGTTGCAACGGGGGCAAATGGGTTAAAAAGTTTTACTTTGACCATAAAAGTGGTCAATGTAAAACGTTTTGGTATGATGGATGCGTGTCGTCCTCCCAGAACTTTTTTGACAACAAACAACTTTGCAAATCAATGTGCGAAATTCCTTGTAAGTAGATTTTTTGCAACTCTTTTTTTATGTAAATTTTAAGCTTACAAAACCGAAAGATCAATTGAAAATGCCTCAGAAGTTGCTTTTGAGGAGGACGCCACAAGGTGTTTGGAACCTTTGGCGGTTGGCAAATGTAAAGACGCTCTTCCAGCTTTTTTTTACAATGCGGCGAATCGGCGTTGTGAACCGTTTTCGTATTCTGGATGTCACGGCAATGGCAACAGGTTTTTAACCTTGTCGCAATGCGAATCAAGTTGCAAAAAATTTTTTCATTTGGAAAAAACAGAAGCGCACTGTTTTTTACCAGTTGACATCGGAGAAGGAAAACATAAAAGAAATTGTATGAAACACGCTGGATTTCACTTTTATTACAATGCTCGAGAAGAAAAATGTGGCCGGTTTTGGTACAATGGATGTGGTGGAAATGCTAACAAATACAAAACTGCCATTGAATGTGAACATGTTTGCCGACGAGTCAAAGCAAAGGCCATCAGTTTTGAAGAACCAGTACCCGTTGGCGCTTGCTTTGAACAAATACAGACAGGCTCATGTGAAAATACTGATGATGAGCTAGTTCTTCAAAGATGGGGATACGTGTCAACGACAGGTAAATGCCAACAATTTGAATACTCTGGTTGTGGAGGAAATAAGAACAACTTTGCAACTGAACGTGATTGTTTGAAAACGTGCAAAGGTTTTGTTGCGCCAAATTCGAGTGAGTTCCCAATAAATTGTGTTTTTTCATGAATAATTTCAGTGAGATGTGCTTATTGGCCAGAATGGGGTCCATGTAACAGATTGCACTACATGTGGTTTTATAATCTGACTTCTGGAATGTGCGAACAGTTTCTTTACGGTGGATGCGGAGGAAATGACAATCGATTTTCCACATTCGAACACTGTCAAATCACTTGTGAAATTCCTGGTGAAGATCCATGCACGGACAGACTTGATCGAGGAAAATGGTGTGAAAGCATGTCCAACAGATATTATTATCATGCCAAAACAAAAACCTGTAAAGGATTCCATTACACTGGTTGTGGTCAAAGCCGGAACAATTTTTTACAATTTGACGAATGTGAAGCCGTTTGTGTCCATCGAACCAAGGTGTACACTGGCTCCAACATTGCTTCAAATGAAACAGAAATCACAATTACTGGTGTCAAATGCAAGACTTTTTAAATTACATTTGGCAATCTAATTTTTCAGATGTTGGACAAAAACCTCAAGAAAAAAAACCGATGCATCGACACGTGTTGTTGAATGAAACTGGAACCCATTACTTGAAAACTCCCGGACAATGGGTTGACTACGGCCACTGCATTGGGTTTCGATACAACATATCCGGAGATTTCACCAAACTGAACAGTTTCATTTGTTTGATGGAAGAAGGTGGAACGTGTCAGATTCAGACATTGACAAACACTTTTGGTGAGGAAAGATGCCGTGTAATCAGGCCCTGGCTTCGTGGATCTCATTTTTATTCCTGGTTTTTTACGATTGAAAGAAACAAGTGGAAGCCAACTTCAAAAACTTCATTGAAGAGAACTCAACATGCCGAGGAAACCATGGCATCGGTGATGATATTGCCGATTAATGATTGTTACAATATTTGTTGAACTGCTTTTCTCCATGACAAGAAAACTGCTTATGCCAAATCCGCAATTGTTTTCAACATTCCAGGGGATTGACTGCTCAGATCTCCCTCAGTGCCATCGGTTGTTCTTTTACTAGTAGAAATTTTTTTGCGATTGTTTATACCGTGTATTACTTTGATTCCACATAAAATGACGTCATTTGTAGGCTCATTTACGTAAAATCTTAAAAACAGTTGCTCAAGTTGATGACGTAGCTTAACCAACCTTGACTTTTTATATTTGCCATTCTGCATGGCTGTGTTATATTTTTCACAAGCATTATTACAACAAAGCGTTGTCAACAAGATGATAATTGGCAAGAAGATGATGGCAATTAAAACAATAAATCCTAAAAACAATGTCGTCAAAAGTGCTGACGCTGTTCCTCACCTTCATTGAGCTCACATTGACATGACATTTTAATCAAATTGTAAATTATGGAAATGCTTAAAAATATCATTGAGGAAATTAATGCCAAAGTTAATGCCGCAGCAAAAACCATAATCGCCCATTTTAGCATTAAGAACAAGAAAATGAAGATTCTCGAACCAAAAAAACTGCAACATAAATTAATTTTATTTTTTGATTTTTTTGATTTTTCAGATGCCGGTTTTTCTTGTTCTGGGCAAAGTTTTTCCATTTCTTGGGCTACAACTGACATTTCATTGACAGGTCTGAAACCATGAATAATCGAATTGAATAATTTAAAGCTTTATTTCACTTTTCTATTCTGACACATCCGTTGTTGACATGATTCTTTGGTGTAGTTTTGAAAGCAAACAACGGTGGTTGCTGGCAACAATCACTGTTTTTAAAAATTTGATGTTCGAGAATCTGAATTCGTTCTGTTAGAAGCAAGTTCGGATAAAAACTCTTACTTGGTTGGCTGTTGGACGAGTAGATGGATTCTCATTCATCACGAAATCGAGTAATTTCCGGACGGCTTCCGACGATTTTGGGATTAACTGTGCACTGGTGTATGACAGTCTTGTTTCCTCTTGTTTTGCAAAATTATCAGCAATTATCTGAAATCTTTGGTTTTTTGAAGCTGTCTGCGTAGTCTCAAATACCTTGAAAACTTCACGCTCGGTCTTTGATTCAAACCGGCAAGCAAAAGGTGGCATCTGAGTAAGCATTGTTACTAACACACAGCCCAACGCCCTTAATTCATCTTATTTTGAACGAAAACAAAAATAGGTTTACCAAATATCTGCGCTAGACGGCTGTTTTTTCCCCGTTTCCAACAGGTGAATGCTTTCAGGGGAAGCGTAAAACAATTTTATTTTGAATACTGAAAATTTCTGGTATTTGAGTTGGTTGAGATGCTTACCGTTATTTGATTCTGTTTCTTCAAAGGTATCAACAGCAGGCTCATTAGAATAAGAGAAGTCGGCTAATTTGACGTCATCGCTCAGAGTGATTAACAGGTTACTTGCTAAAAACTCATATCCTTTTGCGTATTTCCGATTCCTTTTTACCTCGGACGTTTCCGTGGGATAAGTTGTGAGAATGAATATATCTCAAGCCTTCTGCTGCTTGTTTGAAGTATTTTAGTGCATTATTTTCTTCAATGGGATGCTTTCTTGCTTTGTCATAGATTGATCCTTTTGGCAAGTATTCCGTGAATATGATCAATTTCTCTCTGCCTTTGTAATACCCGTACAGATGCGCAATCCGAAAATGGCGCAAAGTCATCACAGTTTTGATTTCTTCAATTAATGCGTTAATTTTCTGAAAAATTGTTTAATTTTCATATATGAACTTTTTTACCTTTTCTTTCTGCACGGGATTTGTGGACCAGGAATCAAACGATTCGAGTTTGATGACATTTCCTGCCATTGAAATCATTGTTTTTACTTCAATGTAACGAAAAACCTCGCCAAACGGACTTCTGTTTAGGTCAATCCTTTCTAAAAGTGCTGAATGTCATCACTTTTGTATCCTGATCTTACTTTTCTTCTCAAGATGGCTGAAATCCTCGTCAGAAATTGTAGTTGAATGAAGGAAACAATCCGGAATTGGGACACAAGAATCATAAGAATTTAATCTTTTCACTTGGCTATTTCTGTTCTCCGATTTTGGGGTAAAATCATAATTAAATATGTTTTCTGTGACACTGGAACTGTCAACTGGCTGATCAAAATCCAAATTTGAATCAGCCCTGGTCTTTATCGAGACAACATCGTCATTTAATAGAATCCTAGGAATTCCCAGACTAGAAGCCATTTTTTTAATAACAAACAATCAATAGCTTTTCCTCGTCAACTTTTATTGTTTTTCATTTTTATCAGCTCTTTTGATTTCATTTTTTTAATTGTGTTGGACGATCAATTCCGACACTCAAAAATTAAATGCTGATGAAAGCAGTTTTTGGAAAAGTTTTATTTTTTCCGGTGTTTTTAAGCAGAAAATAAAAACTATAAGTGAAAGTTTTCACAAAACATGATAATCTGGTTCAAAAATCTTCAAAAAATTTATTCCAAATTGTGGCCGTTTTTGCACAATTTTTTTGATTAAAATTAATGGCCTTCACTAATCACATTTCTAATTTAGTTGTTTGGGATTTAAAAAGTGCGTATAATAACCATATTTGATTAAACGCGTTTTTTGATTGCGCTAATCCAATACTTGCAGTTTTCTTGTCAAAAATCACGCTATTTTTTGTTTTTCTTCTGCGGCTTACCAAGTACTTGATTTTCCAACTTGAAAACGTGGTCATAAATTTGTAAGCAAGCGTGAGCATTGGCCATTTTTTGTGCCATCAGCGGAAAAGGCGGGTATAGGAAATCATATTTCTTTCAAAATTTTCAGAAATAATTGTATCAAGTACGCGTCAGAGAGTTTTTTTTACTTAGCCTCAGGCAACTTTATGTCATTTTATCACATAGATTGGGGCTTTTTGATGATGTGTTTTCTAGACAAACATTTTAAGGCATTCATTAGTTCAGATCATTTCCATTGTCGTTTGGCTTTGCAGAAAACCAAAATGTCTCCGGAGATTACGTTCAAAATTCCATTCTTTGTTTTGTTTTCTTTGACTTTTGTTTTTTGTCCAAACGCTTCCAAAACCAAACAATCTTCAAGAATAACAAGAATCGGTTAGAGGAATCAAACGATTTTCATTATTTGTTTGGTCTTGCGGAAAAACTTTAGATTGTCACATGCTTAAGTTGGGTGGTACGGTAGGCGTCAAGTTTTATGCCCATTTTGTTCAACAATTAGATTCTCATGAAAGAGTCATATTAACAAAATCTAAGATTAGCAAGCCCCCATATTTTAAATGTTTTAGTTAGTTTTTTAGCAATAGCGATTAATTTTTTTATGATTAATTATTTCACATAATATTTAATACCTTTTAATGAAAAGCAATGTTTGACTTTGTTGTTTTTAACATTTGTTTTTCATTTTTTTGGAATTAAAAGTTCATTTTTTTCAAACTGAAAAGGACGAAGGTTTTAAACTGTGATTTTGAGCAGTTTCCAAGGAGGTGGATGCATTTCTGACCATGGTTCAACGTCATTTTACGTTTTAATACTCTTTTTGAAATATGAAATGATGACACTTTTTGACTTGTTTTGACAAAATGTTTTCTGGACCAATTGCTTGAAAATGATTTGTTTTTTTTCCTTTCATTTGTTGCCGTATTTAGAAATGTTTCCTGTTTTAATTGTTTTGAATCCACGTGCTCAATGATTGTGAAATTTCAGGACGGCATGTTGAAGTGGGTAATAATTGAAATCATCATAATCCAAGTTACATTTGCAGTTACCGTAAGTTTTGATTTTGGTTAAAAGTTGTCAAAAGTGAATTTGTAGTCTAAATCATGTCCTCAACTTTATGAAACTCCTTCTTTGCAATTTGTTGAAGCACCAGGGCAGTTGATTGAATCAGTGGATGCAAATCCATTGTCGTGCAAGTACATTTTTGAATGCAATGTGATGACAACACCTTCTGAGTCCACCATTTACTGGTACAAAAACAACAATATTATTCACGCAACAGTGACTAAAGACATAACATTGAACAATATTCACCAGAAAGCTGCATCACCTGTTCTTGGTATTAGCGAACAACGGCACCGTTTATGTCTTGACTCGTTACTTGATGATAAAAAGGACGTCGTTGAATTTAAATGTCGAGTGCAATCCGTTTGCGACCCACGGATGATTGTTGAAAGTGAGCCCATTCATCTCCAATCAACTGCGCAAATTCGTAAGCTTTTTCAACGTAATGTTTTGAGTCAGCTTTATTTTTAGCCAACTCAGTTTCATTCGTCAACCGCTACTACAAGGCACCAACAATCAGTTTGATTTCTTCCAGCCGATTGGAATTTGCCGGTAAATTTGTCCAATTGTTCTGTAACGCCGTTGGCAGCCCAAAACCTGAAATCATGTGGCAAGTGATTGACAATAATGACGAAACTGTCACCTACGACATTGATCTTTATCCTTTTGTTTGGGTAAAATTGCTTGTTTTACAAATTTAAAATTATTTTTTCAGAAACTTGCAAATGGCAACATTATCATTGATACGATGAAAACTGCAGATGCATCCATGGCCTTCCAATGCACAGCAAAAAATAAATTTGGAAGTGATGTGGCTCAGGCCTCAGTGATTCTCGTTGATGGAAACTAATCATGAATTTGGATCTCAATTTGCTAAAATCATTGCTAATTAAAAGCGATCTCAAATAAAGCACTTTGTTATTGTATTTATTCTTTATTGTATCCGATTTTTTTCACAATTTTAGAAATATATTTGAGAGTAATTTGCAAACCAAGTAATCAAAGTTCATTCAAAAAATGATGAAATTAGTTTTTTTAATTTTTTTCTTGGAAGATTTTGCTTGTTTTTTTTCAACTCTTCTTGTCAGCTTTTAATTTTTCTTCCTCAGATTCCGACCTATTAATCAAGTAAAACTGTCTAACAAAAGGTTTTTTGTGGTACTAAAAAATCACGTTACATCCTGTTGCGTTTGCAGTCGAGACAGACGAGTTTTGAATTTCTGACATTTGTTGCAACTTCTGTGACACTTGAATTTCAGTCAATCCCATATGGTTCTTATTAATTTGAATTCCGGAAATGAATGTAATTCACAAAACATTTGTTCAGTAGCTCAATCTTTCCGTTTTTTTTAGTTTTTCAAAAAAGTGATTGATAGCAAAAAGTCTTTCTTTCTGTCTTGCCAATCACATGTCGTGGTTTTTTATATGCTGACTGAAGAAACTATGAATTCATCAAGCACTTGGTTTTTACTTCCATTTTTTTGCTGAAACCATGTTTTAATTGATTAAAATCGTGTTTCCTTGGAGTTTTTCTCGTTGTTGACTCAAAATTAATTACAAAAAATTTTTTGTTTCGATTTTTTGAAAAATTTGAATGTTTCTTTCGTTTTACTTTTTTTATTTCGTGTTGAGTTTCTTGTGCCCAACTCCCTGGGCATAAAAACGAAAGAGTAAAATACCAATGAAATCGCATTTGATCTTTTTGATTGCAATTTACACTACGCGACAAACAGACGTAACACACGAGAATCATTTTTCAGCCATTTTTTTGCACCAGACGCTTTGCGCATAAAATTCCCAAAATTGAAACCCCGCAAAAAGTGCAAAACGTTAATCATTCATTCAGAAGGCTGGTAATAAAAAAAGCACTCAGACATGATAGTCTGCAATGGCCAATGAATGGCTAAAGAACGGTTTTTTTATCTGGCTTGTTGCCAGGATGATTTTTGTTGTAAAAACGGCGCTATTGAATTCATATTTTGACTAACATTTGCACATAATCCAAGAAAAAGTTGATAAAAGAATGGAGAAATATTTTTTTCACGAATAAAAAAAGCTACGATATTAATTTGATCAATTTAAATAACATTTGCGCAGACGAGACTCGTGTCGTTGTTGGAACCACGTCTGGGTCACTCTTAGGCACTTTGAGCGTGCTTTTACTCCGCACTCCTCGTCTGTGCGTGTCTGCCGCAAGCGTTGAGAAATTTTTTTTGACATGTCTCTTTGTAAAAATGTTCACGTTTCTGGATTACGTGTGAATTGCTGAATGTCAGTTTTTTAATTTGCATTCATTCCATTGTATTTGGCATTGGGTAATGTTATTAGAATTTTTTGTTTGTCCAACGCAGTTGTGAAGCAAGTTAATTAAAGATCATTGCTCGCTTTCGTTGTTGCGTGCACGTGTTAGCATTAAACAGTGCCTCTTCATGTTACCTTGCTTTTTGAACTTTCCGACCATAAAACTAGTTTTTTATTAAAAATTTTTTCTTAAAAATTTAGTTGGTAAAATGCCAAATTATGTTTGTTCAATTTAAAGCTTGTTGTTTCATATTTCTGACCTTTGCCAGTGGAAATTTTCCAAGTTTTTTATTTTTTTGGTGCTGAATCATTTTTCGCACATTACGTCCCAAGACTAGGTTTTTTGAGTTACGCTTGGTAATAATTGAACGTTTTAAATGCTCATTTCCGACATTTGACAATTTTCGACTCAATTCTTGTTTTATCGTAGTTTTTTTGAAATTGACTTTCATGTTTGATCTGATGTTGTGCTTCTTGATCTTTGAAGTGAATCATCTGATTTGCATTTTTGAATAACTTTTTTTTCCAACGAAAGAAAAACAATTTTTTTTACATTGCCGACGAGGAGCCGATCTTTTAGCTTTCACGGTTTATTTTCACAAATGTTGCCCTGAATGTTACTTTTTTTAGTTTTAGTATAATGGCGCATTTCCAACCATAGTCTTGCCAAGTTTTTTGTTGCAATATTTGATCATGCTTGGAAATGGTATCGTGAATTTGAAGCTTATAATTGCCTGTTCAATTTGAGTTCACTTTGATCATTGAAATACCAAGTCAATTATAATCAATTAGTAGTCACCATTACCGGATTTATCTTGAAAAATGTAAGCATGGGATTTTGTTCTTCAGTTTTTGACCCGTTATTTGCGTTTTTTTTAAATGTTGCCTTTCTTGTGTTTCAAGCTTTGCCCGTCTTTGCACACGAAACGTATTCTTTTGTGACAAACTGAACCACAGGAACCAAGAAACGCCTCAAACTTGGCTCTTTCCGTCCTTGCTTCCTCTTTTTTACTGACTGACTTGATAAACTTTAGGGCGGCACTTTTGCGACGCAAAGTGGTTAGCTCGTGTCAGGCATTTTTTGATTCAAATTTTGTCTTTGCTGTCTTATCAGTTCAAATACGTGAAACGCTTGATGAATTTTTTGGTCACTCAGCATCACTTAAACGCACACCTGTGTTCATTTTTTTTAAACTTGATATTTTTAATTTTTCCGCAAATTTTCCAGTTTTGATCTTGGGTTAAGTGAGGATTTTCAGAAATTCTGAGGAATTAGGAGAGCAGTTGGTTGCCAAATCTCCCAATTCGAACCAAAATCGTTTTTGTAAATAAGCGGATTTTGGTTTATCAGTTTATTCCGTTAAATACCATAGCATTGAGACAACATCAAGAATTTTTTTATGGCGGAGAACAATTTTTCTTGAATCTTGGAAGACATTCAGCAGAATCTTTTCCGGTGGATAAAGCCAAGACTTATTGGTCACGCGCCTCGCTATTTCAGTGGTTTTCATCATTGCTTCCGTAATGTCAGGTAAGTAAAAAGTCGATTGAGTTTTTAAAATAATAATTTAATCCTAAAATCTAGAGCAATTTTAAAAAAGAAAAAGGCCAGTCAAACCGCTTCTTATCTCACTTCTTTTTCAGACAACCAACACTTGGGCTTATTGACGACCTTATTAGCCGCATTTTAAACAGATATTTCTTCTAATATATTCAATTTTATGTCGTTTCATTTTAATGAATAAGTCTGACAGTATTCAGCATGTTCAATTTGAACGTCCAGATGACATGCATCATCCATCGTCATCTGCGCCCACAACAAGCCTTCAGCATTCTCTATTTGCTCAGAACAATGAAAAATCTCATCATGGCTCAACCAGCACCACTTTGTAAGTATTTAACTCATCAAAAAGCCAAAGTATTATCTATTTCCGATCGGAAATATATTGTTTTGTTGTTTTTCTCCGTGCACATTTTCACACGTTTTTTATGTTATTTTTAGTTCAACTGGTTCAAATTTGAGCAGTTCCTCTGAACGTGGCATTGAAAGTTCGGCTTCTTCTGGCGTTGCAACCATGTCCTCAACCGATCATTTGCCGCTTACCTGTATGATTTTTAATGGTAGAAACCTCGGTACAAATCTTACTTCATCTCACATTTCCGCCTCAACTTCATCTTCCTCAAATCCTTCCCCCACTTTGGTGCCATTTCATCTTGAAAATTTCGAAGATGGAATTCCGGTTAAAAATGATAACGCTTACATTGCCAATTTATTCCCATCAGAAACTATGACTCCTACGTCTCCAAATGAAAATACCATCTTGTCTGGCAAATTGGGACTGCCGGATTCCAATAATCGTTGTAACAGTCGATCATCCTCGGGTAAAAATTCACCTCCAGTTACTTCTCCGCTGCCGTCTGCTTCTCCTGTTCCTACTTCTGTTGCCCAGAGTGCTAAAGATATCATTTGTGTGCCGCTGCGAACCATTGTTAGTCAAAACCGACGTCGATTTCAAAGTGATGGGTTCAATCTTGACCTTACCTGTAAGTTTTATCAGTTTGTCTTAATGAGGTTATTTTGTTTTGTTTAGATATCACCGACCGGGTAATTGCCATGGGTTATCCCGCGGATACTGCAGAATCCCTTTATCGAAACAGCATGAAACACATTGTCAGATTTCTTGAAAAGTTCCATCCAGGAAAATACAAAGTTTTCAATCTGCGAGGCCAATATGCTTATGATGAGAAGAACTTCCATTACCGCGTTGTTTCTTATGAAATGAAAGATCATCATCCGCCACGTCTTGAATTGATGGCACCCTTTTGCCGGGAAGCTCATGACCATCTTTCTGCCGATCCTTCTCATGTTATTGCTGTTCATTGTAAGGCAGGAAAAGGCAGAACTGGTGTCATGATTTGCGCTTATCTTTATTATATCAAATTCTTTGAAAACCCCAGACAAATTATGGATTATTACAGCATTGTCCGAACGCATAATAACAAAGGTGTGACCATTCCGTCTCAACGTCGTTATGTCTACTATTTTGCGCATTTGAGAGACAAACAACTGAATTACATGCCACTCAAAGTTGAACTTGTTGGAGTTTATATGGAACGGCCTCCGAGAGCCAGCGGATTATTAAAACGTGGCGCTTTGACCTTGAGAGTTGCGAATGGCGACGTTGATGTATTTCACGGACTTCAATTGGTTTTGACAAATGAACAGTATGAAGAAGATGAACAATTGTGGAAGAAAAATCCCATATCTTGCGGCGAAGATTCATATGATCCAAATAATCCGCAACCGAATAAGAATTGCATATCAAGGTTGGATCTCATCCATTCTATTGCTCTTATTAAAACATATTTTTAGAAGGTGTTACGGTTGGACTGTTCCGAGTAATAAGCGAGTTTTTTTGGAAGGAGACATCCGCATTGATTTGATGAAATCCTCTCAAATTAAGCCGATTTCTTTTTTTGTGGGTTTTTTTCAAGAGAATTAAAAGTGTATAAGATATTTTTAGAAGCCAGATAAGCTTGGCCATATCTGGTTCAATACAATGTTCACTTGCCCGGGCTTTTGCGGCGGTGCGTATGTTCATGGCGACGAAGCATATCCTTATCCGGATAATGGCGCAACAATTGTATCAAAAGTTGCAAAGTCAAAACCGCCAATCTTCATGGACAAAGTTCCGACTGCAATGATGCCAAAATCTGGATCGCTTTCGGAAAAAAAGTCGCCAAAATTCACTACGTCCTCTGTTTCGGTGCCAAGTTCTCCCCCTTGTCAAAAAGTGAATGCGTCACCTGCCATGCAAATTGCATCACCTGCAAATGAGAATGAACAAGTTTTGGCTTCAAGTATGCCAGCTTATTCGGCTATGACTCCTTTGCCGCCGACAAACAGCCCACGAACTCCTTCAATGGAAAATCGTAAATCCTCCAAGAATGCCTTGCACGGCGTTGCAAAGAAGCTCGCTGGGGCAATTGAATCCAAGAAGCCAATCCGTCACGTGGACCGGTCTTCAGCTGCTCAGGAAGCCAAATGCGAAAGATGGAGCAGTCAAGATGGAGGATTTTGCAATAGAAATAAGCTGATTGATGCAACTAAGCCAACCAGAGCCAGTCTCGACTATGTGCCAGATTCCTCTGAAAGTCCCATTAATGACGAAGAAATCATTGTCGGGAAGCCTCCTGGATTAGACGCCCACTGTCCCGAAGAAACCTTAAAGGACTTATATCCAAATGGCAATGCTCCAAGATACAACATTGAAGAAATGTTGAAACATGCTTTCAAAAAAGATTTGATCAACGATAACTACAACGAAAGAAGAAGATCACAACCACAAGAAGGCAACGCCATTCCAAAAGCGGAAATTCCAGCTGTTCGACCAGAAGTCGGGGGCCCATTTTGTTTGATGCGACAACCTCATGAACATGTTACTGTTTATCCTGCAATGGAAATTGACAGGGCCTGCAAAAACAAAGAAATCGATTCAAATTTCAAAATTTACGTTGTAACCAAATGCGTCGATGAAAACTGTCCTGGTGATGTTCAATTGGCTGAAAATTTTCTCAACATCACAAGAAAAAAGCAGGAAGAAAAAGATGCAAAAAAAAGCGAAACAATGCGCGGACGAAAATATTTGGAAGAAGCAAAACGTCACAAAAATGATGCGCAAAGTTATGGACCAACCGACTCGGACAATTATGACGAAATTCCACCAGCAGAAAATCCAAATCAAATCTTCCGCAATGATCCGCGTTTCAGTGATCCACATTTGAAAAAATACTTCTTCCGCCAAAGAATTACATCGACTTCTCGGCACCCAAATTCCCATCATCAGTGAGTCCTGACCCCTGAAAAATATCGATTTTTTTCAACAATTTTTAGTTGTCCCCTGAAAGGAGCGAATATTTCCGATTGCAAACGTGAAGGTTGCATCCAAAGAAAACAACAGTTGTTTTCAATGGTTGATCGACCGTCAATTACCACAACTGATTCAAGCAACTCAGTAACTACAAAATACTGTGAAAACGTTGAAAAATCTGGAACTTTGACAACTTTGAAAGAACCAGTTTCTGCTGAAATTCATGGACGATGTGCCACGATTGCCAGTTCCACCAATGAAGTAGTTGGTGAATTTGAGCTTGGTGTTGGCAAGCAAGCACAAAGAAGTAGAAGTGCAAGAGCTGCAGTTATGGGTAAAACAGCTAAGAAGCAAAGCATGGGAAGCACCAATTCAGGTCAAAGTGAAGGTGGTGATGATGGGCATCCAACCGATTGCAGTTGGGCAAGTTCTTCAACCAGTTCATCATGTAGAGTGAGTCAGCCACAACTTTCATATAACCGTTCCAATTTCTAGAGCTTTGCTGATGATTTGCAACTTTCGAATTCAGATTCAGACAATGCCACAATCCGACATTCAACAAGCAAATATGATGACTGCGATTTTTGATTTGTTTTAGCTTACTTCTTCTACGAGTACTTCTCTTTTTTATTGAAACGGAACCTAGCTCATAATCTCAATAATTCTTTTTTTGGGTACTTTCTTCTGTGCAGGTTTAATCAACTTTTGTTTTGCTATTAGCATAGTCAAATCTTGCAATTTACGTAACTATCCCAGTCTTTTCTTTCCTGGTTAGTTCTCCTAGTATTAGCAAAATCAAAGAAAAATTCTTATGAATTAGCTTCTGAGATTGAAAAAAAATTGTTGACCTTTCATAGCATTCCAAAAGCGGTATTCAAATTTTTGACACTTTCACGTATTGGATGCTCACTTTCAACTTGTTTTCTGTTTTTAAATTTAAAAATAAAATGTATTGAAAAAAGTTTGAAACAACATGACATCAAAAAAAGGGGTTCAAATGAAGTTTTAAAAAAATAGAAAAAAAAATAATTCTGAAATTTGTTTTTTGTTCTTTTTTTTCATAATTGTTCGCATTTTTTTTAATTTGCGCAAGAAATTCCGGATTTTGACCAGTCACTCACGTACAAGTAAAAATTCCAGCATTACTTTGCTTCCATGCTCTGGTATTCTTCTTTTCCTATCTGATTGAAAAGTCTGCGCAAAGGCGGAGAATGCCTGCTTCTGAGATTTTATTGCAGATATGGTTCAGATTTTGAATATAAAAACAGATGTTTTCAGCTTTCTTCTCATAAATCCTTTTGATTTTGGATTAACTCATTGGTGTTTTCAGATGACCATGGATTGGGGAACTCGAAGCTCCATCACTACAGCTGCCGTTTTATCTGGTTTGGCATTCGTTGCATTGATCATTGGAGTCCCTACAATGATCCAAGATGTTGCCAACATGGAAGCTGAATTGGCTCTTGAAAGACAACAATATTTGGAAATGAGTAATGGAATGTGGAAGGAACTCATGCAACAAGGTGATGAAATCCGTGTTGTCCGATCCATCCGTCGTGATCGCCGTCAATGTAAGCTTGACTTTTCATTTTCTTCTTTCAACAAAAATTTTTAGACGATTCGGCTGTTGAAAACAAACCTAGTACCGAAACTCCTGCTGCTCCTGCAAATAATTGTCCTCCTGGTCCAAAAGGTCCTCCCGGACCACCTGGGGAAGCTGGTTTTGATGGCATGGACGGTACACCTGGTGTTCCCGGAATGGAAGGAGCAGTTGAACAAACTCCCGAAGAATTGGCCAACTCCCCATGTGCTCCCTGCCCCGCTGGACCTGCTGGTCTTCCTGGCTACAAAGGCAAACGCGGTCCTCGTGGAGGTTTGTCGAATTTTTCCTCATTTGATTTGTTCATAAAATGGCTTTCAGAAAAAGGAGCACCCGGTGCACAAGGACAACCAGGCCGTGATGGTGAACCTGGTGAAGAAGGACCTGAAGGTGAAGCTGGATTCCAAGGTGACATCGGAGCCCCCGGACAACCAGGCGCACCTGGTGAAGATGCTGTTGGCGGTGCCAAAGGTTTGCCAGGACCAAAAGGTGAAACTGGTGCACCTGGAGAACCCGGAGATGAAGGCCAAACTGGCGAACGTGGTGATGATGGAAAGCCTGGAGCTGCTGGTGACCAAGGTGATGTCGGCGCTCCTGGACTTCCTGGAAGAGATGGATATCCTGGAGCTCCTGGCCTTGCTGGAGAACCTGGTGATGACGCCGGTAAAAAATTGATTGTTTTATTTCTCCACTGACTTTAATTTTATAGAATATTGTCCTTGCCCAGCAAGATCCAAAGAAAGTGGTAATGCCGGAGCCGCTCCAGCTGCAAGTTCAAAAGCACCAGCTGAAGTTGTTCCTGAACAACCTGCATCAGCAGCTCCTCAACAACAAACACCAGCTGCTGCTCAACCCCAATATCCTGAATCTGGATACGGCGCTGCTGCCCAGGTACGAAAACATCGTAGAGCTCCCGATTATCAGTGGACAGTTCGTACACGATTGAGTGTCTGATAACTTTTGTTTTCCTCTAACATTTTTAACATTTCACATTACTAATCCCGGTGTTTTGGTTGTGGTTTGATGTGAAACGCCTTTCTGATTTTAATATGCTTGTTTTAGCCACAACCTGCACCAAGTGCTCCATCCGCAGCTTCTAACGCCGGAGCTCCTAATGCAGGATACTCCAAATATGCTCATGCTGCAGCTCTTCGTCGTCGTCATTTGTAAAGTTTATTCTTGTAAAATGATTACAAAGACGAATAAAGCATAAAAAAAGCAAATTTTATTTCAAAGAAAAATTTCAATCCATCTTCATTTCTTCCCTTTCGTTACCGTTGACATAGAGTTTGTGTATAAGACCAACATTTCGTTTTCCACTTGACACAGATTTGATATAACAAACGTTTGTGCCGATTTCAAAATGGGTCTCTGTACCATCCTCAACAAATTCACCCGTTGTGTTGACTTTGTTGCCATTTACCCAAACATCCATTGTATTCTTTTCTAAAAAAACAACAAAAATCACAAAAAATCAATCAATTCTTGCCTAAACAAATTCTGGTATCAACTCCATCAATTGGCACATTCCAAACTTGAAGTGCTTTCCTTTGCTGTTCTTGAAACTTTTCGTAAGTTTTTCCATCAACGATGAGAGTGTATTCATATGCAAAAATTCCAATGGCATCCACGCTTATAACACATTTTTTCTTGTTAACTTCAAACGTTTCTCTGCCAACCAATTTGAACATCCAATCTTGACGAAGAATTTCCTAAAACACGTTAATTAACGACAATAATGGACAAAAACACTTGCTTTGCCGTTGACGCGGACAACTCTTTTGCCTGAGGTGGTGCCATGCTCGAACTCAATCTTGTACATTTGATCGCTCATTGGCACATTCCAAACGGCAACCACGTCTCCATCGGACATTTTTTCACCACAAGTCTTTGAAAAAGTAAAAAGTTAAACTTTAGGATTTTTGACCAAAGCCTGCTATTCTTGTCACCATGACAACCAATTATTTTAGAAACCTGGCTATGAATTGCTATTAATACAAACCAACTGTCTTCAATGCACACGTTTAATCTTTTTTAACACTTAATTTTTGTTAAACTTTGCCAAAATGGTAGAAAATTAGAAAATAATATTTTATGAATTTTTCATTCAGCTTTTGTTCAAACCAGGATACAATGCTTTCTTTTGAGGACAATTTGAACAACAAATATAGAAACTACTGAACCATTATTGCATCAAAAATTTCATGTGGACAAGCCGTGTTGGCAAGGGAGTGCCGTTGTTGTCCGGCAAAGTAAAAATACATTTAACTGACCAGCGGCAATGCTGCTTTTCTCGCGAACAATACAAATGGGCGGGCAAAAGTAATGGTCAAAGAAACAAGAGACAATCGGGGAAATCGCAAAACGCAGAATAAGAGTGGACCGAGTGGACGTGGACAAACGTTCTACTTTCTCCCGTGAATTGTACGTTGAAACGTTCCACAAGCTTTCAACGGAGGTTTATTGCACACGACTGTCATCAAAGGATCTATCATTTGGATCTCCTCCATATGACATTGTCTGAGAGCTTGCAAATCCAAAAATGATAACTGCTGTCAGTCGAATACCTGTGGAAATTGGGAAATCCAGAAGGAATTCCTCAATAGCTCCGGTTGGAAAACGAAATTTGCATCATCGAGGTTGGTTTTTTGAATTTTGTTTGATTTGAACATTTCCAAGCGTTTGATTTTTTTGTTCGACTAGATTCTGTGAAGCATGAAGAATGCAGAAATTTTAATCCGGATTTTCAAAATTCCCATTAGCATTCAATTGTAAAAATTGATAAAAAAAAATTATAGGAGGATGTTCACTGGACAGAAATAACAATCACGATTTGAGGAGAAAAAGTAAAATCATTTGCACCGATGACTCAGCCCATGCAAATGAAAAAATTTTCACGGTGAGAAATTTTCTTTGTTCTTTGAATAGTACAAAATTTCAGAGCTGCGATTCCATTCGGAAATTAACGGGAAGAACGTCATTCTACAAATATTACGAAATAGGAAGCCTCATTGGTCAAGGAAATTTTTCCGATGTATTTTTGGTTTACAGCCAAGAAAATTCCAGGAAATATGCGGTCAAAGTATTTGATTCATTGAGTTCTTAAATATTCGAATATTATAGGAAATTGACAAGAGCAGAATGCATGGCAAATTGTATTTTGTTGAAAATGAAATTTCAATTTTAAAGAAATGTGAACACAAAAATATCTGCAAACTCATCGACGCTTTCGAATGTGACAACTCCTATTTTTTGGTGTTTGAGTATGCAATGGTGGGTGATCGCTTGTTTTTGTTCATTTTACAGTGTTATTCTTAGAAAGGCGATCTTTTTGAGTTGATCAAACGATATGGAAAACTAAGTGAACCAGCCGCTGCTCGAATCATTCATCAAATATCATCAGCCTTGAGTTACCTTCATTCAAGAAAAGTCGTTCATCGAGATGTGAAACCGGAAAACATCTTGTTGGGATCAGAATATTGTGTAAAACTCACCGATTTTGGTCTTGCTTGTACTGTAACCGGGCCGTTGTACAGGATATGTGGGACGCCAACCTATGTTGCACCGGAAATATTACTGAAAGAAGGATATGGTTTGGAAGTAGATATTTGGAGCATGGGAATCCTGCTTCACATAATGCTGGTCGGATTTGCTCCATTTCGAAGCTCAGACAGAGCTACGCTGTTTCGGCTGATCACAAAAGCCAACGTCAGTTTTGATTTGCCACATTGGAACAAGGTGTCGCCAAAAGCAAAAATGTTACTAACCAATATTCTGACGCCAAATATCACCCGGAGGTTAACTGCACATGAAATCATGAACATTTCATGGGTTCAAAATAATATTAATTGATTGTATTTTTGTTCCGTTAGTTTTAAAGCACTTCATTTAGCGTTTTATACGAGTTTGGCAAATTGTCTTTCAGAATTTCTTGAATAAAAAGATTTCCTGGAAAATCATTGACAATTTTTTTGCAAATATTTTTCTCTGCGACTTTTGGCAAATTGTGTCTAAATGCCAAATTTTTTGTGAATGATTTTGTTTGATTTTTCAAAGGGGAGTGTTATTTGGTTTTCTTTTAATTTTTGTCAATCTTCTGTGAATAGATATGCCATTGAACACCGATTGGTACCAATTAAATGGCACCAATTTTTGGTGGAAGCACTACAGGTTGTTGAATTTGACTGATTTTTTGCAAAACCGATGACTTACGCTTTCAAAAACAAATTATCATTCAAGTCTTGTCAATCATTAAAAAATATTTTCGAATTTTTACAATAGAAGCGGTAATGGTGTATCGGCAAAGTTACTATTTGGAAGCATGTTTTGTGCTCTTGATATCACCATGGAAACATGAAATTGCCGTCCATTTTTGATTTTTTTTTGTTGAATTTCGACGCAATGTCAAATCCACCTTCATTGAAAGGCTGTTTCAAACCAGTCTTCAATTTTGGTTTCAACCAACACATTTTACCACGAGGTGCATCTTGTGGTGTTTTTGATGAAAGCCGACGATTACAGATTGTGGTTGCAACGATCACAAACAAGATTGTTCTTCAGAACAGCGGTAATTTTTTTGCATAGTTTCTACTTAACGGATTTTTTTAGAAGCCGTTTTTCACATTAATGAGACAATCACTTGCATCAAATCATGCCGATTTGCTCATAACGACGATTATGACTTGGTTGTTATTGGCACAACTTCAAGTTTGATTTGTTACGATGTGTACAAAAACAAGACCGTTTTTCATCGTCAAATGCCAGAAGGAATTCGTGATATCGAATTTGGTTTAGTTGACGACCAGAAAACTTCATTATTGGTTTGTGCATGTGGTTCAACAATATGGGGAATTGATGAGTTTGGAAAAGACATATTTTGGACGGCTTTGGCAGATGATATAAATTCAATCACGCTTTGTGACTTTGATTCAGATGGAAACAATGAAATTGTGATTGGAACTAATGGGATTGAAATCAAAGTGCTCAAGAATCTGGCATTGTTGTGCGAATTTACGGAAGGTGATCCAGTCTCTTCAGTCAAATCATTGTCGAAAAATGCATTTTTATTTGCGTTGACCAGTGGAACATTGGGACTTTATGAAAACAAAGCGCTTCACTGGAGAGTCAAATCAAAAAGCCATGTTGTCTGTTTTTTGGAATATCCTAATGATACTACATTTGTTTGCATTTGGAAAAGCGGCAAAGTGAGTTTTTTTCAGCAAATTATAATTTAATTTGGTTTTTAGATTGATGCGAGACAAAGAGCCACAGGTGAAATAATTGCCAAAAGTTTGAATGATGGAGAAGTGGCAGAAGGCTTTCTGGCTGACATCAACGGCACCGGAATTCCACAGTTAATTCTTGCTTTTACAAATGGGACAATCCTTGGTACAGAATTTGTTCCAGAAATTTCAGCTGATCAGATGCAACAATTGATTCGAGATTATGGGCAAAAGAAGCATCATCTGATGGAAGAGTTGAAGAATTACGAAAAACCGGAAAAAGTAAACGTGGAACATGCAGCAATTCCAGCAGGTACAAGTCTTCAGTCGGCAATTCATTGCAGTATCGATGAAGGATTATGTTTGACATTGTCTTTGAGTAACGACGTTCCAATTCGAGCTGCTGTCATTTTTGCGGAAGGTGTGTTTGATTCGGAAAGTTTAGTCATGTAAGTTTGGCGTATTTTCAAATTTGATTTTGATTTTTTTTAGTCATCCGAATACCGAAGAAAGTGGTTTAACAACACAAATTTTTCCTCAAAAACAGATGGCCACAGATCTTCATATTAAAATTTTTGCTGGACCATCTTCCGCTAAGCAAATGCACGTTTTTGAGGTCAATGGAGCCATCTTAAAATTTGCCACTTTGTTGCTGGTTGATTCCATTGATACTGTGCCTGAAGGATATGTCAGATTTAATTTGGGTTTTAGACCAGAAAGTCTTTCCAAATGGTTTTTGACAAATTTTTATTTGGGAGACAAGGAAGAAGCGGTTGAAGAAATGTGCACTCGTGCCGAACTGCAATTCAACTTTTTTGATGTTGTTTCAAGGAAAGTGTTGAAGCTGACTATTCAAGAAAATGGCGAATGTGAAATCAGACACGATGATATCGAAGTCACTGGCAACATTGTACAATCCTTGTTGCAGTATTTCAAGATCGAAGAAATGTCGAGTCAGGCAAATTTTCCGGAAACACTCAATGTTGTGAACAACGTAATTAGCACAATGGATGAAAAATATGATTTGAACGAGAAGTTGCAAACAGATTGGGCTGACAGAATGAATATGGCGCGTGAATGCGTCATTATTGCCGAAGATTTGATAAACATCCGCGAATCCGCCCAAGCTAGGAAACATTATGTTCGTCTTGCAATTTTGAACCGTGAAATGGTAGCTCAGCATCAATTACGATCTCAGGCAAGAAAACAGCTATTGAACAATGTGAAAACGTTGACCATTGCCATTGAGCAACATTCGCGATTGAGAGCAGGATCTGCCGCCGCAAAACTGGTTACTGAATGTCGAAATGCCATTGCATCAGAAAACTTGAGTATCATTCCTCGTTTTTTACAAAATGGTGGTTAATAATATAAACATTTTATTATAAATCAAAACATTGTACAGAATGTAGATTTTTTATTGGAATTTGTCACAGGTTTGGAATTATTGGAGTTTGTTACCAAAGTTGAGCTTTTTTTCACGTCATTTTTTGTTCCATTTGTGGAATTATTGTTTGTTTCTATTATTACAGATTCTCTTGGAGATTTTTTTGATTCTGTTGTTTGTTTTTCAGTTATTGTTGTTTTTGTTGAAGCAGTTTCTACATGATTATCGTGTTCACTTGTATTGCCTGAAAATGAAAAAGAGAATTGTTAGATCCATGCAAAGTGAACAAAAGCAACTGAAAACGGCGACACGGAAACAATACTATTCACAACACTGCCAGTTTCTAGTGCTTATGTTCACTAACTTGGTGTATTGTTGTAATCCGCTACCTACTTGCATAACTGGATGCACTCTGGATCCGTTTCGTCCTCCTTTCTTGTCGGATCGTCATGTTTGCAGGGGTGTTATGAAGACACAATATCGGAAGTTGAGCTGTTTCATTCAACAAAACCAATATTCTGCTGGCATCTGTTGAAACTGTTATGCCCATAATCTGCCTGTGAGTGTTGAATGAGCTAAGCATTCTGCTTGTTTCACTGCTCCAAGCTTCGATCCATCCATCTTGATCCGCTGTAAAATCAAACAATTATCGTTGAAAATTTCAATGAAACAAACCAGACACAATCACGCTGTTATCATGAGTAATTTGAACGGCATAAATTATTGATTTGGCAGCTATGGATCGTTTAACTGCACCAACTTGGACGTCCCAAATGTAAATGTGTTTATCTTGTCCACCACTGACCACAAGTTTGCCATCTTCAGAAACGCAACAACAAGTTACCACATCGTCATGTCCAACAAGAATTTGTGTCAGAAACCCACTGTCTACTTGCCAGATTTTCAACGATTGATCCATGGATCCAGTTACAAGTACCGTGCCGGACTTGTTGGCACAATAACATAAAATTTCTTCATTGTGGCAAACTTTGGTTTTCACTGCTAATTTATTCTCAACTATCGACCAGATTTGCATCCTGAAAATTATATTATAACTGGAAAAAATGAGGAAACTTACTCTTTATTATTTTTAAAGTTATATCCAATCAAAACAGAATCATTCTTGCTCAAATACAGCGGACCTCTGATGCCAGACGTACTGGATAAAATTTCAACACTATTTGCATCTTCGTTGTTGTAAATGTTCCATATATGCATGAGACCATTTTGATCACACGACAATACTCGACTGCCGTCTGAGAAACAACAAATTGACACCAAAAGAGCATCATGGATGTGAAAATTCTTCAGCAAAAAGCCGTTTGTGACATCCCACATTGAAATCTGTCCAATTTCAGTTCCGCTCAACACATAACTAGAATCTAGAGTAAAGTCTAGTGTTGTTACTTTGCCATTCTTTTGCTGCGTTGTCGACCACAAACATCTGCACAAATCCAAATCCCAAAAAGCGACGATGCTATCCACCGTGCCACAAGCTGCACTTCGTTCATCTGGAGCTAATTTGACGCAAGATAACTTGCTTTTTTCATTATGTGGAGCAGTTCGTTCGATGGAGTTCATGTTCCACATATGAATTCTGTCTCCACAAGCAGCCAAAACAAAAGAATTGTCATCAGTAATTTTCAATGAAGTAACCGGTAAATTAGAACCACAATCCAATGTTTCCAACAGTTGTCCGTTGTGGATGTCATAACACAGAATTTTACCCTTCGTAGCCGCAAATAATTGGCAATCATCTGCAGATGCCGCAAGTGCATTCACCCGTGCTTCATGACCCTAAAACAATCAAAATCTTTCCTATTTAAAAAAGTAAATTACCGTTAATTCATGAAGTTCTTGAGAAGAAACCATGCTGAAAACACGAACCGTTTCATCCTCGCATGCCACGGTTAAAAAAGCATCATTGCTTGTTATGGCCAAACACGTGACCGGTGCCATTAAACCGCTCATTTTGATTATGATTTCGCCAATTTGAATATCCCAAACCATCACAACGAAATCTCCAGAACCTGTCACCAACAATGTGTTGTCTGAAGATAATTGCAGGCCCACAACTGGACCAGTATGGTCTTTGAAAGCCCTCTCAATAGTGCCACTTTCAATGCTGATGACCCTGGCTGTTGAATCCGTCGCTCCAACAACGATAAATTTGTCATCGTTACTCAATAACGAACAGATCAATTTCGCTTTACAAACATTCAACGTTTTGACATTTTCACCTTTTGGGTTTGCGAAATTCCATAATTTGATTGTGCCATCGTGGCTGGCACTTGTGAAGAACTGCCCGTCGTGACTGGTACAAATTGATGTTACTCTGTCAGAGTGCCCCGTAAAGGTGCGGACTAACAAAGTACTTGCAATGTGATACATCAGAATTTGGCCAACAGCTGAATCATTTCCGCTGATGAGTAAATGCTGATGATTGTGGGTCGGTTGAACGACTGTTTTACTTGATTTCCATTGAGGCACCGCAAAGGAAACAACCTGAAATACAAATTTGGATTAATTTAAATTGGAAACAAACCTGTTTCATCTTTGGTGGACTAATCCAGCAAGTCAACGGCAACAAAAGAGGCGCTCGATTATAAGTATCAGCAAAAGTCATGAGCTGTTCGATGACAGCGTTCAAACGTTCACTGTTTTTGCTGCTTGTAAACCGAAGCCGGTTCAGCAATTCACAGACAAACTGCTCTTTGTCTCGAATCAATGTTGGGATTGCTGGAAGTAATACTTGTTCAAACAGTACGAGAATATCATGATCCAGAATTTGCTGTGAACATTCTTCAAAAATTGACAATAAATGTGCAATTCCGCAACCTCGGAAACAAGCTTCCAAATAATTAAACAAGCAAAGTGTAGTCTCTTTCAACTGCTCAAGTTTTCCTATAAATTACATGCAAATGAATGCTTTTCTTATAAAAATAGTCGAAAAATTAACAATTTAATGTTTGATGATCATTCATAAATAAATATAAAATTTCAGCTTTGGTTGGTTCAAAAATTAAAAGAATTAAAAAAAAATTACCTGCATGCAACAAATAATACCATTGATAACGAATGCGGCGCATATTGACAGAGCCATTTTCACGGTTAATTGGATGAGGAAAAACAAGATTTGATGTCACCGGGTCTTGTTCATCTTCCGTACTTGGGACACTCGCCAACAATTCAGCCATAGTTTCATTTGCCAACTTTACTTCTCCCGCAGATGGCAAATATCGTTGCCGGACAACTTGTTCCACCATCGCATGACGGAAAAACCAGACACACCTTTTATCGGTGTAAACATTCACCAGCATTCGGCCTGAAAACAACAGGATTAACGGCTGGTAATTGAACCAACCTAAATATTTCAACACCATGTACGGCACAGGAGAAAGCACATCCTTTGGATCAAATGCCATTCCTGAATTACGTTTGCTAAGGCGAAATCCATCAGCTACTTCCAATGCCGTCAAACCGTAGGGCAAAACGCACAGCAGCTGGCACACAATACGCACTGATTCAGCGCCAAGTTTCGATTCAATTTTTGACAATCGAACTTCCAAATCAGCGCTCGGTTCTGCCTGACCCTCGCAAAGTTCATCATACTGTATTTCGGCCAAAATGATGTTCCCCGCTGATTTTTTAATCTGAAAACATTTGATTTTGTCGTTGTCGAGTTATGAAGCTTTTTCACCTTTTGGCGCAGCAAATTCAATTGCTCATTAGTGGGTTTTGCGATATTTTCAGATGACTGGTTTTTCAGAATTTCCATAATTTGGTCTTTTGAAAACAATGCCATTTCAATGTTTTCAGGTAAGGGAAGGAAATGGAGATAAACATTGGCATTTGTAGCCGTGACAATCATGGAAAAATGCGGCCACATTTTTTTGATGGCCTTTTCAACCATTGACAACGCTTTTCCAAATTTCAGCGAGTGGACGTCGTCAAGCAACAAAATTAACGGGCGATCAACTTTTTCTGCTAACAATTTGAAGTGGTTGAGGATTTCCAGCAAATGAAACGCAGACATCATTGGAATTGAGGAAATTTTGGCCATTTCGTGGAATTTCAACAAGACATTTCTGAATAATTCGTTGACAAACAATGAACAATCAGTGAGATAACAGAATCGGGTGATGACGTAACAGTTTCGAGCTTGAAATAATTCCGCCAAACGGCAAATCAAGGCAGTTTTTCCACATCCTGCTGGACCGTAAAATTGATAGAAACATGATTTTGACATGGATTGTTCGACAATAGCATTTATTTTCTTGTCAATGTCATTCCTGACAAACCAAGTTTTTGGTACGAGCCCTTGCGCAAACTTTTCATGTGTGGCATGTTCTCGCAAAGCTGCTTCCATTGGCGTTGTTGCATAACTGGAAACGGTTGCTGTCAAGTTTGATGAAATATTCAGCAAATTTTTCAGAGCGGAAGATAATTTAGCCGTTAATTCTTGTTTATATTTGTCTGAATCCTTGTTTTTAAACCATTTTTGAGGGTTTGGATAACCATGGATATTGCAAATGTAAGGAAAATAATGGCCTTCTTTGACTTTTGACGAAATTCTGTTCTTCAAACTGTTTATGGCATCCAACTTACTGCCAGCCACTTCCATCCATCGATCATTCACTTCTGAAGTTTCATAAGCTTGGAATTTGCGGATGACGAAAAAATGCTGTTGTTGACTTTCGATGACGGCATTCGCCACAACTTCGATATATGACTGATAAAACCTGAGTTGTCTTTCCTCATTGATTTGATGAATAACGCCGTCATCTTTTGCTCTTTTTGATCCTTGTTGCAAAATATTCCGCAGTTTTTCAATTGTGTTTGGATCCAAAATGTTGTCTTTCAGTCGATACTCATTTTGTGGCTTTGTCTTGTCCGCAAAGTAACACTGTTCTAAAAGTTTAACATCTAAAAATTTGACTAAAATCAAAGAATAAAAATTTTATTACCTTTGGAAAATTCGAGAGCTGCTGATTGGATTGCGTTGAATTCTTCTTGAGAAATCTCAAGAGGCAAAAGTGCATCGCCATATTTGTCGCCAATAAACACCTGGAAAAAATTCAATTTTTTGATTCAAAAATAAAACGGACCAAAACATTAGCAGTGCCTTTTTCAATGGTTGAAAGCAGAAAATTTAGTTGCCCGTAATCGAAATTAGAAGAAAAAAATGTGGAACATTCGAGATCAATGTCCCGATCACAACAGTAAGCTTGAAGTTCGGGCAGCACAATTGAACTCAACACTTCTCTTTCCGGCGCAAATTCTGAAAAAAACAGTTGCCGTCCAATTGTTTTCAAAAAATGATGCCAAACCTTCAAGTGTTGGAAACACAATAAATAAGGTTCGGGAGTTGTTAACGATGCCAGAAACCTTTTCTGAAGTGCTTTTTTTCTTCAAAGAAGCAGATGCCGCAGCAGCTGCTGCTTCTTCTTCAATTTTTTTGTACATTCCACAAATTATCAATGCGAATCACATCATTATCCTAAAAACACTCGTTTGCTTTGTAACATTTCAAAAAAAAAATCCATGCAGTAAAACTGGCCATTTATAAAAATCAAAAGATCAGGACAAACGCTTGGGCAAACCAATCTCCCCCGTGAAATGGACACTAGCACGGATAACAAGCCTTTATTTCATCGACAAACTTGCCGATTGAGCTGGTTGGATAATTTTTCTTTGATTAAAAACAATAATGTTAACAAAAATTCATCGCTTCTTTTGGTTCGCATATTACTTCTTTTTCAACCTTTTAACGTAAGTTAAGTTTTGAAAAACCTAAAATGTAACTAAGCCTTTTGGGTTACTGCGCAACGCTTTTTTTAATGTCAAGTTTTAAGCAATAGGCGGCCGTCAAATAAAAAATATAGCCATGGACAACATAACACAGCCAAAAAACGATAGAAATGGCAAAATTAGAAAAAATTTTTGAGAGTTTGCAAACTGATTAAACTTGACAATTAAGGATATCAAAAAAATTGAAAGTTTCGAAATTTTCAGGCAACAAAATGAAGTCCAAACCAATCAAAGCGAAAAACAAGATGCGATGTGCTCAACTTTGTCACTTGAAATGCATGACAAAAAATGCTTCAAACGCCGAAAACAAAGGTGGCAAAGAAAAATGGCAAAAGTTATTCCTCATGTTTGGAAAATTGTCATTGCTAAACAAATGAGTGCATCGTGTTTCATTAAAAAGTCAGATCCAAAATTAAAATTTATCCCTATTCAATTGTGGCCAGAAGTCGAGCCAACTCTTTGGAATGCGTTGGTAATCTTCACTTGTATGTTTGCAGCCAAAGCGGCAGCCAAGGATAAAGCGCACAAAGGAACTCAGTTATCAAAAGAAGAACCTATTTCTGACAACGTCGAGGACGATGACAAGAAAAGCCTTATAATTAATGGTCAAAATGAAAAAATGGAGGATATTAGTCTGGGTAATCAAATGGAAACTTCAAACGAGGACACGAATCAAGAAAACATTGTAAAAACCGCAGAAGAAAGTGAAATTGAAGTAAAAAACGACAATTTGAATGATGAAAAAGTGGAAGAAAGTTTGATTGAAGAAACTTCAAAAAATTCAGGAGGAAACCCAGAAAATCCAAAAAATGAACAACTTGAAGAAGGCGGAAATTTGGAAGAAAACGTCGAAAATTCCGGAAAAGAACCAGCAGATGGGCAAATTTCTGAACAAATCACGACTGATTTGGGACAAGAGCAAAACTTGAAATCTGAAGACAAAAACGATGGAGAACAACCACCAACAGTTGAACAATGCCCTCCAATAACAGAAGAACCAACACAAAGGCAGGAAAATGAAGTATTAAAAAATGATGCAAATGAAGCAGTCCAGGAACTCTCGACAAGTGCCCCACAAGTCAAATCCTTCGAGTCAAAATTTGTGCAAACAGAAGAAGATCCCATTAGTTTTTACGTCCGTCGTATTTCGATCTCATCTCTGAAAAGCGAGGAAGATAATCCGTCAAAGATTGTCCCAACACCACCACTGCCACCAACAAAAACACCAAAAACAATTACATTTGCCTTCGACAATGATCAAGAAAAATCGCCGGAGGTTCCCGTCAAAGGTGGCGTCTCTGTTTTTGTTCCGGGATTGTTGGATGCAGCCAAAAACTCTGTTCAAAGACGTCTGAAAGCCCGATCCAATTCGCCTGACACAAACAACCAGACGGCAAAAGTGTCACAAACAGTTGTCAACAACCAAACAAAAACCAACACCGTTAATTTGAATGACCAAAAATGGAATTCTAATCAAAAAGTCCACGTCCGACAATCAATTGACTCACCGAATCAAACTCAAAACTTTGTTTTTTATCCAAAATCACCAGTAGGCATCAACGACCAGATTAAAAAAAGCGGACAACAAAGCAACAATGCACGACACGAATATTCGGCTTCTCCTGTTTTGAATTCGCCTTTCCTCTTGGGCCAAAGCGTTTTCAAACCAGTCAAAGAAATAGAATATATCAGAAACGACTTTAATCAACGATCAGTATCAAATTCACGATCCCCATCAGTTGTAAGTCATAATGACTTTGGAAACAGTACCAAAACGTGAGTTTTTCTAGCATAAATTCTAATAAAGTAGTATTTTTCCAGGAATTATTTTGGAAACGATCAAACAAAAAATTCAAATGTGTCATTTTTGGGCAATCAACAACAATTCAACCAAAACAAATGGGCATTGCGTGATGGCAACAGTCAAAATGTTGTTTTTCCAAAACTACCCATAGGAATAACTCAAAGTAAGTAATTTAATTCGTTGAAAAAAAACAAGATGCATCAAATTTCCTTGTTTCAAAAAAAGAAAAAGTGAGACAATTTGTTTAAAAGACCGGCACTGGTTGCAATTAACATCAACGCACAACTTGTGTCGAGATTCACAGAAAAAACTGCCTCAAAATGAGTATTTAGAACTGGAAAAGCACATTGGAAGGTGCGCTTTAACATTTTGCCCGCGTGGGAATGGTGCCAACAAAGTATACTCGAAAAAAGCATCTGTTGTAAATACATTGAGGCATTTTCAATGCAAAAGTTGGGAAATGAGGTGGTGTTAACGTTTCTCATCCAAGCTTGGATAAACTTTGTCATAAACGGACATTATAAAGCCTAGAAAAACTGAATACTAAAGCATGAAAACGCACATGGCCCATCTTTCTTTTTTATTCTTGACCGCTTTTTACTCAAATTTAAACGTAGCGTTGACTGACCGACTATTTATGCTTTTGCGCGCTTTTTGCATGCCGTAAACGGGTAAAGTCGACTCAAGTTAACGTAATTCAACAAAAATAAAAAGGAAAACTGCACGGGCAACTTCTCTCTTACTCAACATCTGAGTATGGCATACTTGCCTCAGGCAATGCGTACTTGTAACATTTTAACGGAAAAACAAGTGATTTTTGTCGCCGTTCACAAAATGCGGAAAAATTTAAAAATTTTCATTCACTGTTTGAAAATGGTTGCCATTTGAAAGCGTAATTAGCTGTTTTTTTCAACTAAAATTGTCTGGAACTATTTCCGACGCAAACCAAAATTTTTTGGATCCAAAAAGTTTTATGATGAATTTTCCAAATTAAATACTGTTGTAGTTTTTATTGGCAATAAAATGCTTGGCTAACGTAATTCGAATTTCTTCAAACAAAATAAGTGCAAGCACAGCGGCAAATTGGATAGCACTCAAATCAAACTTTAGGAGTTTTCGAGCGCAAAGTCACCGAACATCACATAGAAAGAGATACAAGCGGTAAACTTTACAATGGCTGGAAGCAACAAGACTGGCAAGGAACATATGAACAATTCCGGGATCCAAATCAAACACCAATGCTGTAAGTCAGTCCAACGTTTCCTTCATCTTTTTTTGAGGTGTTAGCATTTATTTCCAAAAATCCTCCCATAATGATATAAAAATTCAGTAAAAATCAACCTTTTGAAGGGATAAAGTTAAAATAATTATAAAAAAATATACCCTTAATTATGAGCAAACTTGCCTTTCAACTACCCGGAAAATCAAGAGCTTCTTTGAAGAAATTTGGGTCCACGACGTGTAATTTGAGCAGATTTACGACCGTCGCTTGGTAAATCATTAGATAACTTTTGATCAGCCAGAGCATGCGGCTTCTCATTCTTTAATTTGTCTTCTGCAACAATGAATTGCATGTCAGGAATTGGCACATCGACCAAATTGATGATTTGCGACGAACCTGATGGACTTTTGATTTGGAAATCGGCTAGCATTTGTTCTGTTGACTGTTTAGACTAAAAAAGATTCTGTTGAAAGAAAAAAAACAAAAAAAACCTTGTTTAATTTTGCTGCAGAAACAAGAGTATCAAAAACATCCAATGATGGTGAGGAGGTGAGATCAGGATGATTCTCATGCAAAAATTCGGTGAACGTTGCTTGGAAAAGCATCCGAAGTACTTCTTCATAAGATAAAGTTGGCTTCATCAGCAACTTGGGATTGTCTTTTGAAATTGCGCACAAAATATTGTTTTTTCCTGGTGGAGTCAACACAATATCTGCACCACAATTTACGAGACCCAAACTGTTGATTAAACGAGTAGTGATGGGATACTTTGAATTTGGATCAATGGAAGCAGCTGAAGCTGGTCGATTCAACGAAGAAACTTGTTGATTGGATGCAGCATCAGAAATGCGACTGACTTCGGCATCAGCTAGAGCATCCTCCATTGGAACTGCATCGGTCTGAACGTTATTCAATGAATACCTCTCATTCTTGCTCTGTTCTGTGGCCGCACTCTTGACTTTCACCTTCAAATCCAATTTCTTCTTTTTCGAATTGTTCATTGCAGGTTCTAAGAATATATCTGCGCTCTTTGGACGTTGTCGCAATTTTTGAACTCTTTCATCGCCATCAATTTGCTGTTTTAAATGTCCGAAACGAAGAGCTAATAAAAAGCCATGTAAACGCGTGACTTCGCCGGTCAAACTTGAATAAAGAGATACAATTCCAACTGAAAAACATTAATATAAAAACTATATTTGAAAAAAAATCCTACACTTGTCAGTTTTGAAAATCAAAAGATCACTATTCAAAGTATAAGCAGAATCCTTGGTGAAGTAGAACCTCAAGTTCTTGATACAATCACGACGATTGATTTGAACAGTCAATTTGGTAGGTTCATGATTGTAAACACAAACAGGACCAACTGCTAATGGATCTGGCTTCCACTGATGTTTTTCAACGTCAAATACCAATAAAATGCCATGACTGATCGTGAAAAAATAATCTCCAAGAATATGTAAAGTTTCCTCTACCTCAACCGGATAACGTTTTTCACCAACAATATTTTGATTGTTATTGTTAACATTGGTGGTCATGACGAAGCTGCAACAATTGTTAGATGAAAATGCATAATCTAAAATTAAAACGGTCCTTCCTTAGAAAATGAACTTTTATTCGCGGCAAGACCATTTTACTTTTTTGTCCGGTGCATTTGGTGGCTTTCATTACTGGTCACAAGCTCATTGTTATTTATTTTGTTATCGAATTGTTGAGTAATGTCGGGATGTCTTTCGGTCATCAAGAAATATGGTCGTATTCCAAAGCCGTATGAACTTGATGGAGAAAAGGTTTATATTGGATCTGAAGTCGCCAATTATTTGAAATTTCACCGTGATGCTTTATATAAGCAGTATCCACTTTTGCCCAAGCGTACCGCTACAGCAGCGGAAAAGAAAGAATTGGGAAAAGCTGGTGTTCCAAAATCAATGTTGCGTGCTAATGTTATTTTGATTCCATTTGCTGATATTCAAGACATTTTCAAAGGAAATGACAAGAAATTCCGCATCAATCCATCTGCCATTGAATATAATGCCGCGGACAGTACCATTCCTACACGTCCTAATGTCACTGCTGTTCATAGTCAGGTTGGATTTTCAAATTTTATACTAGGTTAATTTTCAATCTCAGATTTCTGCTGGTACACACCATTTGGAATCCATTCCCTGTTCTACTCCTTCTGCCGTTGGTCGCGGAAAGTTGTGCAATCGCGAAATGATTTACCGACATGAATGGCATTTTGACAATTCACATTTGGTCGAGAATGCAAAGCATGAAGAGGATCTTGTTCCAATTCGACTTGATATGGATATCGACGGAATTCGTGTTCGTGATACCTTTTCATTTAACCGCAATGAACAATTGATCACTCCTCAAATGTTTGCACAAGTTATGTGTGAAGATTTGGAACTTCCACTTGCTTCATTTCTTGGACCAATAACTCAACAAATCCAACAACAATTAAATGCTCATCAAGAAATTGTTCCAATCGACGAACCTGATCAACGCGCTGTCTTGAAACTTCATATCCATGTTGGCAACGAAAGTTTAACAGATCAATTTGAATGGGACATGAGTAACAAGGAACTTACTCCGGAACAATTTGCCACTACACTTTGTAAAGATTTGAACATTGGTGGAGAATTTCAAGCCGCTATTGCATATTCAATTCGAGGTATGTTCAAAGCTCCTGCAAATTCTGATTTTATGATTGATAAATTTCATTTGCAGGTCAATTGGCTTGGAATCAACGCACATGTGCTTACAGTGAAAATCCTCTTCCTAAAGTTGAAGTTCCCTTGCGCAATGCCCTTGAATTGGATAATTGGACTCCTCATTTGGAGACCCTTTCCGATGCTGAAGTTGAGAAGAAAATGCGTGATCAAGACCGTAATACTCGTCGTATGCGTCGTCTTGTTAATTCCAATCCTTATGGTGGTCTCTAATTTATTAGATCTCTAAGTCGTACATAATTTGCTTGATTAAACAAATAAATGTTCAAATGCATAGTGAAGTTTTGTGAACTGGTGTAATTTCCTTAAAATATTTTAACCTTTTTATTTTTCATAAATGTCTATAAATTTTTTTTGTAGTGAATGACCGAATCGTCATCATCTTTTTTCCCAAATGTTAATTGGAAAGCAGGGAAGAAAAGAAATGTAGATTTGAAAAACGTTCTTCCTGATGATTTTGAAAAAATTGATGTTGAGGAGCCGGCTGCTAAGACAAAGGTACTTCATTTTGAACATGGAAAAAGCGTTGTTGAAAAAGTGGAAATTGTCAACAAAAAAGAAGTCATCATCCCTAAAGTCATTGAAGAAGATTGGAGAGTTAAACGTTTAAGACAAAAGGAAACAGAAGGTACCTTGACTGATGAAGATAGAGCTCGATTAGCATTGTTGTTAGAAGCTAGCGGTGAAAGTACATCTACAAAAGTGGAGCAAATCAATGTTCCTGAAAGAAGCAACGAAGAACCTGATGATCCAGATTACGATGCCATTGATATCTCAGAATTCGGAATGGCAATTTTACGCGGTTATGGTTTTAAAGAAGATGAAGGAATAGGAAAGACAAATAAGAAAAGTGTCAAGTTAGCAACTCCGGTTCGCAGAAAAAATGTTGGCGTAGGCGCTGTTCCTGTCTCAAGTACGGGTGATACATCCATGGATGGAGATGAGGACTTGAAAATCCTGAAGCCGGGCAAATGTGTTCATATCGAAAGAGGTAAATTAGAAGGTAAATATGGAATTGTTGTGAGCATGGATCCAGATAATTCCGTTTGCTATATCAAATTGGCAATTCCTGGCAAGAACAAAGAACATGTCAAGGTATCTGAATTCAATTTAAGGATCGTTCCCAAAACAGAATACGATAAGAAATCCAAAGTAATAAGTGAGTTATTTTTTATTATAAATCATAATTACAAGCACTTTTTAGACAACAAAGAATATGATCAATTCAAAACTGAAGAACCAGTCATATCATCCACAGCAGTAGACATTTCCCAAAATGGAATCCCAAAGAAGAAAAGAAAAGAATCAATTAGCAGTGAATCAGATTCCGCTGATGGACTGTGGGCCGTAGAAGATCTCAGAGTGCGAATTATCAGCAAAAGTTACAAAGGTGGAAAATATTACAAAGAAAAAATGGTTATTGTTGATGCAAATAGCAGAAAGTATGTAACTTTATCTGACCAGTACAAACGCCATCATGGTAAGCATTAATACCTTCAATTTTTGATGTCAGTGATTTTTAGAAGTGAAAAGAAGTCATATTGAAACAGTTATTCCGCGTGGAATTGGCGGTAGAGTTATGTTATTAACGGGGAAATACAAAGGACAAATTGGAAAAATTGTTGAAAGAGATGAAAAATCGGAATTCCTCCGAATTCATGTTTCAAGTATGGATTTTGTTACTGATGTCAAATCGTTTGATGATGTGTGTGAATATGTTGGATATTTACACAATGATTGATGTTTTCGAATGGAATAAAAATTTGAATTTCTTGACATGATTTATGAAGATGTAGGTCATTGAACGGCAAATATCACAAATCAAAAACATCTTTGCGGATATTTTCCAATCAAATCGACCCAAATCCGTGTAGATTCATGCTTAACGAGGTTAAGTTTGTGGACATGACACATCCGCTTGCTATATAAGATGGGATTTTCCATCAGATTAAACCAAACCAATCTCATCGACGATGAAAACTGTTATTTTTATCTTTGTATTCATTTTTTGCGTTCACGGAAAACAGCTGACAATCGCTATTCGCGATAACGTCACTCATTCTTGTCCAAACGGTAAGTTTTGGATCAAAAAACGTTTGATCTCATTAATTTAGTGAAATCTGACATAATTGATACAAATTCGATCAAGCTCGATTTCCAAATGATTGGAACACCGGGTGGGACATCATCAGTTGATCAAATTACCGTTATTTCTATCAACGGTGAATCGAGAACGATGTCGTTTCCAGCATGTTATCGTGTTCAGTTGAGTTTCCGCATGAAGAAAACGTTACAAAATCCCTATATTGAATCGTTTTTGCAAATGGGAACAAATTTGCCGTGTCAATCAGCTGATCAAGAACCATTAGGTACGATTTCAAATGTTTGCACAAATATTACGCAAACAAATTGGTGTCCAATGAGTCAACACAATCAGCTGCGCAGTATGTTGCAGGCAAAACAAACGTGGTAGGTGCTTAACATGCCAAACATTTTTCAAGCAGCATTACAGTCGTTTTTGCAACATGTGTGGAAGCTTAAAGGCCGAAGAATCCACAATTAGACGATACGTCACTTTGGACAAAGAAAAAGAATGCAAAACAGATGAAAATTATCAGACTTTAACGTTCAAGGTTTAAATCATCATTTTTACTGATAACGGCAATAATTTTTAAGATGTGCACGCCAACAAAGAGCGAACTCCGGAAAGCAAATGATGACAATGAAGGCCGCTTGGAAGAATATTGGAATTATCTGAAACAAGGGGTTTTGACCGCGGTTATCCACGTCATGGATCGGACTCCACAAACCGAATCAAAAATGAAGCAATGCGGAAAATTGTGCGAAAGTTTTGAGGAGAATTCCTCCACCAGCGTGTCTTATCGTCAAACACTTCTGAAGTCGATTGAAACCCTTTGTGCTCCAAAAGACATCTATGCTGCATGCGTGTATCACACGGTTAAATTTGATGTCATTGGCAATCTGGCTTAAATCCGTGTTTATCGACAATAAAATAAGTAACATTTAATGAAAAATGGGGAATTCTAAGGCGGATTCAGTGAAATATTGAAGGAAAACACGCTTTTTACGTAGTACCCGTAAATTGTTTGATTTTGAAACAAAATCATAATTTCAGCTGGTTGATGAAAGAATCCGACTGATCCAACAACACCTTGCAGTTGCAGGCTTTCTTCTCAACCGCTTTTGTTGTTGTTCCACTTGTCGTAGTTGTTCAACCATTTTGTCTTGAACAATTTTGAATTGTTTTCGACGTAATTCAATTGGATACTCGGCCAGTAAAACGGAAGCAACTTGAAGACAGCCTCCCACCAAATAACGGATAAAATGATCTCCTACAAGAGATCCTACTGCAAAAATATGGTTATCACTTTCACACTTGTAATCGGCATTAAACACCAAGTTCTCAGAAAACATGGATAATTCGGATTGTCTGCCAATGCAAGCAACCAAAATGTGGAATTTCTCCTGAAAAGCGGGCAATCAGTGGGTGATTAACGATTGCTTCAAACCTTGACAAGTCCATCAGCCGTTTGAATCGTGGCGGTTTTTTTGTTCAATTTGACCACCGAAGATGATGTCAATTTTTGATACAAATCGTTGTTTGTTTTTCCTGTCATCAATTTGTAAGCAGACGCATATTCTGGATAAATTGACGAGCTCAATTTTGACAGCATGGTTTCTAAACAAATCGTTACGAAAAGCGTGGATTCACTGCAAAACATACGTTTGAGTTGCTGATCGGTTCTTCTCATCACTTGCAAAACTGGCAGTTCGTTTTTCAAGCACATATTAACAGCATCGGCTGCGGAAATCCCATCACCAATGACAATGATCTTTTCGTGCTTTCCAAATGGGTCTTCTGTATGCAAAACTTTTTTCAATTGTGCCACATCGTATACCACATTTGGAGACGTCATTTCACCTTCAACTTCCAAATGTCTTTGACGACTCTGTCCACATGCCAGAACAATTTTTCGACATCGAATCAAAAATGATTTTCCCTTATGATCTTCGCCAAAAACACGGTAACATTTTTCTCCATTACAAGATGTTTTCTGAAATTGAGCGGAATTGTTAATCCTTTTCGAATCTTTTTTTAGCAAATTATTAAAAATCAAAAGTTCTAGTTTGTGTTGTGCGCTTTGTATTTTCTAGTGATGACAAACAGCACAATTATTTTGTGAGAATTTTCTAATTTCGACTACTTTTGAGTAAATAACAAAACATACAGTAATGGTTGTAACCTTTGTTTGTGGTTGCATTTTGTCCATGAGATTCATGTGTTTTGCGTAAGCTTTCATGTATTCTCGGACGACACCTGCAGGCAAACGAGCAATCAAAGGCTGTCCCTGAAGCCACTCTTGGATGGTGAAACCGGGTAGATCAAGCCATTCGGCCAATGATACAGTGACCATCTGAAGATCAGCATTTTGAAGTGAGGGAGGAGTTTAGAACTTACTTCATCATCGTATTCATTCCAAGATCCACCAATGTCAGTTTCGCCCAAAACGACATGAGCAATTTCTTTTTCCGTTTCCCGCTCAAACCTGAGGCAATTCTTTGGTCTCATCAGCATATCAATCAAGAATGCAACGGGTCTCACAGTTGGATTGATGATTTCCTCAAACTCCTGCTCAAACCATGTCAAATCCTGAAAGCATTTCTTTGCAAAAAGTTCAAAGGGTGCAGCAAGTGTCAAAACAGCACGCAATCAACAAAAATTCTATTTTTAAAACTCAAAAGCTGAGTAAAGTCAAAGCTTGTAAAAACGCCAACTGTTTGTTCAACGCGGCACTAATCTGCAAAAGTTCTGACCTGATTAAGCAATGATTTGTCAGCATTTTGGGCAAGCTTTTCGTGAATTCTAGGATTCGGATGTGGTTTGTTGACATCATAAAATGGCTGCCATCCTGACAAAAAGGCTGAGAGCGATAGTCCAGCGGGTCCATTGCCTGAAAAAACATATTATTGCACCCAATTGTTCTTTGATTATTCTTTGTTCCTTTTCTGTTGACCTAAGGCAAACATATGTGTTGCCAAATTCTTATCAAAAATTGCGTATCGAAATCCACAAAAAATTTGGCGCTGCACGTAAATTTATGCTTTGTCTGCATTAAAAAAGGTAAACGACGATTTTCATGTGAACAAAATCAGAGTCACAAAAAGCAAGGTCAAACTCTTGACTATCATAAAACAAGTTTTAAAGAATCACCGCACTATCGAGTTCAAAAAATATTCCAAATTCAGAGAACGATTAGAAAGTTGACTTACCAATTACGACAATTTCGGTATCAGTTTCACAGTAATCATCAACAAGCTCATCAACAACCACGGTTTCTTGAGTCGATAAGCTTGCGGATTCTGACAAATCCGTGGATTTACCGAATAAAGAATCGGTTTCCATTCAAAAATTGTTTTTTTTCAAAGCAGTAAAAAATTTATTCGACCTTGTGAGCGGCACTTACATGTAGATGTTGGTCTTATCAAACTCTCTCAAGTTCAATTTTTGCTGAAACAACATTTTCGATAAATGATTTTTTTAGGGGCGTGGGAACTCAAGTTAAGAATTTCATAACACGAATTTTTTGGCAAACATTTGATAAATAAAACAGATTTTTTTTAGAAAAAAGAATAACTGAACAAATTTTTGAAAAAATTAGGCCGAGGGTTGCATTTTTATCGCAAAAAAAATGAACTCTGCGGAGTTTATTTTTTTTTCTTAGCACCACCCAAAGGGCAAACAAGCGACCTTTGACAAGAAAAAATGTTGCCAAGTCTTGCAAAAATTAAAGCGAGAAAAGAGTTTTGGGAAATTAAATACAAAACTGTGAGTACAAAAAAAGTTCATTGAACAAACACTTTAAAAAACAGAATGCGATGTTTGATTTAAAAGAGCAAACTCTCAGGTTTAGCTTAAACCACGCTTTTAATAAACAAAACACAAAAAAAGAATGTCAGAAAATTATGCAGTATTTCTCAAGATCAAAAACCAAATCATGGGGACAAAATGAACCTAATCATTAGCGACATCTGACAATTGAAAACGGCTTGCGCTGTTAGAAAAATAAAACAAAAGAAAATGATCCAATTTTTGGTCATTGCAAAGCTGATAAATTAGAATCAATTTTGGAATACACGAACAGACAACGCACTGCGCAATCGTTTTTGAAATAAGGAAAAGCCTGGTTAAGCTAGTTTAGACACGATTTGATTGACAAAAGTTGAACGAACGACTGTTTTGCTCGAATTTTTTGAGATGTTTTAAACGGAGCAGCTGAAAAAATCTTGAATTCTTTTTTCTTGTCCAAAAAAGCGCTCAATTTAAACTGTTGATAAGTCCGAATTTTACGGAAAATTGGAAATTAAATTTCGAAGAATTGGAAATCCTAAAAAACAAGTGGTAAAGGGTTTGAAACGAATCAATGAGCAAGTCCGCAAAGAAAAAAGTGCCTGAACCAAAGAACAGCTTTGAAAAAACCAAAAGCAGAAACGAAATAAGCAAAAATTCTGCTACATTTTTAGCAACAATGTGTTCTCTTTGTGCTTCATGATGACAAAAAAATTTCATCATCAAATTTTAAGAGTTCAAAACCCCGTTTTGCAATGTTAGCTTTGGAAAAAGCATGTTTTTGATTTTTGCACTGATTTTGAAAAAATGTGAATGAAAGGTGTCGGTTAAACATGAAGCATTGTTGACTTTGTATTTCACAATCACTCCAAATAACTGTGTAAAAATGTTTATCATCATTAAAAAATTCATATTAATGCAAAACAAAATAATTCAAATAAATTCATGTGATTTTGCTCCAAAAAATGAAAAACGTTTGCACGAGTTGGTTCTCATCTTTGCTGCATTTTATTTGTTTCGACGTGGGTGGTCTTCTTATCTATTCCTGCAACGAATGGTTTGTTTGTTATTTTGAGTTGTTTTTCTGAGATCATTTTGTTTACTTCTTTGATTTTTGGTAACTTAACAATGTTGTCTGTTCATTTATCTGGTGGTCGTGTTGGAAATTTAATGTTTAACAATCTAAAATTTGTCCGAAATGCTCATTTTCTTGCTTCTGTTCCGTTAAAGAAGAAATCTGGTGCCGTTTGCGTCAAGAATTTTGAAAACAAGGTTAGTATTTCGAAGTTGTCCGAATCAGACAACTATTTCAGCCACTCATGCTTTATTTTTCTGCCGGATGGTGCCGTTCCTGCAAAATGTTTACTCCCAAAGTCCGTGATTTTTATGAAAAATTGAAGAACGAAAAACTTGATGTTGTTTGGGTTTCTCGAGACAAAACTGCCGAAGATCAGCTTGAGTATTACAACAAAGCGCTTCCAGATTGGCCCTATGTTCCTTTTGGAGCTGATGATATCCAGTGAGTTGTTGCATTCGAAGTTTAAGGAATTTTTGTCTTTCAGGAAATTAGTTAGTAAATATGAAGTAAAAACTATCCCAGCAGTTCTTGTTGTCAATGATTCAGGAGAAGTTATTGATGATGGAGCACGCATGAAGATTGAACGTGCCGAAGAATCTTCCGATAAATTGGTTGAGGGTTGGAAGAAACTCATTTAAAATGCTCTAGTCATGGCAAGTCCAAATAGATTTATTTATTGAACCGGTAGATTTAATGCTCTTTCAATGAAAGAAAAAAAAATAAATGTGATTTCGATAATTCAACCGATAAGAGATTCGTGAGTAGAAGCATCAAGTCGTCCTTGAAAGACATCTACTTTATTTTCGAGTTCATTGACAATTATATCGAGGTCTGATTGCTCTGAATGGATTATTGTTTGAATTTGATTGCGGAACAAAAAACTCACGTGTCAAAAGTTCAATTTGTTTGTATTGTCGACGGATTTTTGTTTTCAAAGAAGCATTTTCATCCCGTAATTCTTCCAATTCGGTTACTATTGCTTGGTAGTTTTTTTCCCAAACTTCTCCAATGTTAAACTGTGATTTGGAAACTTTTTCAAGCTGTTGAATTTGAGCCAATGCTCGATCCAACTGTGATTGAGCTTCTATCAAGTCCGTGTGCAATCTGTTTTCTGCTTGCGATTTTGCCAACACGTGCTGTATTTTCAGTTCATATTCTTGGACGATAGCATCCGCTTTTTCCTGATGTTTCTTCCTTTCAGCTAATATTTCGTGTTTTGAATCGTTGATTGCTTCTTCATGTTTCACTTTCCAAAGTTCAATATCCCGGTTTAATTTGACAATTGTTTGTTGCAGTGTTTCGTTTTTCCTTTCTTCGTTGTCAAATTTTCTTGATAAGTCGTTCAAGTTTTCATTTGCTGTTCTCAGTTGTTTTGAAAGCAAATCTTTTTCATGTTCATTTTCCTGCAATTGTGTTTTATAAACTTCAATTTCGCGTTTTAACAACTGATAATCCGTGTTTGCCGTTTGAATCTTTTTCTCCAGTTCCTGGATTTTTCGTTCATTTGCTTGGAATTGTGAAATTGATGGACTTCTTGCCAAAGAACTGCTGTAATCATCCATTTGAGTGATCGATCGAGTCATCCTTGAGTAACTCGGACTCTTGAGGATCATAGACGATTCTCGGTGTAAATCATAGGGAGACCTGGTGCCAGTTCCGCTTCCGTAATCTGTCGTTGATCGGCATCCACCAAGTGTTCTGGTAGAACTGGTCATGCTGAGGCTCAGAACGGAACTGCAGAGAGAATTTGTGGAATATTGCCGATTTCCCAGTGATGAATGAATCGAATAATTCATTCGGCTGCACGGCCGAGCTGAAAAGGCATTCACTCTCCCAAAATCCATCAAAAACTCACAGTCGGATTCCACTGAACTTTCCCGATCATCGACTTTCAACTTGTATTGCTGAATTTCTGATTCCATCTTCTTGCATTTTCTTTTCAGATCGTCATTTTGTTGCTGCAGTTCCGTGATCGCAGTTTTGTGCATTTTTTTCAACTCGGCAATGCAATTGTCCATGATGTCCGTTTTTTCCTCCAGTTTTTTTTCCAACTTTTTGATTTGATTGTCTTTCAAACGTATTTGTTCTTTCATCGTTTCTTTTTTAATTTCGCTTTTGTCTATAATTTCTTGCAAATGCGCCACTTTTTCCTCCAAAACTTCTATTTCTGTTTCGTATTTTCGTTTGGCCGAACGTTCTTTGTTCAAAATGGCATCAAAATTATTCACTTTTTCCTGTAATCTCAGATCAGTCAGAAAGCAAGTGGAAGTTAACGACTCACGTTCAACTCGCTAACAGATTTTTGTAATTCGCTCACATTTTCAGCTTGTCTTTGGCTTCTGTCTTGCCATAATTTTGCGTTGCTTTCAGCCCTGAAAAATGTCCACTTTGATCATTAACAAAATAAGAAACCTCACGCTTCCAAGTTGGATTTTGTCAATTCCAAATCCAAAACAGCTTGTTCAGCTCGTTTTTCTGACTGTTCTGCTCGACTTTTGAGGTTTTCAACTTCTTCTTCCAAATTTATTCGCCATGTTTTTTCATCGGCATATTTTTGTCTGAGCTAAACTTTTCTGTTTAAGTTTGATCATTTTCAAAATTACCGTTTCAAGTTGTGCTATTAGCGAC
This sequence comes from Panagrolaimus sp. JU765, assembly GCA_901765185.1. Classification (NCBI taxonomy): domain Eukaryota; kingdom Metazoa; phylum Nematoda; class Chromadorea; order Rhabditida; family Panagrolaimidae; genus Panagrolaimus; species Panagrolaimus sp. JU765. Next base: position 179,793 of record CABFKL010000155.1, on the reverse strand, counting down.
ATTCGCTGCGATTCAAGTGTTTCGAGATTTGATTCATTTTCTTTTTGCAAAGCATGAAGTCGCTGAAATCATTATTGTCAAGTTTTAATCAACCGTCTTTTACCATGATTTTTGTGTGTTGTTCGTCAAATTTCTTTTCCATCAACTCAAGTAAATCTTCGTTTCTTTTGACTTCTGATTTATAAAAGTGAATCTTCTTTTCCGTTTCTTGTTTCTCTTCCGCCAGCATTTTGTAGTCTTTTTCAAACTTTTGTTGTTCTCTTGAAATTTGTTCTTTTTCCTCACAAATACTTTCAAACATTTCAAGAAGTTGTTGATTTTCGTTTTCGAGTTGGACAAGTTTTTCTTTTTCTTTGGCCATTGGAATCACTCCTCGCACGTTGCTCCACAATTTGTACCATTTCCAATCCACGAGATTTGCAAATATTTTGCAATTTCTTTGAATCAGGACGAGTGCATCGAAGTTTTCACTTTTTGTTTTCAATATTTGCTGTTGATGATACCATCGAATCATTGCTTGGAACCCGGATAATGCGTTGTTTATGTGCTGTCGTCGTTTATCTTCAAGATCAGAAATCAATCCAGCACGACAAAAGATTTTTGTTCTTCCAATTTGATACTGATCTTCGTCGATTTGGAGAAGATCACAAAGTACATAAACCGCACCCTTTTCTGATTCCGTGTCGATCCTTAGGAATTCCTTCTCTGCTAACATTTTATATCGATCAATAAACTCGTCAAATCTTAGTCGGTTTGGATAACCCTGGCGGCAAATCCTGATTCCTTCAAACACGCCATTACATTTGAGCTGATGGAGGACCAATGGTCCGTTCAGTTTGAATGGTTGACGTTCATAATTGGGCACAATACAACGAATAAAATGAGCAGCCGTTGAATTCAGAGTTTGTAACAGATTCGACAATTGTTCCTTGTAGATGTAGGTTACGGTAGCTGTTGTCAATGATCCTCTCCGTAATTTGATGTTTTCTTCATTTTTTGTGATGGGAAATATTTTTGAAATCAGTGGATGAGTGGAAGAGGAAAGAACTTCCAAAAGACTTTGATCAACGAGATCTCTGTTTTTTTCGACCCATCCATCAATATTGTAATTGACAGATCCTGCATAATGACTAATGATGAAATGTGACACAACCAGGTTCTTTGTCGATTGTTTTGCTTTTTGGAAAACACCAGATGAAGAAAAATTGTGCACCATTTTTTCCAACAGGGAGTTATCCGATCCATTTGGTACGATGCACTCTTCTTGGAGATAACTCAGCAATCCCATTGGCTTTTCTACCAAATCAATTGTTTGTTGTAAGTCGTCGGCAAAGTCAATTTGATTCCATTCAATTTCTTCGTTGACGTATTCGGCTTGTTCTTTGACAAACATGAAATGATTGAAGAATTGCTGGAGTTTTTCGTTGGTGTAATTGATGCAGAATTGTTCAAAGCTATTTTTTGCCATGATTTCAAACCCTGCCATGTCCAAAACGCCAATAAACTTTGAATCCGCCGAATCATCGCAGTTTTGATGTTTGCCAATGGCTTCGTTACACTTTTTCACAATCCAAGAAAACATTTTTTGGTAAAGAATCTTTTGCAAAGCTGCGGTGGAAAACAAAGTTTTCTTCAAATTTTGGCTTTTTCTGATCAAATTTTCACCAATTTTGATTGTGGGCTGCGTCAAAGCATCTACTAATTTGGATGATTTTACATTCAGTAGTTTGGTCACCGCATCCACTTCAGTTATGCTTTCCACGTAGCTGTAATCCATCCCAGTTCTTTCAGAAAATCTAATTTCACCAAGCAAAATGCAAATAGCGACAATCTCGAATATCCATTGTTTTTCCGTTTCAGAAAATCCAAGTTGATTCAGTGCCATCACAGTTTCCTTTCCTGCCGCACAATCATCGATGTTGTCCTTTGTACAACCTTGATTCAAAATTCTGTATTCGTTCGCCGTTTTGTTTAAGCCCAGGTCATTTCTAAAAGTGTCAGAAAATGAGCGGGAAAACATTTGGTAAAAAATATGAAAATTTCTGTCACCTTTGTTTTGAGAAACAACGCGTGACTTTTCCAACAAATCTGAAAACTTTGATGTAAACAAGGAAATACCAAAAAAATATTACAGCATTCGATTTTCGCCGAAATGAGTTTTCCGTTTGGATCAAAGTCAATTTTGATGAACTTTCCAATTCTGGAGCTGTTGTTGTTGTGAATCGTTTTCGCGTTTGAAAATGCCTCCAAAGCAATGCCGGAATTAATCAAAGCAAAATCAACTGATTTGGCAACTTTTCTGTTTTGCAAATAATTCGGATCCGATGCAAAAATCAAATATTCAATAATTTTCTTGGTATTCTCGGTTTTTCCGGCGCCACTTTCACCAGTGATCAAAATGCTTTGGTCATTTCCATGGTGGAAAATGCCGCTATAAGCAGCTTGAGCAATGGCATAAATGTGTGGTGGCATGATTGTTTGTATTTTTGATTGTTCGTAATAACATTTGATCATTTCTGTCGAGTACAAAACTGGCACAGGCGTCCATGGGTTCACAACAACGCAAAATAATCCCGAATAAGTCTTAAACAATGAGTTTGGAACAAAATGCGGCAAGTTCAACTTACATGAATCAATTTTTCAGCATACCGACAACGGATCGTGTGCAAAACAGATGCTTCATTCAATTCCGTTAAATCGCACATGTCGGAAACCAAATGTGACAGACTCATCGCTTGTGATTCCTTTTTTGCCACCGTTTTCTGTAAAAATAAGTTGTTAAACTGGCAGTTTGGACATCAACTCACTTTTTCATAAAAGCCTTGTTCATCACGAAATCCAACAACAATTTTGTCATGGCGATTCTCCACCACATTGCAAATCCGGAAACCAAGTTCTGAATCAGGAATCCAGACTTTGTTTTCCAACAAATCTTCCGGTTTTGAAGCAGAATTGGCCTTCACATTCAAATGGCTGAAATTCAAAAGTTGATGTCATTTTCATTCAAACTTACTCCAGAATGGACTGATTTGAAGTGGTTTCTGACATTGAAAGTGAAGAAAAAAAGAACGGAAACTAAATTAGCAATTTTTACCGAAATTTGGAACAAAAAGATGATGAATGAGGATCCGAGATATGAGTCAAATAATGTGATGGAATAAAACAAGCAAAAACAAAAAAATCGGGATTTCGCAAAAGTGGACAACGGCGATCAGCCGCCAATTGTGAACAAGCTTGTGCAGTTTTCAAAAAAAAGCCGAAAGCAATAATGGTTATTTTTAACATGATTGGTTATGCATGTCCAACTATTAAAAATATTGATTTTAAAGAGGACAAAACATTTGGACCCAAAAATATTTTGGCCAAAAGTAAAATGATAAGTCACTTTTTCAAAAAAAAGAACGGCCATTGTTTTCGTTTTTTTAAAGGGTCGAGTTAGCCGACGGTCAGTTGTTGAGGTGTTGGTTTGGCAAAACTTGGCATGATTACGAAACAATTTTTAAAATCAATAATTTTCATGGTTGAAAAATAACTTGGATTGACTGGTCCTAATTTTGAGGCCAGATAAAAGTAATTTTGTTTTTTGGCATGCAAATCAAGATGATTGGCGCCTTGGAAAAAGAACAGTTGTGTTACAAATAAAAACTAAAATGGTGATAAATTGTTCAAGTCATTTGCAAAAAACTAGCAGTTACACTTTTTTAAGCAATTTGTGGTGGATCAAAATAAAGCCATTGTTTTTGTGTTTGCTTTGTGATGAAACTTCAAATCATGCATTTTTTTTCTCCTTTCAAATATGCAAATTAGGATAATTCAAACTCAGACAGAGTTATTAAATTTTTTTTGAAAAAGTCTCCGTTTTAATTGTGAAAAAAATCCGCAACGACCTGAAAATTCTGAAAAAAACCAGATTTACCGCAAATTATTCTTGGTTTCACAGTTTTACCTAAAAAATATTAATTTCTAGAAGAAATTTAAAAAAACATGAAAATTGCAACATTGGAATGACAAGCCCGGAGGCAATTGATCTTGAGAAGCTTTGAAGAAGATTTAGGAGATTGGATTGGATATCTTTATTCGGCTGAACCACCAGGAAGATCCACAAAAACATCGGAGACGACGGACAATTGCCTCGGCAGTAACAAGCGCAAAGAAAGGAAGAAAAAAATCAAAAGTTATTTCCATGAATGGTCAATCTGTTTCGCAGTTTTTTGTTCAAAAGAAAGCGGAGCTGATTTTTTTGAAGCCAGTTTTCATTGCTTGATTTTAATTTTGCCAACGTATTTATTTTAATTATATAAAACAAATGCGTGTATGTTTCCTCAGTTTTCTGATACTTCATGCCATTTATGGGCGCATTCTGGTTGTGCCGAGTTCTGATTGGAATACTCAATACGGTTTGTTTTCCCATTGGGCCCGAAAAATTAAAATTTGAAGGTTATCCCGGAGTTCGCCTCAGACTGACAAGAAAAGGTGCCGAACATGTCAAGGATGTGGCGGTTAAACTTCTGAACGAACAACTTGCCCAGCTTAACGGTTTCCACCTACAATATCCTTTTTCGCGACCGGGTTTGGAAGGAATCATTTACGTGAACGAAATCAGGACACTGCAGTATCAGCCTCCACAAGCAGCCCACATCCGGTTCCAGGAGCCAACTTATCTGATCCTTGGTTTTGAAAATGCTGCTATCAACTTGGGAGGCCGATTTCTCGGTGTTTCCGGCGTATTTCAAGTTCCTGGATACGTTCACGGCAGTCTAAGAGGGATGAGCATGACAATTGTTGCCAGTTTCAAAGCTACACCAGAAGGACTGATGTCTGTGCAGGTCGTTAATTGCTCTACCGTAATTGCCGAAATTCAATTTACTCTTGAACCGGAAGGACCTCTTGGTCCGGTTGTCAAAACATTTGAGGTTGTTTTTTATTTTTTGGACTAATATCTTCACTTTTAATTTAGGCTCAAATCAACGACGCCATAAGAGCAAAAATTCCCGAAATATTCTGCAAAGGATTACAAGACATCATTGAAAAAAACTCGCCGGAAATGTTTCAAAGGTTGACAAAGGCTCAATTATCGGAACACTTCCAAGGCATCAGCACCAGCAGCGTTGTTATTGACCGGTTTGGCCAATTTTTTGTTTCACCGCCAAATCACGGTTTTAGGTTTATCCGCCGATTCACGGAAGGTTTGTACATCGACAATCGTAACATTGCTGACCCAGTTGTGACTTCTGAATACTTTGAAATTCAACAAAGAGGGGAATTCAATTACAACGATAGTTTATCGGATACGCCATTTTTCCCGCGACCAATGCCAAATGAAGCAGACTCGGAACGAATGTTGTATCTTTATGGATCAGAATACACTTTGAATTCCCTGCTTTATCATGCTTATGAAAGCGACAGATTGTCCATGATGTTGGAGCCTTCTGCTTTGCCTCCCAAATATCAAGGCTTCATCCGAACCAGTTGTGACGGCGAACAAATTGGAGCTTCAGATGAATCAGATTTGATTTCTGGCATTTGTGTAGGAAAACTGATACCCGCTATTGCGGAGAATTATCCCAATACAACCACCAAATTTGTCCTTCTTCCATCAAGTTTGCCAGAAGTGAAGTTCTATGAAGGGCTGAGTACCATGGACGTTAAAACAAAAATTTTGACTTATGTTTTGGATAGAAGAACAAATCGAGAAAAACAAATTCTGGTGTCATCAGCTGATGGAATCGCCGATATCCGTTTAGCGGCCGAAGAAGGAAAATTTGCCGGTGATTTGAAGCTCAGAAGGTTGAATGCCAGATTACACCGAAGTGCAATTGGTGGTATTGATCCTGATTCAATTGCCCAATTGTCTCCTCTGGCAAAGACATTCCTAGGTCCACAACTCAGCTCGGGGCTTAAAAGAGGTTTTCCTTACCCGTTAAAAGTTCGTTTTTTTAGAAAATATCATTGAAGGACGCAAATTTCAGGATTCAATCAGCTTCATTGAACCAGAACTGAAAATCAAACATGGTTATGCACGTTTGGCCACCGATTTTGTGCTTGGTGAAACCAAATTGCGAGAAAAAATCGCCGAAGCTTTTCAACGAATAAAATCTTCTCCTTGATTGACTTCTGATACTCAACTAAATTTTGAATTGTGCAATATGTTCCATTATTTTGGATAAATAAAAGGCTTTTTTCTTATGCGATTGAGAGGCCATCGATTGATCGCCCTCGGCAGCGGAAAACGATGAGCCGGCAAACAAACTGTGGGGGCGAGCATTTTAACTGCTGCATCGACAACACTTTACTTGCTATAATTTTAAGGATTTTAAATTTTTCTCTGATATCTTTGATTTTTTGAATATTTCAGATGGTTCGAACATCAGAGGTTTTAGATGAAATTGATTCAGCTTCAAAATGGTGGACAGACTATCCAACTGGGAAATACACGGATTATGCCAGAGCTCAAGAAACTTACAGATCCATGATTGACAATGTTTGGAGCAAACCAAAGCGTTTGGGCAGATCCGCATCTTACACTAATCTGACTTACATCAAAGAAGCCCAACATGATTATCCAATTCAACGCAGTCCAACAGTGAGTTCTCTGGCTCCTTCTTTGGCACTTCCTCAATATTACCGAGAGGCAGAAAGAATTGTACACACTGCACCTGTTTACAAACCATTTGTCAATGATTGGTATTCGAAAGCCTATAGCACTGCCCGTTTCATTGTGAGTTTTGCGGGAAAGTTTTTTTACTCCAAAAGATTTAGGATACTCATCGTGAAATTGCTCGGCCATACAAACCAATTGATGTCACTCCTACTTACTACAGCTCCCATGTACCCTATTACTCCTTCCAAACTCGTAGAATTTTCTTTGAAAAGAAGAACCAGCCTTCTTATCTTCGTGGAAGCCAGATTTATTTGGACAAATACGTTTCCGCTCGACTCAAAGCCGATGATTTTGCCAATCGATTTGCTTATTCTGCTTATGAATGGGGCAAACCTCATGATTATCGTTTCAACAGACATTTCATGATGGGATCCAAAGTCAATGTTCCTTGCGCTCTCGGTTTGTTTCTTCTTTCTTACAATTGTCATTGATTAATCTTGCAGGACTGCCACATTCTTACATGGATGCTCAAGCACTTCGGAGAATGCATAAACTCACTGGACGCTACTATCATGGATAAAATAAATGCTTTAACCCGTGCTATTTTTAATAAATTTGATGATAAACTAGTTAATGTTCAAGTCAAATTAAGCATTTTAAAGCATCGGTGTAGGAACATGCTTATCAGGACAAAAAATTGAGATCAGTGATCGATGCAGGCCAGTCACTTCTTTGTATTGAATTGTCCAAATTTTCTCATTTTTTCCAGTTTATATAATTTCCAAGAAATAAAATGGGATGTCTCAGCGGATTAACCGGTCCAATGTGTACTGGATTTTTATTAATGGTGTCCATTTGGGGGATCATTTTTTTGGTATGAATTTTTTACAGAATAATCAAAAATCAAAGAAATTGGTTTTTCAGGCTGTGGTCGGATTTCTTTTCAATAATCACTCGGTTGGATTGATGGAAGACTTGCCGGAAGAAGACGACAAACACGCAGATTGGTCGGTGAGATACAACAACATTTTGAAACTGTACGAGGACACTGCCAAAAACTGTTGGTTTGCCTGTGCCGGTTATGTTGTGGTCTTGATTTATTCTTCCATCAGAATGTACATGATTGTCCGTGCACATTAATTTTTGCTAGAATATCCGCAAAATAAATGGTTTCAAACGCAAGTTTGTTGATTAACAAAAAAATTCATTGGCAAATATTTTGCTTCCTTGTTATTTTAAAAATAATTTGATTCCGTTGACGGATGCTTTTAGCCGTTTTGCTGTCGCGATCGAGCTCATGGCCGAACAATTGAAATGATTGGGGTGTATAACAACCGGCATGTCGACTCATCTCGCAAAAAATTTATCTGTGAAACCAAGACAACAATTGTGCAAATTTAGAGGCGTTGCAGTGCCGCAAAAAACTCATTTCACCCAAACAATTGAGATCCAGCTTATACCTTGTCGAGTCTCACTGAAACCACTGCTGTCGTTAAACGCATATGTAGGCGTTTCTTTGGCGTGATTGTAATATTTGATTTTCCTGATTTAATTCATCCATCTTCAGAATTTAATTGAAAACATGCAGCACTTACAATACAACTCCCCCATGCAATTGTATTCTCGGTAAGTGTTGAGTTTCTTGACAATTTTATCCGTTTTTCCAGAGAAACAGCAGAAGAACAATATCGCCAACAAGCGGCCTTTGCACCAAATGTGCCGACAACTACTCCAGGTCCTCTCGGTGGAGGTGATCGTCACTTTGATCCTTTAAGATCAGAGACCTTGAAAGCAATCCGAGAACAAGAAAGGGGAGATGAATTTGGCAAAAACTTTTTTGAAAAAGTGGCGCAAGCTGAGGCACCCAACGTTCCAGAACAACGGGTGAGTAATTCCATGCATTATCTTTGAAAAATCAAAAATAGGAACCAATTTGGGCGGAAGAAGCGCGTCAGAAAGCTGAAAGAGCCCGTTCACAAACTCCAGGAGGCCATTATTACCAACAGTATTATTACGACGACAAAATTCCAACCGGGCCTCCGCCTAATTACACTTCTGGTCCTGAACTTCATCCAAATCCACAAGATGTTCAACGATGGCATCAACAACGACAAATGCGAAGTCCCAGTCAGGATCGGCACCATGCGTATGCTCATAAAAAGGTTATCTTTTAATTTTACTTGATTTTTAAGCCCGTCCATGTTGGCTTCGGAAAAAGGTTATTTATACGGGGGTATGGATTTTGTGGATCACTCTAAGATTCAACCATCAGACGATTATCACTACGCTTATTATCCATCCAAAAAACATGAAAAAAGAGAACTGATTCGGCCTGGGTATAATTATGGGTTGGATTACACTGGTAAAATGGGACAAATCGATGACAGTGACCGTTACAATTATCAAGGGTATGGTCCACAAAAAGGCAAGTTGAAGTCACGGTATGCAGCCGATCCACATGCACCGATCAACACATATGTCGCAGAAAATGTGGAAAGCGTTAATCCAATCAGATTGATTGGCGATACTTTGTCAAACCAAAAAATTGGTAAAGAAAAGCCGTTGACAGAAGTTCAAAAGCATACGTTCAGCACCAGCTTTGTGCCGCCACCTGGTTTCAAACGTGATCACATAACTGTTCATCCTGCTCCAAAACCACCTGAACCAATCTGTTATAGTTTATCCGCCAAAAAGCGCCCTCAAAGCGCTGAACCAACTCGACAAAACCAAATTCAATATCATGCCAGATCAAGAACACCAGATGCTTCAAACAATGACCGTTGGAATCGTGAGGGTAGAAAAGAAGTCAATTTGAAGACTTTGCTGACGGATGAAGCTTTACGGATTGTCAAAAAGCCTGAGCAAGCACCCGAATGGGCTAATCGAAGCCAACTCAGACACATTTCTTGGAGTAACCGAATCCCCAAGGTACTCATCTTTCTTCCAATAACCGTGTTTTTCTTCACAAATAACAAAATAATAAAATTAATTTTAGACAGATCAATCGGAGCCCAATTGGACAAGAATCAGTCGGCGAACAACAACAGAACCACCAACGAGATACCAATACAAAGAACCACAACCTTATTGGGTCAACCAGTCAAATGCGCGACACAACGCTTGGCAAAATGCCGCTGACCAATATGGTGTCCCAGGCCAAAATCGAAATTATTCCGAATCTTACTCATATGGCGGGAATGTCCAATATCAAAATGAACAACCACATTCCCAATACAACTATTATCAAAACGGAACAAATTACGCCAACCCCTCGAATTATGCTCGCCAAACTGGACAATATTCAGTTCGGACAACTTATACCACGGATAATCCGCCGCCAGAAACCCGGTTGAAAACGACTTACTCATATCAACAAAGTGAACCATTAATAAGACATACTCCAGGTCAAATCACAAATGAATCGTCTTCCACTTCCAAAACGGAAAATAAATTTACGACTGTTGTCCAAGCTCCACGACCTCCGCCAATAACGCAAGGAGGCAACGAAAAGTTCCTTGAACAAAGACAATCACGAAATTTCGAAAGAACAACGGAAGAACGCATTATTCCAAGTCAAGTAATCCAACAACCTGAAGGTTCCCGAATTATCCAACAAAAGGACATGAATCGTTATTACAAAAAGCAAACAACAGAACAGCAAGGTTATCCAGGCAGCAGATCAACCGTTCTTGTTTCTCAAAAACCGGAAGATTTCGACAGAAATCGTGAAATGGCCGAAACTCTGCCTTTGGGCTCCATTTCAAACAGCTTGTCAAACGCTGAAGGAAGTTTTGTTGATAAACAAGGGCATAATGTCAGCTATCGTCGAGAAGTCAGCACCAGTGCCGATCCCGGACGAGAATGCCAGCTGTTGAAAGAAGAAGAACGACGCGTTATTGAAGAACCAGTTGAACCAGGTGTTATTTCCCGGTTGGTACATTCCAAAGAAAAAATAACAAACCTTATTGATTTTTCAGGCACATTACAACCAAATTTTACAAGAAAAAAACTGTAACTGATACTTCAACAACCACTCAATAATTTTCATCTTTCAATTTTGACGTAGAAATAGGTAAATTTACATAAAAAAACTTGCCGGTTGATTCAGCTGCCATTGAAATAAAAACGTCCTGGCAATCCTTTGGAAGGGTAAACCAACGTGCCAAATCATAAACAATGGCCAACCATTGGCTAACCTTCAAAAGGATCCCAAGTCGTGGCTAAATATTTTCCGTAATAAATTTTTCCATCAGAAATAGTCGATTAAAGATGACAATTAATTGAATCAAATTCAGCAAACAAATCGAGCTAAAAATTGGTTTTGCGCCAAATGATTCGGTCTCAAAGATTACGTGCCCATTCAGATTGAACAATTTGAAAATGGGCAGACTCCTTCGTTTTCTGAGCTACTGGACAAAGCAAATCAAACGAGACGACGTTGAATCGGGCGAGCCAGAAAACGACGAACAAAAGGGCGGTCGTCAGTAGTTGCCTTTGCACTTTTTTTTGCGGGGCGCCATTGCAATAAGCGAAACAACTGCCGACACTGTCTGGGGCGATCGCGCGCCAACTCCTTTCTCATTTTTTCATGAAAAATGAGAGAATGCGTCTAGTCAAAAACCGATAGCATCAATAAAAAGAATGCCGCTAGGAAAATGAACAAGTGTGAATTTGCGCGGGACTGAACCTGAAATTTCCAAAACCTTACTTTTTTCAAACAATAAACACAAACTCGACAATAAACAATAAATTTAGCTGATATGGAAAGTTTGCCATAAAATCAACAAATTTGAAAAGTTCAAGAATAAAAATAAAATTTCCTTCTTCGAAAAAAGAAAAAAAGCACTGATTGACTGGGCTGACGATCGACTGTCTGGGTTTTGAGCCGCCACCACCGCCGAGAAGACACCCAAAGACTGACTAGACAGTGCAAAACTATTGAGTGCAGAAAGCTCGATCGGATAACATTTCGTCCATTTAATATAAACCATTAGTTTATGCATTGATTGAACAATTTTCAAGCGCAAAACCAAATTGTGATTTTTGAGCAAAATATGCACTTTTAATGAATCAAAGCGAAAAAAAAGATGGCTTATCGAAATTTTGATACAATCGTGTAACGCAAGGAATAAAATACGGCCTTCTGCAGTTCGCCAAGGTCATCTGTTTTGTATGAACCAAAATGTTCAGAAAGTTTCCTAAAGCGCTCTGATTCATCAAGTACTGTTAGCTGTCGATTTGCGGATTTTTATTATGTTCATTGTTAAATTAGAAGCGTTAAAATACAAATTAAGAATAAAATGGGCTTCCATTGTGTTGCAGAAGTAGAATTACAGAAATTTGAAGAACATAAGCATGTCTGTGTTACACTGGCGCCCATGTGTTGTGAATAGTCTTGTTGTTCATCACAACTGCCGATTGGGGGCTAAAAATCAAGAAAACATTTTTTTGTATGAACGGATCTCGTTTTTGCAACAAGATTTTCTCACCATTGTAAAATGATAATCGCGGGCAGATATTTGTTTATACATAGATGTTAGACAGCCTCTCAAGTATATTTTTTTATCTGAAAAAGTTTTGAATGACTGTTGTTGTAAATAAAACGAACGTTTGCTTTCTAATACGGCTTTAAGGCAAGACGACTCGCATGGCTGTACAAAGGAAGCCAACTTCCGCTTGATAGCCGAGGAGTTGCCCATCCCCCATAGGGATTCATTGATCTCTCCGGTACTCTCCGATGAAAAGTTGCTGGTCGGTAGATGAAGGTTGAAGGGGTCGTCGCAGAGATCAGACTCTGCCTCTGCCGGAATCTGTAGCGTGCGCATGAATATCGCTCTTGACAAAGGGGACATCGAACGCGACATACATGTGTAGCATAGTACCCCGGACGACGAAACGCTTCCAGATTTTCTGTGTAAATGGTCTGAAAAAAAGCTTGAAATCCAAATCATTGGAACAAACCCGGGCTCCTGTCCACATGTATGGTTTTCTGTCCATGGCGGTGATGGTGATGTTCTTCTCCGCCGATGATTTCCACAAACAATAAGAAAATAATTATTTTGAAACTGTTCATGCAGGATGTGGAACAGGAGGAGTTTAGCTTGCTAACAGATTTTAAAAATCTTTCCCAGGACAAAATCAACAAAGTGATAGAAAACACTTGCGTAGGAACGCTTTCCACTCCAACGATTGCAATTTCCGATTGAATAAAAAATAAGCAAAAAAAAATACTCAATCAATTGCGCAACCGGATGAGTTAAAGCTTCAAATGTTGCTTCTGCGTGACAAAAAACCACAACCTGGCCAGTGAAATTTTGCACTGTTTACACAGGCGGTATTGTTAACGTCTTCAAGAATGAAAAGTTCAAGAAAAATTGAAGATTACTTGCGAATTAAAACTCCTGTTCTTTTCAAAATGAAAAAAAGCTTGTCCAAAGTCAAAGCAATCCAATTCGTGCCACAAACTTCTCAAAAAAATATGGTTATTTCTGATCACTTCTGGGTTTTTATGAAACAAAAACAATAAATCAAGCTTTTTTACAAAAGAAAGAAGTAATGCTTTTTGTGCCTTTGCTGGCATTTGGATTAATGGCAGTTCTTGATTTCTTTGCTGGTGGAGGTTTGATCACTTCTTGTTTAACAGGCTTGGCAAATTCTTGATCTTTTGAATGATTCATGTTCATCTTTTCTTCAGTTGGAGTATAAGGAATACAATAATGAAGTTCCGATGGTACATACCTCAAAAAATCATAATAACATGCATCTTGGAAATGAATCCGTTCATTATCGGCCATATCTTTGGATTTCCAACAAAGTAATAACATTTCAAAAAACAGCGACTCGTACCATTCTTTTACAGCAGCTTCATTCACAGAAAAATGTTCTCCGTCTTTGGAAATACACAACTGATTCAGCATTTCAAACGAATATGAGTAATCCAACATATCCATAAAATCAGCGAAAATTTCTTCAATCGTCAAACCAGGCTTTTTGAATAAACGAGCAAGTGGAATCAAATAAACATGAATTTCACGAAGGTACAAATTTGTAAGATCATTTCCAAAAAAGTTCCCCATCATTGACGCTCGGCACGATGACTTTGACGACAAAATTTCAAAAACATGTCCTTCAGCAAAACCATAAACAATGGATTCATCGTCGTTGAACACTTGATCGGTTTTGATAAATTTGAGCTTTTCGAAGACTTGTGGATTGGTCGTGGTAATACTGAACAATTCAGAAGTTGATAGATTTTCTTTTTCAACAGTCATTGAAAATACCCAAAGCTAAATAATACCAAATTAAAAATTGAAAAAAATTGTCAAATGAAAAAACAGATTCAAAACCAATATTCCCGCGTTTGGCTCAAAAAGTAAATCAACCTTCGCGTTGAGAACTTTTTTTTGTTGATAAATTTTTTGATGAAACTTCTTTGTTGATCCAAAATGTTAGCTTCCAGATTGACAACAAGAACATCAAAATTATGTTTTTTATCAATCAGAGCAAGGTTACAATCAGCATTGGCTGCTATTGAACGTCATCCAACAACTTTGAATCCTGCTTTGGTGTTTGGCAGTCGTTATTTTTCATTCAAAGCTTCGGAAGCCAAGTTATTCCAGAATATTTATGGAATTGTTGAGCAAAGAATATTGGAAGGTGTGGTTTTAATTTTATAATTACCGATTAATAGCTTTTTTAGCTCGTCGAGCACCAACGGGATCACGTCGACCTCAGCCAAATTCCAATCGAAATGGCAAAAAACAGGATTCTTCAAAGGCGTCTACCAGTAGTTCTCCAGATCCTGAAGAATCACCAGATGATAATCGACAGGATATTTTGAATCGATTGAAAATGGTATTTGCAATATCTTTGTTGATATATGGATTAATGTTCATGGTGATGCCGCGCAGTGACAGTACAAGTCTTGCTCAAACAACATGGACTGATTTCACTACCAAATTGTTACCATCAGGACAAATTTCCAAAATTATTGTTTACCCAGAAAAAGAGATTGCTTACATATACATGTATTCTAGTGCAAAATCGCCAACTGGAGAAGGCTTTGAACCACTTTATCGTTTAGGAATTCCAAGTACAACCAGATTAGAGGACTATGTTTATTCAGTTGAGGCTCAGATGAATATTCCGCCTGAGCACAGAACGCCGATTGAATTCAGAAATTTAGAAGGTGTTACATCATTTTTCTCGTTGTTGTTGCTGGCTGGTTTGATTTTGGGTGCTTACTTCTTGTTTAAACGTGTAAAAATCTCATTCAAAATGAGCGATATCATGAGTAGCATGACAAATACTAAAATCAAAGTTATTGATCCTTTAGCAAAAGATTCACAACTGAAAATCAAGTTCAAAGATGTGGCTGGCCTCCACGAAGCCAAGGTTGAAATCAACGAATTTGTTGATTATTTAAAACATCCTGCCAAATATGCGGTAATTACATTTGTTTTTTCAACATTGATAGTTTTTTTCAGAAATATGGCGCTAAATTGCCAAAAGGAGCTATTTTAACCGGTCCACCAGGATGTGGTAAAACATTCCTTGCAAAGGCGCTAGCTGCAGAATCATCTTGTCCGTTTATAGTTATGAATGGCACAGAATTTGTAGAAATTATGGGTGGTGTTGGAGCTTCGCGTATTCGTGCATTGTTTAAGGAAGCAAAATCACGGGCTCCTTGCATTATTTACATTGATGAAATTGATGCTATTGGAAGACGTCGAAATCCACAAGATGCCGCTATGAATGGAGGATCTAGTGAAGAAGAACATACTTTGAACCAATTATTGGTTGAAATGGATGGAATGGACACAAATCAAGGTGTAATTGTTATTGCAAGCACAAATCGTCCCGATATTTTGGATAAAGCTTTGCTTCGTCCTGGACGTTTTGATCGACATATTAGCATTGATTTGCCAACAGTATTGGAACGACAAGAATTGTTTGATATTTATTTAAAGAAAGTCAAGTTGAACGGCTCATTCTCTCATTTATCCAAACGATTAGCTCAAATGACTCCCGGATTCAGTGGAGCTGATATCGCAAATGTTGTTAACGAAGCCGCAATTCACGCTGCAACAAATCATCACAAAATGGTTGATGTTGCAGATTTAAGTTTTGCAATGGATCGAATTTTAGCAGGACCGGAAAAGAAAAGCAAAACTTTGATCAAAGAAGAACGAGAAATTGTTGCTTATCATGAATCTGGGCATGCTTTAGTAGGATGGTTTTTGGAGCATACAGATGCACTTCTAAAAGTGACCATTATTCCTCGAACTAGCGCTGCTCTTGGATTTGCTCAATACAGTCCACGTGACAAAAAACTTTTCACAAAAGAAGAGGTATGTTTTTTGGGAATTAAAATATTTAATCAATTTCTTTAGTTATTTGATCGAATGTGTATGGCATTAGGTGGCAGGGTAGCTGAGAACGTATTTTTTGGTCGTATTACCACGGGGGCTCAAAATGATTTGGAAAAGGTAACCAAACAAGCCTATGCGCAGGTCAAAAACTATGGAATGAGTCAAGCGATTGGACCATTGAGTTTCAGTGTTCCTCCAGGTGAAGAAAGAAATTCTCAATTCATGAAAAAACCATATGGGTCCCAACTTGCAAAAATGATTGATCAAGAAGCCAGTAAATTGGTTGCCACTGCTTATTCTCATACTGAAGAATTGATTCGCAATAATCGTGATAAACTGGAAATCTTGGCTCAAGCTCTTCTTGAAAAGGAAACATTGACTTATGAACAAGTTAAGCAGTTAATTGGTCCACCAAAATATGGTGATAAAAATGTTATTGATGTTGCTGACCAGATTTTACCTCCGTTGGAAAACGAAGGCGAATGAAAGATTGCATCTTGTTAGGAATTTTATGTTTTTGTTAATCAATAAAAAGATGATCATCAGATATCCTGGCTAAATCCAGCTTTTCCCGGAACTTCTTTTTATATAAAAACGAAGATGCGCAATGATCAAAGCCATGAAAAAGATGCAAAAGTTGTTTTTTGTGTTTTTGCTTTTATTCCCTGTTGTAATTTATGCTGAATCTGTTCATTGGCGTAAGTTATTTCGTTGAAAGGAGACCAAAGAAATTGATTTAGAATGGCGTGATTTGATCTGCGAAACCAAGAATGGCACTGGACCTGATAAAATTTCTAATGATGCGGCACAATGCACGATTGCACTTCGTGAAAAGGAAAAAGACAAGGAACGTCGACCAGCTCCCGTCAAAAATGCTGGTTGCTTCGATGAAGTTGTAAACGGCACAACTCGAACTTATTGCGATCTTTTATGCCCAAAAGCCGACACAGTTTACCTCATCAAACGCGATCCACAAGTTCACCGATCATGTTTTGTATTCTACACTCATCGGCTTGAGCGCCGCGGCGATAATTGGTTCCTTTGGCGTGACAAGAATTGTCGGCTTTCACAAATCACTTTCACCATTCGTTGCGAATTCCTCTTTTCAAGAAATGACTTTCCCAATGACAACACACTTTTTGATAATCTTCAAAGAAAAAAAGTACTTGCATGATTTAAACTTTGGTACATATTTATGAAAGAATAAAATGCTTAAGGCCTTTTTATAACTCGATGCTGCGTGTGTAATCATATTCAATTGTTGGAATCACTGCTTGAACGAACTTCAAAAAAATCAACAAATATTGGTGGACGCCAAGTTCCTTTCCGTTGCTCCCCAATTGTTCAATAAGCTTTTTCATAACCTCAGCATGTCGACACGGATGGATTGAAGCCATTTGAACATTATTGAGATGAGGATGGGCTTCGATTGTTATTGTTTTGTTTGCATGATCTTCCGAAAAGTCTTCATTCATTTGTTCGACCGTTAGGTATTTGCGGTCTTCATCATATCCCAAAAGCCATAAACGAGGTACCTAAAGTTCATTTAACTTAATCTATATACAAAAATCATACCTGATAATATTTGTCATAAGTAATGTGCAAATCATAAGTTCGAGTTTTAACAATATTATCTCCAGAACCAACGGGTTTTGTTTCTTTCTTTGTTGGAACGAATCTATAAGGATCGTCTTCGTCAATCCCACCACTTTCCATGAAAGCATCCATATCAACTGGTGGGGCATCGTCATCATCATCTTCGTCGTCTTTGTTTGCACTAACTTCAAGTTTTGGTTCAGTAGCAAACGCTTCCTCAACATCCGTAGCTTTCTGATTAATCTCTGGAGCAAAATGATGCGTATCAACCCATTCTTCTCCTGCTTCACCACTTTCTCCTCCAATAATCTAAAACTTGAAATATAACAAATTCAAAAAACAAAACAAACTTTTTCCAGAGCAGCATCATAATGCATGTGTCGGCATCGACGGTGGCATGGGACGTGCTTTGTTATTAAGTATTGTTTATCAACAGGTAGATAATTCCTGGTATGAGCATCATCAACGGCTTTGGACCATGACCAAGTTGGACAATGATGTACAAGAAAATCGCCAGCAATGACAAACTCTTCCGGCGTAAGAACTCCAGTTTCTTTAAATTTGGTCTCTCGAAGCACTGGTGTTAAATATTCACCAATACTCAACGCTTTGCTTTTGAATGAATTGACAAGGTTGTCCATAATTGCTACAAGAAAAAACAAAAACTTGAACTACAAGAAAAACAACGTCAAAAATCACAAGTTTGCAAATGGGTGTTCCCAGCGCGAAAAAATTTTTCAAGATAAAAATTTTGGAAAAAGATTTATTTCATCGAGATAAAATCGTACACTATTTTAAAGAAAGCTAAAGCATGCATTTAAATAATACTGTTTCATTGTCATTGGTTTAAAAAAGCATTGTTGTTGTGTGACCAAAGTGCAGCAAAATTAGAAAATGGTAGAGGTTAGTGGGTGTCCACAATTGTGTAGTTTCCTCTCCACAAACATCCAATCAAAAATAGGAAAAGAAATGCCGTAACACCCATACAGATGGTGATGCCAACCATGTAACTATACGCTTGTCCACGTGAATAGTCTCGTTGTTCGATCAGGTAGATGACACAAAGAATCAATGACAAAAAAGTCAATGAACAGATGATTGTGTGAAGTGTTGCATCAACGCGGTAGAAATTTAAGAATCGATGAAGAACAGCTTGGATACTCCAGCCAAGGATGAAACCACATGTTAAAACAATGACGATGAAAGTCCGAGGATAATTGTGCATGGAGTACACATCTTGGAGTAAAATGATGATCAGGATAATCAAACACAACACCTGAAACCATACTAAACTACTCCAAAAACAATAGCAAAAATTACGGCTGTTATAAGCTTAATCGTCCACAAAGGAATGACCGTTGTGGGCCCGGTAACTCCACCGGCATTGGTTGTGGTGACAGTTCGACGAGTAATTGTCGTTTGGGTTGCCATTTTCTGAAATTAGTGAAACAATTTAAGGAAAAATGTGGGTAAACGTTAAACCAATGTTTATGCGTAAATAAAAAATGCATTCGACTTGCAATGGAACCAAAAACAAAAAGAAAACAACAAAGTCGGACGCATTGCACCACCGCAATAACAGCTGCAGCTGTCTTCTCACATGTTGTTCTTGTTCTTCCTCACTGTTTTGATTTTGATTTCGAACAAGTCCATTTTTTCTGTGTCATTTCATTTCAACAATTAAATTTGAATGCAAATTGGAATGAAAATAAATAAATAATGCACTTTTTATTTGAAGAAAAATCTTGCCGTTCATGTTTCATCAAATAAATGCAAAAAGTAACCAAAAAAAATGCTGAACAACTCATGTTTTTGAAACAAAAAACCAAGAATTTTGTTACATCCTGAAGTCCATTCTACAAATTGTCGCTAGACAGTTTTGTTATCAAAAATCTATCGTCATATTCACTATCACGTTTTTACAATCTTTAAAAATGCTTGGGAAACGTTGTCTTGGCTAAAAGAACAAAAATCAAGCAAAACAGTTTTCAAACGCTTTGGCCTGTTCACCTTGCGCAACAACATGGCGATATATTTTACTTGTCTGATGCTGTTTTATCAACTTTGATCTTTTTTTTTTCTGATCTTAATCTTTTTTATTACCCATTGTGTTAACCTGTTTCATATTACCATGAAAAGGTTATAAACAGTGTTTTTTTTGGTCTCCTAAACTCATGGTTTTCATTTTTTTTGTCATGTTTTCATCAATTGCTTGTTCAGATTTTGAATTTAATTAGAATTGTTTTTTGATTGTTGAATTCTCATTAATTTTAACAAGCTTCTTTTGACGTATAAACTTTTCTTTGTCATTCGGCTTTCAAATTTTTAATCATGTTTGCTTCTGTTTTGAAAAAAATTATCCAGAAACGTTTATTTGTTTTAACGCTTAAAACTTGAATCGTCGGATGTTATTTTCCAGTCTTCGTTCTTATACTGTTCTTTTTCCATTAATTTTCATTTTTTCAGTTTCCTCAGACCTGAATTAGAAGTCAACTATGACCAAGGACGTCAATGGAGTCTGTAACATTGTTCAAATCAACAATCCTATGTTGCTCAAGATGGCAGATGACAAGTTATATCATTTTGGGATGAACAAGAACGGTTTTGATTTCCAGAAGAATTTCGGTGATGTCAAAGTTTGTTGCTTTCTAAGTTTTTTTCTTAACCTGTTGATTACAGTTTGTTTGCACTGGTGGTTCATCGGGCCGTTTTGAAATGTATGCCAAATTATTCTCGGAAAAAACAGGATTGCCATTGAGTCCAAATTTATCCAAAACTGACCGGTTTGTCATGTTCAAAACCGGACCTGTTTTGTGGGTCAATGTAAGTTGTTTTATAACAGGTGTTGTGACAGGTTCCAAATATTGTAGCATGGTATGGGGACACCATCAATGGGCATCATGTTGAATGAAGTACTCAAGTTGTTGAATTATGCCAAAGCTGAAAACGTATGTTTTGTTCGTATTGGAACCAGTGGTGGTGTCGGTGTGTCACCTGGAACGGTTGTCGTGTCCACTGGTGCTATCAATGGCGCTCTTGAAGATTTTCATTGGGTTTTTGTCAATGGAAAATTGGTTAAACATCCCGCCGTTATCGATCTTGAATTCTCCAAGGAACTTTATGACACTGGACTCGAACTTGGATTAAATGTTGTTCAAGGAAAAACTTTGTGTGCCGATGATTTTTATGAAGGTAAGAATTTTGAAATGATATTCTTTTCATGAAAGTTGACAGGACAAATGAGACTCGATGGAGCATTTTGCAACTACACCGAAGAAGACAAATTTGCTTTTTTGAATACTTTGAAAGAAAAGGATGTCAAAAACATTGAAATGGTATGATTTGCCTGCAAACTTTAATTTGAAAATGTTTTTTTTAGGAAGCTTCCGCTTTTTGTGCCATCACAAGCCGTGCCCACGTTAAAGGTGTGGAATTTTTAATCAAATACGGATCAAATTTCATAATTTTCAGCTGCAATCGTTTGTGTTGCTCTCCTCAACCGTTTGAAAGGCGACCAAGTTGACATTGATCACGACACTTATATTGAATACGAAATGCATCCATTCAAACTTATTACCGCTTACCTTTGCAAGAAACTCAATATTTCCAAATGATGTGCAACAAAGTCTTCAAAAACACGTTTTTGATTTATTCTTTCAACATCAAGTAACTAGAGAATAAATTCATTATGGGAAAAATAATGCAAGAACAATCACATTTGACAAGCTTTGGTGCTTTTTAAAGCAGCAATGCACATGAGCTTTTGTCGGATTTTGCGCTGTTTTGTGATGGACGGATCGGTATCACGGATGGAATTTTTTCCAATGTAACTCATTGAATTCACGGTAGAATCGCTGTTGAAAGGCTCGGCGTGCGATAACGGTTGCCATGTTCGTAAGAAATTAAAATTGAAACGTTTGACTGGAAGTCTTTCGTAATCAAATTCAACTTCGAACGGGAGATGGCGTTGTTCTTCAATTTTATCCTATTTTTTTCAAAAATTTAATTCAACTTACCGCTGAAATTTAACAAAAAACACAAGGAAAACAAAATTGTAACAAAAACTGTCGGCATTTTGCAGAAAAAATCTGAAAGAAATGCAAGATTATTTCCAAAAACACGTCTGGCATATCTGAATATTTGATTGGATTTTTTGATGAGAAAGTATACGCCACGAGTTCATCAAAAACTGAGGATTTCATAAAAGTTCAAAGCTGTGAATGATGTTAAACCCTTTGGATAAAACGTCAGATGGTAAAGAAAAAGGAAAGAGGAGATGAAACGACATTTATACTAATCGTGTGCCATTGTCTTTATCACAATTAACGGATTAACGTTAAATATATGTTTAATATTAGGAAGCTCATCTCAGAAAATAAGCAAAACTTGCAAAAAAATGATGTAATTAGACAGAATTCACAGAACATTATTTGATTCCAAAATTGACACCAGTCTCGTCACGTACTATTGTTTTTTTGAAACAATGAAGAACCTGTGGATATATAAATCATTGGGTTGAAACATACAATGAAAACAAATTTTACCAGGATGCGCTGAACCGTTGAATTGGTTGGTGTTCATACGTGACCTTACATTTTTTAATATTCAGCAAGCGTCATTCTGATGTTACCTGCACAAAGCCAACGCATTTGAATGAACAATTGATATCAAAATTTCACAAATAAATTGTTATTTCATAGTTTTAAAAACCCCAGCTCAATTTTTTTAAATTTCAAAGGAATCAGTTGTGGTTTTTGATGAGTATTGTCGTAGTTGCAAATCAAAGAAAATAACATGACTCATGGTTTTAACAAGTTCAAATTTGTCAAACTACTCTGACAATGATTCAGTTTCAAACAATGCTCTGATTTTGCTTTGCCAATAACAAGTTTGTCATTTGTTTTTGAAGTTTACCCAAAAGGGTATGGAAATTCGGAAGTAAAAAAACTTTTGGGAAGCTGGCAGAATAAAACAATGGTATTTTTTATTTTCAGAATGCTAGCAACATTTATCATTTCAAGGCGACAGACCATGTTTTAAAACTGAGCCTCGAAATGTTGTTTTAGCAATGCTTTTTTCTTAATACGAAACAAAAGGGACATTTTGGCCCTCCCAAAAACAATTTTTCAAGTTTTGGCTTCTTTATTTGTATTGACTATTTTTTGCCTTCACAGTGAAAACTTTTAATTTGAATCAGAGGTGATAGTTTAAACAACTTGTAGCAAGTTAAAACAAATTTTACTGCCTGCGTTTTGTGGAAAGCCGAGATCCAATCGATCGTTGGTCAGTTGCGTTCTGTTCCCGAGAGGGTCTATCTCTTTTCGTTCACTAGCGCCCCGTGCAATCCTTCTCGGAGTTTTGAAGTTTTCATGTCTCCGCGTACACGAACTGTTTTTCCAATTCGCGTTGGCTGCTGAGACCGCGCAGCTCTTGAATACACTACCGTCTTAAAATTCAGTATTTAGCTTTTTTGCTAGGTCCTAAGTGTGTTGTTATTGCGATTAAAATTTAGCTTGTGCGTTTTGCCGATCAAAATTTTTGCGGTCGCTTTTGATGGAGTTGAGTTACACAAGTCATTTTTCCGTTCAAATTCACTTGTTTTGAATTTCAAATCCATTTTGTTACATTTTTTACTTTTTAGTTGATTATTATCATGCAAAATGACGGGAATTCATCCAATGACGGTAATATCAACAGATTTGGGACTTTCCGAAGATCTTTGAAACAAATCAATTCTTTCAAAAATAAATTTTTCCGATTGCCAGCAACTCCGCGGCTCAGCAGAGCGACCAAAGGTAATTTGCATTTTTTTAAATTGTATTTTTATCTATAGCTCTGGGAAAAGGAGAAGAAACAACAAGTTGGAATTTTGAGCGTCCATCTGTTTCAAATAACGAACCAAATTTTGGGCCAACCGGAAATCTCAAAGTTAATGAGAAGCCACCAAAACCCTTCAAAGAAGATAATTTATATTTTTCAAACAATGCACTTTCTCCAAACAGCCTTGATAAAAATTCAAGATCAAGCAAGACACTTTTGGTTGACTACAATCATCGACAAGACCAGAACCTTGCAAATCGCAGCAAAAGGAATTCAAATCGAATTTCTTTTCCAACATTCAGTCCTCCAAATGCCACTGAAGCTGAAATGATTATTCAAGATCACATGCGCAATCTTTTGACTCCAGAAGTACCAAGTGGCTACTACCATTATGGATTTTTGCCCAACACATCTTATGCTCCTTCCGGTGAAATTTATGACGCTCAATGGCAAAAAGGTTATCACTCTTTTTAAAATTTTAACACTTTTGCTTTAGATCATTATTTGAAAATCGATTCCGAAACGTCATCGCCGTCGAATTCTTTGATTTCCTTGGCCAATCGACTCAGTGCCCGTCCCCGTTCTGTGAATAATTCCATCCGGAAACAGAATACTTTGAAGCCGATTTACCCGTTGAATGGTATTTTTCACAGTCAAAGTGCCAAAGCTCTTCAAATTACCCATGCCTCTGGTTCGCGGGATATTTCACCTCTCTTTTCATTGTTTGATGTAATCGCCGACAGTGACGCAGAAAAACCCTTTCTTGGACGTGAATGGGTTTTCAAAGATTTGCACCAAATGGTCGTCAATGAACAAACTCAATTTACTTTGATCTACGGCAAATCTGGCTCCGGAAAGTCTTCAATTATTCGCCAAATAATTTTCCAATCCTTATTTTTCAAAAATGTGGTTAATGGTGACACTGTGGATTCTGGCATCACGATTGGTTCGCAAAGTTCTTTGCATTCCACGCTGAGTTCCCGAAATTATGAATGGTTTAAAGCAATTGGTTCTCGTATTGTGGCTTATCACAATTGTCGTTTGTATTCCGCTATTTCTTGCATGCTGCCAGAATTTGTTAAAAATATTGCTTCGCATTTGTATGTGTCTTCAATTTTGAACGCTTATTCTGAAGTGGTCCAACAAAGCAATGAACTAATGGATCTTCTGCTGTTCGGAACCCATCTTTTGGATATTGATCCCGTTGATTTGTGCAGAAAACTCATTTGTGTGCCGCTGAGCCGCATCACTGTACCCGCCGATGAATGTTTCATTGTTGCAATCGACGGGCTGGATGAAGCTGATTTTCATCGTAATGAAAACGGTGAATCGATTGCTTGGTTATTGAAACAAGTGCAAAATGAACTTCCTCCATGGTTACGTTTTATCCTAACATCCGCAGCTTACCCACCATTGGTTGATTTGAAAGTGCGAACCATTGAAATTGACGACGCCGAGATGGACCAAAGAGTTAAAAGAGATGGCCGACTTCTAACAGACTACAGAATAACCATTTCACCGCGACTTGAACAAAAGTTCCGAATCCTTCAAGAATTGGACACAAATGGTGACATTGTTGATGAATTGGTTACGTTGTCTCAAGGCAACCACCTGTATTTGCAGCTAATTTTGGATCTGATTGAGCAAGACAAGATTCATTTGGAAACGTGCAATATTTCCTTGTTGCCAACCACATTATCTCAACTTTACTTGCTTCTGCTCAACATCCACTACCCAATTATTAGCCAATTCAACGAAATCACTGATATTCTGAGCATCCTGATTGCATCATTGAAACCGTTGAACTTTGACCAAATTCTCAAAATGCTGAATTCTGCCAACGAAATGGTTTCAGCCGAAGATTTGAAAGAAAAGTTTGTTTAGACGTGTTTGGCACTGATCAAAACAATTTTCAGGCTTGAAATATTGCAACCATTTGTTTTGAAATTGTCAAATGGATGTTACGTTCCAATTCACCCAACTTTTCGGGAATGGATTCTGAAAATGAGTGATCAAACGGACTACGCAGTCGATGTTCGAATGGGACATATTCTGCACTCGATTGCTTGTGTTCGCAACAACAATTGCACCCCAGAATCCATATTCGAATTGGGACATCATTTGCTAAAGGCAAATCCTTACAAATATTTACGAAAAGAAATCGCAGTGGATTTGCCCAAAGGAAAAGATTGCCAAATTGAATGGATAAAAATTGCTGCCGCCAGTGATTCCGTCCTCAACAAAGCTTTAATTTATGACAGGAATTTGTATTATCCAAATTCCAAGGTTTCAAGACTGCTATTGCTTTCTGGAGCTGACCCAAATGCAAGTTGGCCTGATGGAGACACGTTGTTGTGCAAATATTCTTCAATCGGAAATGTTTCCATGATTCAACTTCTGCTTCACTACAAAGCCGATCCCAATCTTCCAAATTCCAAAAATAAGAAGACGCCTTTGATGTTGGCAGCCAAGAAAAATAACTTTGAAGTTGTAAAGCTATTGTTGAAAAACGGTGCCCTTTTGGATTTCTTTGACAATGAAAACAAAAGTGCGTTGATTCATGCTGCAGAAACAAGCGGTGGTCAACTGATCGTGAATTATTTGCTGGAATACATTGACAAAAGAGGAATCAACATGGACAAAGAAATCAAACTGGCATCTGAAACAGCGGCAGCATCAGGACTCATTCCAACTTGTGAAATTTTCTTAAAAACAAAGCCTGGAGTCATTGATTTATCGAGAATGCTTTGCGCAGCTTGCACTTGTGGTCAAACTGAAATTGTTCAATTTTTGCTTTCTCGGTGAGTGTTGCTCAACTTGACTTTCAACTAAAGACTTTTCAGCGGAGCGTTTTTGACGGTAGACCATTTTTGGAATGGAAAATCGGCTTTGCTTTGCGCCATCGACAGCGGTTCATGGGATTTGGTTGTGAGTATGCTCAACAGTTCAAAGATTGATTTGAACAAGGAATACATCACGGAGGAAGGTTGGACACCATTAATTGTTGCTTGTCGACATGGACATGCGGGGTTGGCTGAACTGCTGATCAATCGAGGTAATTTCAAGTTCACCAGTCTTCATTTACGTCAATTTCAGGCGCAAATATGGATATAACTGATAACAATGGGCAAACAGCAGTGATGCACGCAATCATGAAGTACAGCACATCGACTGCAAACTTGCTCATCGACCATGGTTGCAGAATCAACGTCAAAGACCGTCAGGGAAACGGACTGATCCATTTATTGGCCCAATTTACCAACAAATTCCTGATCGATAAGCTTTTGGCATTGGGACTATCATTGGAAGACAAAAATAACGCCGATTTACGGGCGGTTGAAATTGCCATTTACCACAACAACGGTCTGGCTGTGGATATATTTCTCCGACGTGGAGCTCGGTTGCGAACCTTAACGTGGAAAGTTGCTATTGAATCGGACGTACAATTCATCCTTGTGTTGATAAGGAAATTATTGGATGATGCAGCTATTTTGCTCAAACGAAAACATCAAAAAGAAGCTGTTCAAAGATTTGAGTACGCTCTTGAAAAATGCAATGAATTATTGGGGGAGGAATCAGCTTCAAATCGATCATCTGTTATCAACAATAACCTCGAAAGACAATCCATTTCGGTTATCAAACCTCAGCTGACGCATTACAAAGTTCAAATTCTGATTGCCATGACCAACATCAAACGAAAAAATAACGATTTGCGAGCTGCCATTGAATGCGCCAGTAATGGCCTCCTGATTGCTAATACCGACGAGAGCAAATATGAATTGTGGATTTGTCGGGCAAAATGCCATTTTGATGGGCATGATATGGAAAAAGCCAGAATTGACGCAAAATTAGCAGCACAAATCAAGCCGGAAAATGCAGATGTTGTCAACTTACTTGCTGTTTTAAATACGCCATAATTTACGTGCAATGTGCCTTTCAAAATTCGGGTGTAGATTTTATGAATTCTCATACTTAAAATAAATTGTACATTATTTTTTGTTGAAAGTTCAATGCAAAGTTTTTAGGAATGGCGCAAGGTTTTGAACCCATTTCAGCTTTTTTGTTTTTCATTAATTAATTTGTCCGTAAGATTTTTCTGTAATTCTTACCTTAAAGTCTTTCAAAAACTTTAAACTTACTAATGCATCCAATTCACGAGTGGATACCAAGTTGAATTCGGTCACAAAATAATAAAAGTTTTTATATAACGTGTTAGCGTGAGGTTCAGCTCCAATTGAAACCAAACGGTCAAAGTGATGGATGTATATATGCACAAACACCCTAAAATTTCCATTTTATCTTTCAAATAATGAAAACTAACCGAAATAATCTGGTCAAAATCTTCTTGCAAACTTGTCTGAATTCGGGAGGGAATGGAACTTCTGAAATATTTCGCTCAAATCAAAATTTAGTGAAATTTTTACTCACGGACGTTGACGGGAAATAAATTTTCATCGTTAATTCGAACTTCGATCCATTCCATAAGTTCATTCATATAATCTGGTGCAGCTAATTTGGTTGGCTTCTTGTACTTTTCCCCGTCTTGCCACAAATACTCATATCTTGCACCTCCAGACATTGTTGGACAACTTTCACGACTACAAACATCACTGATGGTTCCGTATAATAAATTTATACGATTGAAAAAGTCAACAGCTACAATCCAGCAAGTATTATTTGTCTAATCAAATGAAACTTACTGTGAACTGCAAGCCAATCATCAAAGTTTTCATTTGGCGGAAGTTTCACAGCTTCTTTCAGATTCAAACCGGCATTTAAGGTTGCTTGAGCTTGTTTATGCAAGTTATACCTTAAAGTACCAACAGGAAACCTCTTCTTCGGTCGAAAAGTCTGAGTTACAACTGATTATCAGGTTTAAGAAAATAAAATACCTTGTGTTTATTAATTTGAAAAAAATCAAGAAATCCGGAAGCCATGACTTCAATTTTTTAAAGCAATCGATTAAAAATCACAGAAAAAACAACGAAAAGCTAAACATTGGAAAAACTGTTCCGTGAATTCATGAAAATTTGCAAATGTTGTGTTCAATTTTTGTGCAGAAAGTGTCCGCATCGCCAAAAATTTTGCATGTTTTTTTTTTCATTTTTTTGGTCCGTTTTGTGCGTATCCCAAAAACACATCTCCGGTAACAACTCAAGCAATTCACAACAACTCAGTTTTATCGGGTGAAAACAATTCATTAAAACGCAGTTTGTGATTTTGATTTTGATGTTTAATGAAAATATTTGTTTAATCAAAGAAAATGTTGGTTTAACCATCGTTTCAACCATTTTTTCGTTGAAAAATTGCTCCTTTTTTGTGAAAATGTTCAAGAAACCAGTTTATTCGAGTCGGGCACATTTTGCACTTCAATGTGATTTTTTTAAAAATAACTAAAGATCAAAATGATTTTTATCATTATCACGAAATTGACTTCACATTCTAGCAAACAAAACTTCAACCTTCCGTCAGGAAATAATGTTTGATTTTGAAGCATTTTTTGACAGAAGTCAAAAACACGATTTTTTGATTTGAGTTTGTCAAATAATTTTCAAAAAAATTCCAGCAAAAGTTGAACGCTCTTTGACTTTGAGTGCCCTTACTGCGTCACATCTGCTTGTTGCTTAACTGTCTGATCTTTGCCTATGCTTTAGTCCAATCCAAAGCATTCACAAAAAGTCAGCTGCGGGGGGCAAATGTCAATCAGAAAATAACAACAAAGCATTTCTTTGTAGTTTTGCCTTGAATTGTTTTCCTGCTTATCGAAAACAGTTCTCAAAAATAAGAAAAAATTAAAGATTGCAAAGGATTCTGTGAAGATTTCGAAATTGTTGGAAAAGCTTGTTGCGGAAACAAAAATAATAATTTTGCATTTATTTTTTTGGAATCTTCCCATCAAATTCTTAAAATGTCGCTGAAATCTAAAAAAAAACAACGTTTCCGCTTGTCAAATAATAAAAGATTTTGAAATTCTATTTCTAAACGTGAAAAATTTTTAGGCAACATCCGCTATTTCTCTTTGCAAGCGTAGCTGATTTCAACGACAAAACATGAGATGGCGCTGCTTGTGCCGCTGGCTTTGTGTTCTCCGTCTGAGTCAGTTGCTTTCCATTAGGATGCTGCTCGACAGCCTGACACTTTAGTCTGCTTCTAAGAGCCGCCTTCTTTGAGGTCGCCGGCACCCAAACCGCTTAGCAAGGAACCCTTTTTTCGTTCCCCACTCATCCGTCGCAACAACTTTGGACTCTCGTATAAAGCTTTGGGTTTCAAAATATCTCGGTTACGTGCAGGCCTCTATTTGCAAAAGTCATTTGCTTCCCTCCTGATGTGTTTTCCCGCCGAACAGTTGGGTCTCGTTTTTTGTCTACTTCTTGATATATCTAGGTCTGATCGAGCGGCAATCCTCAGTTTTTTAGTTTTTTTTTCCATATGATTTTGTTTCCGGCTGATTTCAGTTCTTCCCAAAATCATCTGTGATTCAACTGATAACAAGTTATTTTTGACACCTACCTGCTTTTTTTGACCGATAAAAGTATTGTTCGATGGGAATTTTTGTTTTTTACCGTCTTCCAACTTGACCATTTTTTGTCTTCTGCGCTTGCCTCGTCATTTCAATCATTTATTTGGAAAAAACTTGCCATGCGGTGTCATGGTATCTGTTTGTTCTTATTGTGAAATTATTCGTGACTGTGATTGATGACCAAGTAACAAAACTGGAGGTGTTGATTTTTTAGGTAAACCTAAGCAGCAAAAGTCATATTCAAAGACTATTTTTTGACTAGTCCAGTTTAATTTGAACTTGTCAAAATGGATATTGCTGTCTTTCAAGGAGATGTTTTTTGGATGATCATACTTGGCTTCATAATTGCCTTTATCCTTGCCTTTGCCATTGGCGCCAATGACACGGCCAATTCTTTTGGTACCAGCGTTGGCAGTAAAGTATTAACCTTACATTCGGCATACATTTTGGCCAGTATTTTTGAATCCCTTGGGGCGGCATTGTTAGGCTACAAAGTTACCGACACTATGAGAAAAGGAGTTGTGGATTTATCGGTTTACAATGGCAGTGAAGTTGAATTAATGTTAGGCCAAATCAGTGTTTTAACTGGTTGTGGGTCCTGGCTGCTCATCGCCACATTTTTCAAACTTCCCGTTTCCACAACCCACAGCATTGTTGGTGCCACACTCGGTTATTCCATTTTACTCCGTGGCACTCAAGGAATCAGATGGAGTAAAGTAACTAATATTTGTAAGTTTTTCCATTCCAACATTTTTACAACAATTGTTTAGTTGCATCATGGATTTTGTCACCTTTATTATCCGGAATGGTTTCAATTATTTTTTACATTTTTATTTCACATGCAGTGTTACGACGCGAGCGTCCTCTTCGCTGCGGTTTAATTTTATTACCAGGTTTATACTTTTTATGCGTTTCTGTTAACATTTTCGCAATCATGTACGACGGATCATCTTATCTTGGATTTGACAAATGGAACGTTTGGCAAGTTGCACTTTGCAGTGGAGGCATTGGTTTGGCAGTCGGTCTTGGTGTGCAACTTTTTGCCAGCCAAAGAATAAAAAGATGGATTATTGGTGAGTCGATATTAGCGATTGTTTCAAAAATGACAAAAAAATTTCAGCAACAACTCCACTTGATGACTCGCCAATTGTTCCCATTATTCAATCAAGCGGACACACAAGCGTTCCTCCGATAATCAATGGAGTTCATTCCGATTCAACCCGCGCTTTGTTGCATGAAAAACAACATTCTCCATCACCCACTCTTGTCAAAGGCCAAGATAAATGTGGGAAGTGTAAGTTGTCTCATTTTTAAAATATTTATAAACCTGTATTTTTAGCAGCCAAATCATGGTTATCCTGGTTCATTCATCATGATGCCGTAGAAGATCCCAGAGCTTCAAAATTGTTTGATTTCTTGCAAATCTTGACAGCATGTTTTGCTGGATTTGCACATGGAGGCAACGATGTCAGTAATGCCATTGCACCACTTGTTTCTTTGTATTTAATTTATACCGAGGGTACTGTTCTTCAAACTGGTCAAACTCCGGTGTATTTATTAATCTTTGGAGCAGCTGGTATGTGCGTTGGTTTATGGGTTCTTGGTCACCGAGTTATTTATACGGTTGGCGAGAATTTGACAAAGATTACACCCCCAAGGTTGGCTTCTTTTTAAGAAAAAAGATATTAATCCGGGATTTTAGCGGTTTTGCAATTGAATTTGGTGCAGCTGTGACTGTTCTTGGAGCAAGTAAACTTGGTCTTCCGATTAGTTCAACGCAATGCAAGGTTTGTTGCAATGGATTAAGATTTCAAATTTTTATTGTTTTGTTTTCAGATTGGAAGTGTTGTCGCCGTTGGATTAATTCAATCGGGTGAATCTGCTGTGCAATGGCACACATTCAGAAACATTGCGTTATCATGGATTGTGACATTGCCCGTGGCAGGTAACGATTTTTTCATCATTTAAACATTTAATCCTTGTTTTTCAGGAATCATGAGTGCAATGGTCATGGAAGTAATGAAATTTTTCGTGCTATGATTTTTGATGGCTTCCAAGTGCACTTTGTTAGATGCTTTAGGGGTTCGGCCATAGGTTTTCTAAGACTTGAAGGCCGAGACCGGTTACTGTGATAATAAGGGTGTTTTTCATTGATTTGAAGTGCTCAAATTTATTGTTTTGTTAATTACAAATTTTTGGTCAATAAATCTCAAGACATTACGTTAATACAAACAAATGACGGAAAATTCAAATCGCTTCTTCATCCAAGCAGCTCATAGGTGCTTATTGTCTCAGTGGCAGTTGTTGGAGTTGCAAGAATTCGCATCGGATGAATAAGATTACCTCAAAAAGAATGTATTAGGAGATTAGAACTCCAATCTGTTCAATTGCGAAAGAGGTAGCCTTGACGATTTCAATAGCCACTCCTATTAGCAATTTAACTACATCAGATTATTGTTTGAAGAAACTTTTCTTTTCTTACCATGGCACGCCAACAAATCCAAATTCTTATTTTCACAATTTGAAAACAAAACATTTTTTCCAAAGTTTTTATTTTGCATTTTTGTTTTGGATTTCTAATTTAGTCTGGAAAAAAACGTTCAAGTTTGTTTTTATGGAAAATGTTATCGCTCTTTGCTCAAACCTTATGAATTTTTTAGCGCTGACGATTCACAGCATATCCTGGGAAAACTCACTTTGATTAAATGTTTGTAATTCAAAATTTTCAGTTTTGGCTTTGGAAATTGACAGCTTTGGACATTAATACAACTTTAATGGAAAATAGTTCGGATTCTTTTGTTTCTCAACTCAACAATGACAATGTGAGTTACAAGCCTTTTACAGTATAATTCTTTTTAGTTTGTATTAAACAGAACAGCAGTGGCACTATTAATTAATCGATTCAATTTACTGCAAGAAGAACAAGAAAAATGTGAGGGGCCTTTACCTGTGGGCTGCAATGACAAGCCTTTGTACCAAATGTTGATGGGAAAAGGGTTCCTCATTGTTTTTGTTTTGGCCATAATCGGGAATTGCTTGAACCTTTTTATCTACAATTCTGATCAAATTCGTTTCTACATTGCCATAAGAATGCTTTGCACAAAACTTTTCAAAAATACTTTGATGATGGTGGCGTTGTTGCCCCAAGCTTTGCGTATTATAAATTTTTGGGAACCTGGTTCGCAAATAGACAAGTTTTATTGGAAATTTTGGCCATATCAGGCTTATTGCGTAAACGTTTTTGGATTTTGTGCCATGTGGTAGGTTTTGGATACAATTTTTTTCCGCTGACAACAATTCTTAGGCTCACTGTTCTCATGACAGCCGAGTGTTACATCCATGTTTTTTTCCCAAGCAGATCGAAATCAATTTGCACAAAACGAAATCTTTCACGAAGCTATGTTGTCATAGTTGCTTCTGGTATGATATTAGCATCGATTTACATCCTCAACAGAACAGTGCAGCTTGAAAAGCATTGTGACACATTTGTTGTCAAAATTTTAGCTTCCGAAAGTATGATATTTTTCCTCGCAGTTTGCCAAATCTTTTTTTTTAGCTTTTTTAATGAAATTATCAGAAAGAGTTCACACAATTGCCAACTTACTTTTGGCAATAATGATCCCGTTATTTCTACTCGTGTTCATGACAGCAGCTATTGTATGGAGACTGCTTATTCGGGCTTCTGACGTGGGTGCCACTTCTCGTTTCAGTGCTGAGAAGAAATGCGTAACTCGGATTACACTGATAACCACAGTGCTTCAAGTAAACAACAAGTTTTGGCTTTACATCATAGTTTTTTTCAGTTAATTACGGAAACTCCAACGGTTCCGGTGTTCATCTATGCTGCCTTATTTGGACCTAATATCGTAAACAAGAATGCCCAGCTATGTAATTGGCAGACGGTTTCTCATTTTTTGGGTTTGTGCAATGCGTCAATGTCATTTTTTGTGTACATTTCATTCAGCGAAAGATTTCGAACATCCATGCTTCGGTATCTTTTTTTCAGCTAATAATTATTTAAAGCGGGGTCTTTCAGTCGAGCTCAATTAATGTTTCATGAATGTTGTCCTACATTAATCTCAAGACCGGTCAACATCACTAAAATGCGGACATACACAAGTTTCATGAGTCATACCGGAGCAAACGAGCGGTCATTTGAAAGCTCCACCTTGAGACGTCCAGAAATGCTCAGTTTTTCATCACCTGCAAATTTCGGCATGTTTTTGATGTTGAAAAAGTTTTAAAGCAGATTTTAGGAGCCGAAAATGGAAGTCGGGCGCAGATGCAAATTGTGATCAACAGCGGAAGCGGAAGTCAACTTGCCGACATGAGTCGTCAAGTCTTGAGCCCGTGCACGACTCCAACAAGTGTTCACGACTCATTTTTATGATGTTTTCAAAAACTTCATGATTTTATAACAAAAACCAATTTGAAAAACTTGATTCAAATTGAATTCAACAAAAAGTTTTATTCAAATTTGTAAATAGACAAAAAAATTTTACTTTCTAAAAAAATGAAATGAAAACAGGGGTTTCAACGAAGCCCTTAGTTGGGACGTTTTGGAGCGCAGCAAACGCATTGACGGATACGACCACCTTCGGATTCCTACAAAACGCCAAAATGAAAAATCAATAATTTTGGAAACCAAAAACTTACGCGTTTTTGACGATATGAACCATCTCCGTAGTTGTCGTCGGCACCAGCTCCAGAACCGGTTGGATTCACAGGATCAAAACTGAAGATGGCAGAAGTGATGTCATCCTAAATTGGTCGTTGAGTTTTGAATGAAAACAAAAAATTTACAGGGCTTGTGTTGATGACACGAGCGGCGACACGGCAGCAGAAGGAGCAGGCTTTGTGGCTGTGAGCTGCGGAATAACGGCAGAATTGACGGGTGAAATAACGAGATCGGTCGT
Source organism: Panagrolaimus sp. JU765 (assembly GCA_901765185.1). Lineage (NCBI taxonomy): Eukaryota > Metazoa > Nematoda > Chromadorea > Rhabditida > Panagrolaimidae > Panagrolaimus > Panagrolaimus sp. JU765. The sequence goes on along the minus strand of CABFKL010000155.1, from coordinate 144,969 downwards.
GATCGTGACCATAACCTCCATCACGGTTTCCGTAGCCTCCATCGCGGTTTCCGTAGCCTCCATCGTTGTTGCCATATCCATCATTACCACCATCACGAGACAATGCAAGAGCAAATGAGCCATGGACGGAGCAGTAGTTGCCTGAGACCGCTGTGAATCGTCTAAAAAAAGCAAAACTCACTGTCAAAGCTGCGATGACGTGGAGGTCCATGATGTCCATAATGTCCTCCATGTCCATAGCCGTGATGAGGTCCATAACCATATCCGTGATGACCACCGCCGTATCCTCCATCGTGATCGCCATATCCGTTGCCGTAGCCTTTGCCGACGTCTTTCTTAAATGTCGAATGTGACAAAAAATCAACTTGAAAAACTTACTGCACCACCACTGGTGGAATTTTCTTCGGCAAATACGCTGGCAAGAAGAATACAGATGATCGCCACTCTGATCATCATTCTGGACACTAAAAAAACAAATTCAGTGAATAGCAACGAAAAAACGCTTAGAAAATCGTTGAAAATTGAGCTTCGGGGACGGTTTTATAAGCTGGTTCAAGATGGCTTTCAAGGCGGGGACAAAGCTCGGAAAATGTTGTAAAATTTTTTCGAAATGTTCGTTTTTTGATTGAAAAGATAAAGCATTTCAACCAACGGTTGTTTCAAAAAGCCAAAACATTGTCAAAGAAAATGCAGGCTTGAAGCTGGATTTCATCAATTTTGCAATGTGTTAAGTGCAACTTCCGCCGTTTTCCGATCTGTTTGATGGAAATGTTTTTGCATTCCACAAGCAACTATTTCAGTTTCTCAGTAGCAAGCAAAAGGCACGCCCCAACAGTGGATTTGAAGCTTGAAGGCTTTATATATAAGCAACAGTTGATTTTTTTCAAACAGTTTCTGTTCGCTCGTCGTTGATCATTTTTTTCTGCGTTGAAAAAGTTTTGAACTTGAATTTTCAGATCAGGCATGTTGAAAGCCGTCCTTTTTTCCGTCCTCATTATCGGCACCTTGTCTGTGAGTTTATTTACCTGATGATTTTCAAAAAAATTGACGATTTTTCAGGGCACCGTCCCAGCTCCAATTCCAGAACAAAATCCAAACAATGCAACTGGATCAAAAGACGTAGCTGGTGGACGTTATTACGGCGATTACGGCTATGGTCATCATCCTGGTCATGGTTGGGGATATCCATGGGGTGGACCTCATCATGATCCCCCAATTATTGACGACTACATCTGTGATCTTGATGCCACAATTCTTGTTGTTACCAACGCAGACAACAACAATGATGGAGGATACGGAGGAAATCACCGAGATGACAATTATGGAGATGACCGCCGCCACAACGGAGGATACGGTGGAAACAACGACGGTTATGGCCGTGGACACGACTACGACGACAAACCAAACGCTGATCGCTTGAAATGTTCCGTCATTGCTTCCGATGACAACGATTCCTGCACCACTTGCTGCCAGCTCGCTGCTCGACGTGACCGCTCAATTGCCAAGGACGACATCATTGGATTCATCGTCGACAATGACCAGATTGACCGCAACCAAAACAACCGCGACAACAACGGACCATACGTGAGTTGATTCAAGTTTAAACCATTTTCAACAGTTGAATTCAGCGAGCCAAACGCCATTCTCACCTTCCACGTGATAGCCTTTGCGTCTGCTGTGCTCCTCGCAAATTTGGTTTCCCACACTTCGGTCCATTCTATCATCACGGTCACCACCGAGGAGGTTACTGAACGTCGTCAACGGTCATCTCAACCCATTCTTTCTGAACTGTTGAAAATCCCATTTTATTTTCAAGTTTGCTTAGTTTACTAATTGATGAAATAAATATTTTTATATCTGATTATCAATTGCGTTTTTGAAGATTTGTCTTGCTTGGATGTTTTCGAGATTGTTGAGAATCCGGTTCAGCAAGGTTGTTGTGGAAATGGCGGGCGTTCTTTTTGTCTCCAAAAATCGATCAGAAACTTTGAAGATTTTGTAGCAATCAAATGAATCGGGACTTGTGTAAGGAATGGCATCATGTGCCACCAAGTCTGCCTGCAAGTTTTGCGATTTAAAATCATCAAAAATGAGAACCAACTTGTAAACTGTCGACAAACTCAACAGTTGGGAAAAACGGAGGCGATTCACAGACTTCATCCACAAATTTGCACTGTTTGATCATGTTTACCCGCTCATCTTCGTTCATGATCGGCAAGCATTTCTTGAATTCAAGTGTATCGGCATCAGAACACACTCCAACAATCAAATGCACACTTGGAAAAGCTTGTTTTGCTTGTCTCAGTTGTTCGATATGTCCGGGATGGAACAAATCATAAACACCATCCGTGTAAATCCGAATTGTTTTTTTATCTGAAAAATAATGTAATAAAAATCCAATAAAAAAATTGAACCTTTCAATAATTGTGCTTCTCTCAAAGTTAATGGTTTCCATGACTCCATGATGAAGTGTTTTCAAATTATATCAGTTTCCAAATGAATTTTGTGGAAAACAAATATCACATTGTTCAAATCAACCGGATGCGAAAACAACAAAAAGTAAAGTTAAGCGTTTTACGTGACCAAAACAAGAAGTGAAAGCAAAAAGTGTGTGTCGTGTGCAAGCCGTGAACAAAAAAAAGCAGCGTCCAATTCTATTCTGGGACTGGTCCATGGACATTTTCATTTTTCAAAAATGTTGTCCAGAATTTGGTCCTCGCAATTGTGAATAAATGTTATTATTATTTTAGTTATGCAAATTATTTGTAAGTGAAAATGAACCGTTTGGACAAAATTCAAGGATTGGTGGTGACAGAAGGACTGGGGTTGACAGCACTGGCCGAAGACTTCTTTCGTACTTCTTCTTTCTTGTTTTCAAAAGGATGATCAAATACACTGGCTTTGGAGATTCTAGGTCTGCCTTCTGTATCAAATTCTTCGCTTCTGCCCTTGAAAATGACTTTGGAGCTGCATTTTTCCATCAACCAAGATATGATCTGAAGCAAACTGAGGATGGACAAACCGAGCCACATGCCGATCGAACCACCAAGAGCGGCAATAAATGTGGCAACACTCCACACAAACTGCTGTTCCAAGCTCAGATATTCAAATGAACCCCAATTGAGTACAACCGTGGTCAAATCGGGTCTAATTGCCCGACCTTTTTGGTCCAAATTTACTTGATACCTGATTTGTCGGCAGTCTCGGAGACATTTTTTGGCGCACAATTCATCCGTGAAATTGCCTCGTTGAACGCTAAAAACCATTTTCAAAAAAAAACCAAAAAATTGAAGGCTCACTCAATTTCACATTTTTCGTAATCACAAATTGGCAATTTTTCATCGTCAGTTTGTTTGAGGTACGACAATGTTGGAGCGATACAGTTGCACATTTGTTTTATCATTTCAAGTCGGCATCGGCTTCTGCAATCAAATTCCGTATCTTCGCCTTCTCCGAGCACGTTACAGGAAGTTCCTGGATCGTTGTTTTCCAACATGATGTAAGTGGCTCGGACTTCAACCGTGACTTCATGAACCATGCCAAGACACAATTCGTCGGTGATGCCATCTTTGACACGGCCTTTTCCTTCCATGAACCGGCCCAGTGCACTTGGTCTTCCATGGAAATCGACAGTCATACAGTCGAAACTTTCGTTTTTGACCGGGTTGTGCGAAGTTTGGAGGATGAAGAACTGCCCTTGGTCGTTGATGTCCTTGAAATTTTCTTCATCAAATTCAGGTTGGAAGCACAAATTCATCATTGAAATCCAAGAAATTCGAATGTTTGTCTTGAATACTTGGTCTTCATCATAGGATGTCCTGGCAAACCGTTGGATCGATCTTCTGATTGCTTCAAATCCAGTTTTTTGGGTGAACTGCGAGAATGTGACATTGCGATCTTTTATAACATCCAACCACATCTAAAACAATTTCAAACTGTAAACGATTTAATTGATGTGTGACGCAAAAACCATGATTTGATAAATTTGGCCAAAATAAAACTACGTTTTTCGACCAGTCTCGTTTCTCTGTTCGCAAAAGTATGGAATAAAAAACACCAAACCTGTTTTCAAAGGTTAAAAACAAACCTTGATCAATTTCCGTTTTCCGGCAAGACGTGGATTAATCCGAAACACTGTCATGGCTCTTGCGGCTCCATGAGGCGTCGTTTCTCGTTCCAATGAGTTCAGCGTGGCAATCACCTCGTAAGCTTCCATAACCAAGCGGTAATCCCATTTTGAGTTCAGGAAAGATTTGGCATCCGTCATGTTTGCCAATTCATCTTGGACAATTTGATCCCAGGCATCCGATTTTTCATTTGGATCAATTTTGAAGTGGCTCCATGCCTGTTTTTTGGACATGCAAAAAGTGATGTTTGGCATTGACATGGATTCATTGAAAATGATGTTCATTTCTGATTGTTTTGGATCGCCTTTGTATTCAATTACCTGGAAAACAGTCTTAACAAGATCAGAAACTGTAACATACCAGATCAATGACATCCCGAATCGTCAGCAGAGTCAGTACAATGATGATTATCCAAAAGCCATATCTCCGGACTTTCTTGAACTGCTCCCACAGTTCTTCAGATCTTTTATGGTCTTCTTCACCCATGTTTCTGGCAACTTTGAAAAAACTTGAAAGTGACAATGATTTTTTGATGGAAAGGCAAATGCGTCGAGTTTAATCAGAAGAATGACTGCCTCAGGGTCAACCTGCGGTTTGAATTGTCGGTCCAATGTCAACACAAGGTTTTTGACGTTTATTGTTAATTAGGAAATTCCATCAAGAAGGCTGATGGTTTAAGTGGAACTTGAATTTATCAAAATTACATGTTAAATCATTTCAATCAATTTGCATTGATTTTCAACAAAAAAAAAAATGACTTGATCAGATTTTTAATCATTGTTTTTGAGATTCATAAAAAAAAATGATCAAACAAAAGGTGTCAGTTTGGGAACAAGTCATGATTGTTTGTCCAAAAATTGATAGCAATCGTGACTTTTTTCATTTTTTGCCAAATTAGTTGATTGTGGGTAGTCGCCGCTCAAATATGAGCTTTCCTGTTGTCGACATTGAAACAAATGATTTTGCCAATATTCGCAAACTTTACGATGAAAATGGATTTGTCAGAATTGATAACGTGTTCATATCTGCCGAAGTTGATGAAATGCGGTCTTCGATGGATGCAATTGTCGACGCAATGGACGTGAAAGAGCATCCAAAATCAGTGTTCAACACCTACGATGAAAACAAAGTAAGTTCTGATTTAATTCATGAATCAAGATGATTTCAGCATACATCCGACAAGTATTTTCTTGAAAGTGCGGACAAGATCAGATTTTTTTATGAAGAAGATGCTTTTGACAAGGAAGGAAACTTGCGCTACGACAAACATCGAGCACTGAACAAAGTTGGCCATGGTTTGATTTGATTTTTGAATCACAAATTTTGATTTGTTTTGTTTTAGCTGTGCATTGGCTGAATCCAACTTTTAGAAAATACACTTTCAGCAACAAAATTAAGGAAATAATCCGGTCTTTGGATATGAAAAAGCCGCAGATTGTACAGAGCATGTACATTTTCAAACAACCAACTATTGGAGGCGCTGTCACGGACCATGTTGATGCAACTTTTCTCCAAGTAGATCCAATGGATCATGTTGTTGGAGTTTGGATTGCTGTTGATGAGGCTACCACCGAAAACGGTTGTCTTTGGTTTATCCCAGGTTCTCATAAAACCAGCACGTTGGATTACCGATTTGTACGCACAAATGCTACAGATCCATCTCAACCACAAGTAAAATTTATTGGAACACGACCGGTTTACGATCAAAGCAAATTTGTTGCTGTTCCAGTTCCTCGTGGTTCGCTTGTGCTGATTGACGGCCTCGTTGTTCACAAAAGCGAACCAAATACATCCGATAAAAGTAGACATGCTTTCACTTTCCATGTTGCCGACGCTGAAGGAACAAAGTGGATGCCAGACAACTGGCTTCAAGAAACTGCCGATTATAAATTTCCAAATCTTTATGAAAATTGATTTTTACGAGACTTCGCCAACAGCTTGGTCCCAATGATCGGAAAATTCGGCAATAAAAATTTTTGCGATTGAATGAAATTCAACGATTTTTAAAGCAATGCACTTGGCATCCGACAAAAGGCAAAATAATTTTGCAATGCGAATGCCCGAATTATTTAGCCCATAAGTCATCAACGAGTGGTAGTTGTAATCAGCCAAGATTTCTTGTCGGAAATCATCTATAGCATCACCTGGAATCTTCATATTTGACGCTGAAATCCTTTAAATAAATGAGAAGGAAAGAAATCATCAAACCTTGCTCGCAAACAATGATTGCACACAGCACGGCCAAATCTGCTTCAGTCAATTTTAGCGCCCTGATCTTTCTGACCAATTTAATGATGATTTCCATCATTGGTTCTAACAAATTATTAACAGTCAAGTTTGGCTTTTTGAAAAATCCAGACAAATCAAACGGTAAACAATAACCATAATGGGCAAACAATTTCTTGTCTGCTTCAGTAAAATAATGACAAGTTTGAACTCCCTGATACAAGACGTAAAACTCGTGATACATCTCTTTGATTATTTTTAGCTAAAAGTTCGTCATTACTTTTGATTTCCAAGCTTCAAAATACTTTAACTGTTTGAGTTGCATCTTTAAAAAACGGATAACATTCATTGAGCATGGAAAATATAAGTGAAATACTGCCTTTGAGAATCGCTGGATATTCTTCCTCAGTCAATACTTCAAATTTCTATAATTTTTCTGCTTATTTTCCTTCATTACAGTGAATTGATTACCTTGAGAGGATTAAAAATTTGATCCGGATGATTAACAGTAAACAGGGACTTTTCAGACGCTTTGTAGTTGTGGATTCCTTCGATCAAAACATTTAGTGTTGAACAACTCCGGTGAATAATTGTATTAGTATTCGCATTGTTGCTTGAAGATGAAGCAGCATCAATGTTAGATGCTGTATATTCTTTCAGTTTGGCGTCAGTTTTCATTCCGGACTCAATACATTTCTGAAACCTGCATGCTCGACACTGGTTTCTCAAACCTAGAAATATTTCATTCCTCATATTTTATATGAATAATTACCATTTTTTATAACACATTGGTTTTTGAGTCGGCATCTGTACTTTTTTTGTTCGGCAATGGAACGTCTGAAAAAAGAAGAGCACGCTCCTGAAAAAGAACAGCTCAAATTAACGAATGCTTGAAAACATACGACAAGCAGTTATCCCAAAATGAAATCCATGTCCTTGATTTCCACAAACACCACAGCATTCATTGTCCATATGTACAAAAAAAGAAATTACGAGAATATCAAGTGTTTATTGACTTTTTACGCAGGTAACAAAGCATTCTACAACGACAAAAACCATGTGTTTGTAGTTTATGTTTTGTTCTATCGACAAATTAGACCATGTTTTTAGTACTTACACCACCCGTTTCATTTTGTACAAGAATAAATGGAAGTTTTATGTCGTTGAAGTCAAATAAACAGTATTCCACACATCCATTAGACTTTCAGGACAAAAAATACGTGCCATAATAATTGATTCGTTCATCAGATTTATCATATTCTGAAAAATGAATGAATTTTATCAAAATATCAGTTCTTACAGTTAAACTGAGCAAATTTAACAATATGCTTGCGAAGCGGAGTCCACCTTCTTGCATGCCAAAAGTTTTGATGTGTTCAGCGTGAATGTCAGACAACGCAGATTTCCAATAAACTTCATCTTCTTCCGTGGAAATCCCAAGTTGTTTCATTTTTTCGGCTAAAAGCAAAACAATTGTTGATCCCATATCCACATCACGATAGTTCTTGATTTCTTTCCCAAGTTTTCGGATACTATTCATCACCGGAACAAGCATCCTAAAATTTTCTCTACTCTGGTATGTATTAGCCAGGAAAAACAAACTTTGATGCTTCTTCATGACCTTCACTTTGTTCAAAGAAGTAATCCAGACGTTCTAAATCTGAATAATAACCACAAGCCATAACAACTTTAGTTTCTTCATAGGGAAAAACGATAGATGTCATCATTGCTTTGAAAAACATTGATATTCCCCTTGTAACAATTCTCAGAGTTTTTATCTACAATCATCCATTCAAATCCTTCAACAAGTGAGAACTCACCCTTTCATTTTGTTCCAATCGTTTAAATGGTGGAATATGTTCCACAAAAAGTGAAAAAATGATGGAAATTGATGCTTTTTCAAGTTTATCATATTCTGACTTTGTTATTAGCTTGTACTCTGACTGCTGAAAATGAGCATAAATCAAAAAATCTGAATAAACTGCCTACCTGAATTTCATTAAAAATACTCTTGGGGTTTTGGACAATATATAAGGATTTCAACGAGCTAACAAAGCTTTTCCAAATGTTTTCAAAGTTCCTCAAATTTTCACTATCAAATTGAGTTTTTCCCGGTGATAAAGTTGTATTTGTACTTAATGCAGCTTCTGGTGAATTCAAGTCATTATCAGAATCATTTCTAGATTCTAAAAAGGATTATTAGAAGTGATTGAATATTAGACTGCAAACCTGAACGTTTCATCCCCATTTCCAAACATTTTTTGAGGCGACAAGCTCGACAAACGTTTCTGAAGTCTGTAAATATATAATCATGGGAAAAATATAAGCAAAACAAACTTTGAGAAATATTGCAAGTTCCGGATTTGTGGCAACGATAAGTTCGAGCTTTATTTTCCGCCAATGTTCGACGAAAGAAGCTGCTACAAGCTCGGCATGCTTCTATGCCGAAATGATAGCCATCACTTACACCATTGCATATTGAACAGGTATGAGCCATGTTTACTGAATCAGCACGTCCCGCCGGTTAACATGGGTTCTAAAGTCAGCAAGTTTCAAGACGACATACTTTGTAGTTTGATGTTTAGAATAATCACCGCACAAAACGGTTCTGATGAAATAAGACAATCGGAAACTTTTTATTAAACGATTAAAATACACGAGCCTCATTAAAAAGTTAATAAACAAAAAGCATTCTGCGGTTGACGTAATATTGTTTGCAAATGGACATGTAGTCTTTGACGTTCTCACACTTCAAGTCTGGATAATAGTTTTCAATGTAATGACAATGAGAAAAGGCATAATCAACCACGTTTTTCGCCCCTGATTGACGTGCAAATGATCGGATATTGTAACAGTGTTGTTCGGTAACAATGCTTGGAGCGGGAGTCTGAATAATCACGTGTTTTTATCAAGAACCAGGTAATCTTACCGTTGCATCTAAAACCGTTGTTCTTTGAAGCTTGCTTTTTCCTCTTTGAAGAAGTTGTTGTCGCTCCAAGGCAAACTGCCGTCGCAAATCAGCAATCCTTTGTTTTTCCTTTTCGGCAGCATTTGCAGTATCAACAACGAGATGGGTGGTCTGCGCGTTCATGTTTTCTTCACGCTCTTTTTTGTTGTTTGTCTAGAATTTTTTTGTTGATGAAAACTCAATGGATTAACTCACTCCCAGTTGAATTTTTACTTGTTTATGGGGCGCATAGACTTTTTCAGGAGATTTTACCGAAGAAACTTCCAAGTTTGGTGATGGATCGTTGGTAGGAAGTTTTAAGGATTGATAATATTGTTCCAATTCTTGCAGTGAATATTGACGACGCATTGGGACTGCCGGTGCAGCTGGATTGATGATTTGAACTGGGTTGGTCATCTGAATTTGAGTTTGTGCTGCAGGAATTTGGACGACATTTTGTGGAACGTTGATTTTCTGGTAATATGTTTCAGAAATGGTTTTCATAGTTGGGGTTGGTAATTGTTTAACAACAGCTTCATTGTTTTTTGGGATAAATGACGTCTCTTGGAATACTTGCTGATTTTGATTTTGGATAATTTGTGGTTGTGGCTGAGGTTGTTGAATGATTCTTTTTTGTAATTCAAAAAGAATAGCTTCTTGTTCAGGTGTTAAATATGCGGGGACATTGGACGCGATACTTGGGACAGCACTTGTTGGTTTCTGTTCAACAGGTGGTGGTGGTGGTGGCGTTGTAGTTGGTGGAATTGTCGGCTGAGGTGGTTGAACAACTGGAACAGCTTGTTGCGCTTGTTTTTCCTTATTGATCTCGTTTTCTTTGACAAGTTTGTATCTTTTGCCATCCAAAACAATTTCTTCAGCGTTCAATTCAGCTAATGGCTTCTCTTTTTCGCTGTTTTCATGTTCACCTTCTTGAACAAACGAAGCAATGGGTAATTTGCTTTCTTCTGGTTTTTTCTCAGCTGTCAAAAGAACTGGCTTTTGTGGCAGAGGTTGTTCAGGCAAAGATGGTGGTGGCGTTGATGGCGGCGGTGGTGGTGGTGGTGCTTGCGTAGTTGATTGATTCATCGCCGCAAACATGAAGTTTGAAACGTCATCACTCATTCCTGCGCGTTGGGAAGCTTTTACCAATGATCTGGACAATTCCACAAGTTCAGCAACCGAAATTTTTGGTGGCTCATTGTTTTCCGTTGGTGGTACAACTAAGACCCATTTTCCCATGCTGGAAATGGTTATTATTGCTTGAGTTCTAAAAAATACTTACTCATCTCCCTGCTTGTCCTTCGCGTAATAAAAGTAAGGTTTCTGATGGTTGTCTTTGACGTGTTCGACAGTAGCAACTGTTTGATTATCATTCTTCACTATGGCTTCTTCTGTTTGATTTTCAACAGCTTTCACTTTGCTTTCTTCGACAGTCTAAAAAATTAATTTTTGTAATTTTATTGTTTTTCAAAAATATTACCGATGAAGTTGTTGTTAAAAATGGATTACCACCGGGACCATCTCCTTCGATGTTGAAGTTGAAATCTCCAAAGAGATTTGCTGTTTTATCTTCTTTTTCGTCAATTGAAGGCAGTTTTGTTTTGGGTTTGATTTCAGGTTCTTGTGATGGTTCCGGTTCAATGTATTTTCCTTCAGATGCCATTTTGTACAGAATATCCGCGGGTAAACGGACGAGTCTTTCAATATCATTTTCAGTCGGTGTTGCAAAAATTCTGTTGATAACCGGAATCATTGGAGACGCTAAAACATTTCATTCAAGCTTGAAATTTATTGCCAAACCTTGTTGTTGATAAGTAATTTGCCCAAATTGGTTTTGTTTTCTCATTTCGGCTTGGTATTGGAGGTACTGTTGCAGTTGTTTTGCTTGACTGAATTCACTGGCTGTCAATGGCATTTTTGCTTGAATCTTTCGCAAAAGTTGGATTTGTTGGTTGTTTAGAACAGGTGTTGGGGGAGGTTGGTAAACGGGTACGGGAATTGGCTGTTGGACAGCTGGCAAAATCATTTTGCCCATTTGCGTCAATTCTGGAGGTGGTGGAGCACTGCGAATGATGTCAAAAGCATCCTGGAATTTTCACAATTATTTAGCCAATCAACACAAACAAACTCTCATGATTTGGCGAACATCGATGATTCGATCATCTTGGGCATTGATTCCATAGCATAACAAACAGAGTAGTATCAATTTCATTCTACAATCACTGGCAGATCATTGACAAATATCCTGAAAGAAAATATTGAATAAAATAGAGACCCAAGTGAAAATTCAGGTCACTTAAATTCTTTCAGTTTTCAGCAAAAAACTGTTTTCGGATATAAAAAGCAGGTAACTAATCAAGAATACTTCTTCAGATCTTTCGTTTTCTTTTCATTTGAATCCTGAGAGTGACCTACTAATTTCAGCAATTGAAGAAAGTTTTTCCTTGAATGAGAAAAGTGAAATCCTTTATTCCAAAACAGTTATAAGAAAATCCCCAAAAAGTGTCAAAAATTAAGGAAAAGTGAGTGATTTAGCCAATCAATGCAATTGCCATGCAAGTCATGTTGTCTTTGGAATGGACACAAAATCCTTCACCATTTGCAGCAAATTGAGGCTTTTTGTCAATGGCACCACAAAAAACAAAGAATTTTGAGTCATATTTCTTGTACAAAGTGCTTTGAATGGCAAGTTTTGAAGTCTCAGCTTCCCCCGTTGTGGACTAAAGTGATTGATCAGAATCTCCAAAACACTGTTCAAATACTCACATCTTCCATGATTTTTTTCCATTCCGTTTGTGGACACAAAATTTGATCTTCTGTTCGGAGATGAGGTTCCAGCAATTGAACCTGAAAAAAGGTCATTCATGTTCTGGTACACCAAGCTTACTTCTCTCTTTTTTCTGCCGCATGGATTGCTGCAACCACATCCGCCTCCACCTCCACCTCCAAGGGATCCAAATCCACAACCAAACACGTCGATGACAAACGAAGAAATCAAGACGATGAAAAGGATGGAAGTCTTCATGATCGGTTACAAAAATGTTTAAAGTAGACCCGTTGGACTTCTGCTTTTATACTCTTTTGAAAATGACGCATAATTATACTGGATTAAATAATTTCCAGAATAATTAGGCTGCTCCTATTGTATTTCCTTTCTCTTTTTTGTATAAAATTTTGCAAAATGAGGGCAGAAGAAGATTGCTACTTTTTTCCTTTTTTTTTGTTTTTGGCCAAAGATTACGAAAGTGAGATAACATCGCCAAATTTTTATGGTCGATCGTTTGCGCACTGTTCGAGAACCATAAAAGACCAAGTTTGAATCAATTGATCATCAGAAAACCACATTGTTTGTTAGTTTGATTTGTCATGGATATTAAATTGTTACTGACCGAAAACCTTTTTGATCCGCTAATTGAGTATCCTGAAAACCAAAGAAGATGTGACGTTCCACATGCTCCTCCAAGAATCGTTCCACTAAACCGCGACGAAAAGATTCTGGCAATTAAAAACGCGCTTCGTTATGTTCCAGTTAATCATCATCAATTTCTGGCTAAGGAATTTGCTGAGGAATTGAAGAAATATGGACATATTTATGCTTTTCGTTTTATGCCAAAATACCACTTGAAAGTAAGCTGAACATAAATTTCTTGGAGTTGAAAAAAAATTACAGGCTGTGCCCATTGATTCCATCCCGGCAAAATCCCGACAAGCGGCGGCAATTATTCTGATGATTCTCAACAACCTGGATCCTGAGGTAGCACAATTTCCACAAGAATTGGTTACTTATGGCGGCAACGGCCAAGTGTTTTCAAACTGGATACAATTCCGCCTGTCGTTGAAGTACTTGGCGGAAATGAGTGAAGAACAAACTTTGGCCATGTACTCGGGACATCCACTTGGCTTGTTTCCGTCACATAAAGACGCCCCCCGCGTCGTGATCACGAATGGCATGATGATTCCAAACTATTCAAGCAAAGCTCTTTATGACAAATTTTTTGCGCTAGGTGTCACTCAATATGGTCAAATGACGGCTGGAAGCTACTGTTATATTGGACCACAGGGCATTGTTCATGGAACAACCGTGAGTTTTGGAAATAAGCTAATCATTCAAGTTTATTCAGATCACAATTATGAACGCAGGCAGGAAATATTTGAACAAAGAAAACTTGGCGGGAATTGTGTTTGTGACTTCCGGTTTGGGTGGTATGAGTGGAGCTCAAGCAAAAGCGGCAGTCATTGCTGGATGCGTTGGCGTAATCGCTGAGGTGAAAATTCTTTTCAATCAAGAAATCATTTTTGTTCTTCAGATATGTGAATTTGCGCTTTTGAAACGTCACAAACAAGGATGGTTGGACTTTTATACTTCTGACTTGGATGATTTGATTGTGAAAATCAAAGAATATCGCTCAAAAAAACAAGGAGTCAGCATTGGTTATTTAGGCAATGTGGTTGATTTGTGGGAAAAACTGGCAAAGGAAGATGAAATCCTTGTGGAACTTGGATCGGATCAGACATCCTGCCATAATCCCTACGGTGGTGGTTATTACCCTGCGGGTTTAACATTTGAAGAATCCAACGAATTGATGGTCAAAAACCCCAAGGAATTTGAGCAAAAAGTTAAAGAAAGGTGAGAGATTAAGTTTTTGTGAGTGGACAATGAGGTTACTTTAGTTTACGACGACAAATTGCCGCAATCGACATCTTGGCCAGTCGTGGAATGTACTTTTGGGATTATGGAAATGCTTTTCTTCTTGAATGCCATCGAGCTGGCGCTCAAGTTTTATCCAAAACTGCCAAAGATGAAAAAAGTTTCAAATACCCGTCTTACATGCAAGACATAATGGGCGACATTTTTTCATTGGGATTTGGACCTTTTAGATGGGTCTGCACTTCTGGTTTGGACGAAGATTTGAAAAAGACTGATGAAATTGCACAAAATGTTTTGGAAAACATGAAACAAAATTTGATTCGTGAGTGAAGCTTTTAATATTTTTGTGAGACAACTTGTTTAAGAATATCCGGCGACCCAACAACAGTACACTGACAACATTCGATGGATTCAAAGTGCACAAGAACATCGTTTGGTCGTTGGCAGCAAAGCTCGGATTTTGTATTCCGACTTGGAAGGAAGAATCCAAATTGCTTTGGCTTTCAATAAAGCTGTCCGTGATAAAGTCCTCAAAAATCCAGTTGTCATCAGTCGCGATCATCATGATGTTAGTGGAACAGACAGCCCATTCCGAGAAACTTCAAACATCACTGATGGCTCAGCGTTTACGGCTGACATGGCAATCCAAAATGTTATTGGTGACTCTTTCAGAGGGGCGACCTGGGTCAGTATTCACAACGGAGGTGGAACTGGTTGGGGAGATGTCATCAACGGCGGTTTTGGCATGGTTCTTGATGGCACTCCAGATGCCGATTATCGTGCGGAGTTGATGCTGTCTTGGGATGTCGCTAACGGCGTTTCCAGAAGATCTTGGTCTGGAAATGCCTATGGTTTGGACACAATCAAGCGTGCCATGGAAAAAATTCCATCGTTGAAAGTTACTTTACCGAATTCTGTTGCAGATGATGTTGTAGAAGATATTTTCTGAGATAACAATTATTTGTCACAACATGTTGCACTTTATTACAATAATGAACGTCAACATATTGGTTTATTCTCAATTTGAATAAAAAATTTAAAATATTACTGGTTTTGCATTTGTTGAAGTCGGAGTCTCAGCAAGTCATTTCTTTCCTTGAAGCCACTGTAAATGTTTTTGATGATGGGATCCATGACGTTTGCAAAGCCGCTGTCGGCTGCAGAATCCATTTTATTCAAAGTATTTCCTGCATTGATAATGACATCTTTCGGTGGCACAATTGCAGCTCCTAAAAATGATTATTTCATGATGGGAAATCGTAAACAAACCATTTCCGGCTTGTGTTGGTTTGGCAGTCGTTGTGGTTGCAACAACCACGTTTGCAGTTGTGATAGTTGGTTTTGCCACTGTTGTAGTCGTTATTGGCATTGTTGTCACGGCTTTAAGCGTCGTTGTTGTTACTGCTGGAGTTGTTGTCAGTACTTTTGCCGTTGTTGTTGTAGCTTTTGGTGTCGTCATATTTTCTTTGCTATCGTGGCCTTCCCACCATCCTGTTGTTTCTGAACCGGATTCCGTTGAGTGAGGAATGACTTCACCTGTTGTGTCAGTGCCTTCAGTAACTAACGCATCGGTTGCACCACCAGAACCAGCAGAATTTGAACCATCTCCGCCTGAATTGGTGGAATGCGCCAATGGCGCTTCGGTGACATCTTCTACAGTAATTTGCAAGGCTGAATCAGTTGTTTTGTTGCCGTTGCCAGAAGCATGTGATCCATTTGTTGCTGCAGGTGCAGCGGAATCTGTTGATTCGGATACCGAAGAATCAGTTGCAGATGATTCGCCACCGGCTGAATCTGTTGTATCGCTGTTGGCTAATGCTGAATCTGTTGCTGTTGTAACAAAGTCTTGTTCTTTGATGTCTTTTCCTTTTGACGGATCATCTTAATTCAATACGTTAAAATTGGAACCATAAAACGACTTACTATGAGCAGATTGTGAAGAGCTGTTGTTATCAGGTTTTTTGGTTACGGGTTTAACTGTCGGAGTCGTGGCATGTTTCGCTGTCACAGAATCACTGACTTCTGTTGCACCTTCATTGGAAAGAGTTACTGAGGAGACGGATTCAGAAGCAGCAGCAGTCGAATCACCTGATGCTGCTGTTTCTCCCGCCATACTTGAAGCAGAGTCGCCAGCCGTTGTTCCGCTTTCAACATCATGCATGGCAATAGTGGTACCTGCAACAGAATCATCTGTAGCCGATGAATGGCCGTCTTTTGAACTTTCTTCCGTTGTGTCACTGCCAGAAACTGAAACTTCAGTGACAGCACTTTCATCATCAAATCTTTTTGCAGTCGAATCAGTTGAAGCTGATTCTGCACCGTTCGATTCTGTAGTGGACACCATATCCGTGGCCTGATCGGTGCTTTCTTCATCGTGCATCTCATGCATTCCACTAACCGTTGAACTTGAATCTTCAGAGGTCGCAGTGGACACCATATCCGTAGCCTGATCGGTGCTTTCTTCATCGTGCATCTCATGCATTTCACTAACCGTTGAACTTGAATCTTCAGAGGTCGCAGTGGATTCTGTAGCGGCAGCTTCAGTTACACTTTCAGCGTCAAACATTTTTCTTGTCGAAGCAGCTTCAGACGTTGTTGTGTCGACGGACTCTGTTGTTGACGCAATATCCGTGACGTCATCAGCGTTTTCTTCATCGCGCATCACTTTGGTTGCAATCGAAGACGTTGTGTAATCGTATGTTGCTTCAGAATCCGCATCGGACGCTTCGGTGGTTCCAATATCTGTTACTTTCTGCTCACTTTCTTCATCGTGCATTTTTGGTTCAGCGGTTGAAGAAACAGAATCTGTTTCGTCGTCTTCTGTTGTTGAACTGGAAGACGGACTGGTGGTTGTTGATGAATCAGTTGTGGATTCAATGTCGGTGACATGATTTTTACTTTCTTCATCGTGCATTTCTGCCATCATCGGCGCAGTAGAAGACGTCTCATCAGTGTCAAAAGTAGAAGCAGTTTCTTCTTCATTGCTTCCGTCCGAATCATCCATTTGTGCTGTTGTGCTGGTTGACGCATCTGCAATTTACCAGTTAATGACTTTTCGCAAAAACTAATAAATTATGCGATTTTGAAAGATTTGATGGCGGTCACATTTAAATTTGCATCAAAAACTAATTTTTGATAAAAATTTTATGCCGCCAATTACTCAAAAAATTACGACAAAAAGCTTTGATTCAAGTGGTAATCTTGATAATAGACTTCACCGTAATCGTATTCAAAATAATCAGTAGTTGCCACAGCTCGTTTAAATCTTTTGCTTGATTCGATTTCTCGCATCAAATTCTTGGAAATCATTCTTTTTAATCTTTCATTGTTGGCATTTCCTAACGGGAAGTTGCAGAAGTTTGAAGTACAAAAACACGTTACTTGCTGAGTTTCCGGGTTACCAGTGCAGCCATTAGCTGCCACTTGATTTGAACAAGAATAAACAAGGGCACTATTGGATGTTAACGGTAATTGAACGGCTAAAAAAACAAAAAAAAACTAGAAAAAATACGACGAAAAACCCACTAAAAGTGCACGAAGCACCAGAACATTGTTTTTTACAGTCTTCGGCGTCCTTGTTAGTGCAATCCCAACAAATAATGGTCTTGTTGGAAAGTTGCTTCTGAGCAGCTGTAAAAAGTGGTCCATAAAGGCATACCAGTAGCAATAAGATCAACATTGTCACTGGCTTGAAAAAATTAGTAACACAAAAAAGTTTTTTTTTAAAAACGGTAGGCGTACGGGTCTAAATCAACGACGTGAATATTATACCAAATCTCTTTATTGGGACTTAATCCGGTTCTCGCTGGAAATATCACAATGAACACTAATTGATCGCAATCAATCAAAAACTAACAATCTGCACAAACACCAAAAAATGAACCATATGTTCCGTAATGAGTCAGCTCTATTGTTAAATATTGTTCCGATTCCTGGGGGTTCATACTGTAGTTACACTGAGGATGCCACCAATGGGAGCAGAAGAATCCCTGTTTCCGTGAACAAAAAATTCTTGAACGGTCGTGAACTTGTCAAACAATTGTCGCCCTGATCTTTTCAGCTGTTTCCGATTGGAAAGCTGGATTATTTTCTGAAAACAGACAATTTGACGTTAATCAACCCAAAACCCAACCTGATCTTTAACGGCCATGTTTTTAAGTTTTTGGATTTTATTTGCCTTTTTCTCTCGTGCTTTTTCCAATTGTTTTTTTCGTTCGTCACGGCTCCAGAATCGTCCATGTTTCAACTCACTTGCGGCATCATCGTCCGTGCTCAGGCCAGTTCTTTCCCGATTTACTTGTTCTTCTCGAGCTTTCAACACTTGCTGTTTGATTGGTTTTTTAATCACGTAACAGGAACCATCTGGTCTTCTTTTCAACTTTAAAAGAAATGAAATTTTATGCTTATTTTTCCTTACCTTCCATGCAAATTCTTCTGATTTCTCATCTTGTTCCGGTTTTTGTTGAAATGACTGCAATCTCATCGCTTGTTTCAGACCGTCTTGTTGGAATTTCACGGTTTCCATCAGTTTTTCTTTGGACGTGTAATACGTTTGACCCGGTATATATGGTCCGCTTGGCTGATAGACAGTAGTCCGTTCCAAAGGTACAGCATTTGTTGCCGATTGTGGCAAAATGACAGTTTCGGGTAACGGTATGCTTTGGCAACTGTCTCCACCTGAATTATAAGCACTAGAAGTCTCTTCTTGTGCTTTTACCGGTAAACTTGTTTGATAATAAAGCTCTGGATTATTTTTCGAACATTGAGAAACATGAATTGATGGAAGAGTTTGATACCCGTTAACGTACACAACGTTTGGAGCTGTTCGAAAAGGATTTGGAGTTTGGCCAGGTTCTTTTTTCAGAAGCCGATCACATTCCAAACGGATATTTTCCATTTCTTTGCGAAGATTGGCTAATTCAGTTTCCAAATTAATATTACTGCTACTTGCCGCATTTTTCCGACTCTTGATTGTTCCGAAGAATTTATTCATATTTTCGGCAGTTTCAGAATCTTTGATTTTAGAAGTCGGCAATTTTGGCACGTTGCATGTGTTGTCAGAAATCTGGAATGGTCCAATTATTAAGCAAATGATGAAGACGATCACCTTATCCGTTCTGGCAACCAGTAAAACCACTTTGTTGGAATTATTTGAGAGACAATCCTCAACGTCTTTCAACGAATCAATGGTTCTGCCATTAACCTGAAATTGGAACAATTTTTCAAACATCACGTTGATTTCAAAAATGATTGACGGGTTTTGGAGTCTTCCTTTTTTTAAAAAAGTAACTCAGACAATTGGCAATTTTCAACCCTTACATACTTTTAAAATGCGGTCTCCAACTAATAATCCATCAATTTTGCTTGCTGCACTTCCTACTTTGATCTGAAATTTGTTGTTTTTGTTTTCAATTTGAATAAACGCACCTTTGTGATTAACACGCATCGTCCAATTTGTGGATAAAAACAAGAACTCAAACATAAACCATAATTTTCATCTGGCGTTTTACAAAGAACTATTTCTTTCAAAATTAATTTCAATTCAGTCATCTCCCTGAAATTTATTTATCAGTTCAAAATAAAACATTTGTCTTTTTAATATAAACAAGGGATAGAAAAACCTGTCGGAAAAAGCAAATTAAACGCTCATCAACAAATCAGCAAAAGCATTGGTTATTTGATGGCGAACGCCGTCCGTTGTTTTGTCACATTTTTGCTATCATTAATTTGACAAGCAAATTTTAACGCCAGTTGCCATTGTTGAAAATCAACCATTTTATAACAAATGATTCAAAACGCAGAGTGGGCCCAATTCATGGATAAATGATCGAATCTTGGATTGGATGAATTAATTTTTAACAAAAATCAACTGCGGATTTCCATGAATGATGATGTTGACATTCCAATTTTTTACCAAAATTTGTAGTTCTAAAAAAGTGCCAATATTTAAACAAAAGCCAATTTGTTGTGATAAATTTTGGAATGGTAAATTTCCACTTATTTGTATTGAATCCAAGCAAATTCTAAACATGATTTTGTGGCAGGGTCCCGCTTTTTTAAATTTTGGCCCCCCAACTCCTGGTTTTTTTTGATAATCGTTTCCGGAGCCGAGTTAGCGGAACCTTTGTTTTAAAGTCTCAGTTACGTGAACTTTTGGAAAGACAATTAGAAAAATGCTGGTAAAACCCGCATAAAAGTTGCATCATTGAGCTACCATGTCAAATGTTTTTGGAAACCAATTTTTTGTAGTTGGCTACATCATTGGTTTTCATTACAAAGCGTTTCCGATGCAAAATAATCAAAAAATATGCTAGTTTGTTTTTGAATTGGAATTTTTGATGAGATTCAATGTGTGACATCAGAAAACAAAGCGTTGAATGTTAAAAACATGTTGAACTCGTTTGTTATTTTTGTTATTCCCCAAATTGTATGAATTAAAATCATCTTTACTTATTTGCCACCCATGATTTTTGGTTATTGAATGCTGGATTCAAAGATTTCGCATTTAAATCATTTTTTTCCATCAAAATTCAACGTTCCCTCGTGATTTTTAATAATCGGAAAAAGCGCAATCATTTTTAAGGGACCGCCTGGCTTGGCGCCAACAAGGCATTGTCTATTTGTCACTGTTTATTGTATGAAAAAAGATTTTTCACTTGGTACCAGTCGGTACCACTTCTCCTTGTCCATTCCATCGGAGAGGAGCGTTGGCGATTAGAATGTTTGTCTGTCATCTTGATTTTTTTGCGCACATAAGAACCAAGCCTGATTTGTTTGAAATTAATCATACATGAATTTATGGGAAAAAAATGAGATGGTTTCAATTAATACATTTTATTCTTTGTAATAAATATGATTGATGAATAATGAAATCAATATATACAAATACCATTTACCATATTTTTTGGATAATTAACGATTTGAGCGGAGGATGTGGTTATGTGAGCATATTAAAAATTCGAAATTACAAAATAGGAACATATATGATGAGAAAATTGTCACACGAGTTGGAATTTTGAGGATTGCGATGATGCAATCCAATACTTAGCTTTACAAAAGTCGAGATATGACATGTCGGAGAAGCGATAGAAGAATTTTGTACAATAATTGCAGGCAAAGATAAAGAAATATATACATTTGGAAAATCAAAGCTCCGTCTCAACCCTCATTTACCATGGAAAATTGAAGGCTTCATTTGCGAAAATACCCAATGATGAGTTGATAAGCCAATGATTTAACCCAACGAAGATATGGCGACCTGGGGTTCAACGCCATCTTCGTCGGTTTGCTCAAAAAAACTGCAAAGTCCGTCATCGCCACTGGCACCTGTTCGTGAGTGATCACTCGAAGGATTCTTGGATACAAACCCCGAATCGGACTCGGTTTCACTCGCCGAAAGCACCGACGCAACTTTGGGGATTTGCTTTTTTGCGGGCTTCTTTTGCGGCAACTTTCCATCTTTGCTCAACATTGCCCGTTTGTACAAATGAGCGTAAGCTTGAGCAAATTCGGGAATTTCGTCGCAATCACTCCAATTTGGCATTTCTGGTTTCGATACGGTTTCTTTCGGTGTGGCAACCGGTGCAGGAGATGGCGGCAAAGGGTTTTCAACCTTTTCACTTGGTGGCAAGGCTGGAGTAGGCGATTGCGCTGATGTGAGGGATTCTTGGCTCGAAAACACTCCATCAACACATTCCACCCCTTGTTCAATCTTTTCTTCTTTGTTTTTTAATTGAAATTCGTTCTCCGTGTTTCGGTCGAATGCTTCAACCATTGCATTTTTCCGCGACGATTTAACTTTCCAATCGATCTTGGTGAAATCGGATGTAACAATGTATTGCATCCATCGATGATTCAAAATGTCATCCAATCTTATCCGCTGATCAATGTCCACAGTCAAGCATTTTCGGATCAAATCTTTGCAATCTAAAAAAATGAATAGAATCACGGTGTGAATCATCAAATAAACCAACCATCACTTATGTATCGACGCCAGCGCAGAAGGGCTGCACAGATTTCGTAATCGCGATGAAAAGGAATGTCGCCCATAACCATGTCATAAAGCAAAATTCCAAGAGACCAAACAGCTGCATGCAAACCACGATAGCTTTGATCAGTTATCCATTCTGGCGGACTGTAAACTCGGGTTCCTAAAAAAAACGATTAAAACTTGAAATAAAAAAACGGGCAAACCTTCAAAATCGTAAAATTTGTCCTTTGAAGGATCGAGGAAGGCTCCAGAACCAAAATCAATGATTCGGACTGAACCATCTTGATAATCGATGATGATATTCTCGTCTTTGATGTCACGATGAACAACTTTCAACCGAGCACAGTCAATAGTTGTTTCAACAATTTTCCTGAACAGCGATCGGGCAACTTTCTCATCAAGTGGACCGTGGTCAGAAATGTAATCAAACAGATCACATGTTGGTTTTGGTCGCTCCATGACAATGATCCAACCATCACTTCGTTCAAACCAATCGATCATTTTGATAACACCTTTGACGTTTCGGCAATGACAAAGAAGGGCAATTTCAAGTGGCACTTTGTGCTCTTCAACTGATGCCCAACCGGTGACATTGGCTCGCATCACAAACTTGATTGCTACAGGCAATCCGTCGGAAATCCTGCATCCAGCGTTCACAACGCCGAAACCGCCTCGTCCAATTTCTGGGCCAATACGATACTTATTTTTAAAATGATAAGCATCACGAGCTAAAAAAGTTAAAAGTTTCTGCGAAAGATTTTTTTCCAATTACCTGGTCTTTCTTTTTCAGGAGTTGATCGCATGATGTTCATTTTACGAAACTTGGTTTTGATCATGGCGATTGAATCCTTTGAAGGATTCGACTGAGTAGAAGTGTTGTCATCAATGATGAGATGTTCAAATGCAGCCGCTGAAGGCTGCATTGCTTTGGGGCGCGCCCCTAGATCAAAAGTTTTACGTTGGCAATCTATTTTTGCGGTGAATTTCCAACTCCAGAAATCAAAATTTGTAGCACAACACTTGCCAATAACGCAAGCTCAAATGTAGCTTTTTTTATCAAATAAAAGAAAGCTTCTAAAAAAAGTAATAATGAAAATTGATAAAATGAATGTTCAAAGGGAAAAAACTATGAAATTAAGAACAATCAAACAAACAATGAATGCTTTAAATTCAAAAGTCATGTGATCAACGCGTCATAAAGTAAAAACATACTCAAAAAGTAAGGAAAAAAATTGATAAAAAAGGTAACAAAAAAACTCGTGGTTCAGGGATTGATCAATAAGTTAAATTGCAAGAAATCGCGATAATTAGAAATAGAAAAACAATGACAACCGCCAGCACAACGCATTCAATGTTTGAATTGCTTTGAGTTGTGCGACCACCGCGGGTTCGCTCAAGCATTCCACATACTTGCATCCGTCCGTTGTCACCGCCTACTAGACAGTTGTGTACACACGAAGCACAAGAAGCCTGACCACACCCACAGCCAAGAAAAACCCTTGCCTCGTGACAAACATAATTTTGCATCCCAACACGTGCGTTCGTTCTGCTAACAGTCGGCTGGCAAAGGAGCGCATACTCGAGACAAAATCTCCCGCGTTGGCAGCATGCCAGCTGGCAAAATGTGCGACAAAATGTGAACAGCTGCATTTCGAAATAGTTGGCGTCAGCGTTCCCTTTTCAACAACTCGTAAATGTACTAAAAAACCGAGAGCGTTTTCTCGTGACATTAGCACAAAATTTCTTTCTAAATACATTAACCAATTGCTATTCAAAAAAAAACGTCGTTGGTGATAAAAAAAACAGACCACCGACAATTTACAAATTTTTTGAAAAAAAAGGAATGACGCCAGTTTTTTTTTCAAAATGAAAAACCAAGTGCTTTGGAACTACCGTTTTCTGCAAAAAAAAGGCTGTAACTGAGAGTGCCATCCAAGACTCAATAAAATCCCATAAACCTTGACATTTGCATTCATACTTTTCAAATCTACCAGATAATGAATGCTGGGTCGTCCATGGAGAAAAAATTCCACTTTTTGGTTGTTATGATTTTAATACCCTATTTCCACGTGGAGCGCCAAAATGGAAAGAATCTGATAAGCAATACGTTGCCAAATCAGTCCAAAAATAGATTCCAGATCCTGACAGATGAAAGGCAATGGGTTTCAAAACAACTTGAAGACTAAATTGCAAGTATCCGGATCAAGCAAAAGGCAAGGCCAATCTGTCCTTAAATAGCGGATAACAAAATGTAAACAAGGATGTAGTTGCAAAACATCTTTTGTTTTCTACCAAAAACAAATAAGAAATGAATCGAAAAACAAGTTCGGTAAAAATTATGGCGCTGAAATTCACCAACCAAAACGCAACATTAATTCAATTTTGCTCAAATGCGGATTTGGAAATTTTTCGTAAAGCAAAAAATAAAATTTTGCCAGTTGAACACTATTTTTTATACTGACAAAATAATTGAAAACAGTGGTAAACAAAACTCGTGATTTGGTCGAAAACTTCTGCAACACGCGTTGGTAGCAGCTTTTGAAGTCTGATTTTTCACCTGCTTCTTTAGTCTATTTTTCCCGACAAATGTACGGTATTCCGGGTTAGAAGGTTAACATTTCAAAACTGTTCTTTTTCATCCATTTTGGTCGACGCCAATTTTATTTTTTCATTGAAATAAAATTTAGAACATTAATACCGATTTTGCGAAAAAAAAATGAAAAAGTGCAGTTCAAGTCTGATTTTGCCTTAATTTCCGGTTTAAAATAAGAAACAGCTTTGACGCCCACTGAACCATATTTTTAACAGAACTTTTTTGTCTTTGATTTGCCAATGGCCTGTTGATAACGTGTGATAAGGGAAGAAGTTTATTCAATAAAAAGGTGTGAATATATTAAGACATGAAGCATATCTTATATTGCAAAGGAATAACTGGCATCAATCAGTACTGACTGATTCAAAGACAACCACAAGATGACACTATCATACGTGGAAAATTTTTCAAAACAACGTTTCCGGATTCATCAAAGAACAATAGGGTCAAGGAATCCATTTTGTCGGGAGCACAGCAAACACGAGGAACCGATGGGTAAATGTCCAAAGTATGGATTAAAGACTGAATCAAAGCGTGGTTGGAAGGATTGCCGTCTAAACTTGCGGGAAAATCGCAACTTCCGGCGCAATAAAAAGCATCAAAAGTCAAGGGTTGAATGACGACGTGCTCCCATCCAATGTCACGGAAATTCACGGTGAACTTTTCCTTTTTACAGCGCTGGAAACATCGTTAATTAAAATTCGGTAACCAAAGCTTACTCTTGTTTTTTGGTTGTTTGATCTGCTCGGATTTTTCCCTAACAATAAAATTTTGAGATTTTCTTCATCTTTTTCTTCCTTTTTATCTGAGGATTCACGTCCAAAGCCAAGCATAGGATCATTCAAATAGTTGCGAGTTTTGTTATTCTTTCTTCTTCTGTGTTTCTGTAAGATTTTCCGTCAATTTTATCCAACCAACGCAAAAAGCTCACATGTTTACGAGGCTTGAGCGACATCGGTCCGTTCTTGACAAACTCTTCGGCGCCAATAAGATTTGAACCTTCTGAATTTCCTGGATAAGTTACTGTGTTAGATTCAGCACCAAAATTGTAACTATAATATGAATCTAAGGACCTTTTGACGCGGTTGCTTTCAATTTCTTGCTCATTTTCAAAATCGTTCTCGGATTCCTTTTGTGGAAAACTGTAAACAATCACAAACGGCGCATTTTTGTGAATTATGGTGTCCACGTCCAGAAGACGATTGTTACGATAAATTTGAGCAGACAAGTCACTGCTGTTGGATGACACAACCGTGCTTACTACGTCCTTGATATCCCAAACCGTCCAAACTTTGCTGTTGCTTTCAATCGGCTCCAGTCGTTTCATTTCCGTGTTGCAAGATCGGCAAAATGCCAACGCGGTCAACTCTTTTTTGAAGTGGAATTGCTTGATGAATTCCTTTTTCGGATGTTGTCGAAAGTGCAATTCTGCTTTCACGATCTAAAAAATTTGCATTCGAAAAAAAATCCTGGACTCACAACTTCGCTTTTTTTGATGGATTCGAGTTTGAAAAACAGCGTCTCCGTGTTGTTCACAATTCCTGAAAAGTTCTGGTAATATTGGTCCCAATATGACATTTTTTGCTAAACTGAAATCTCCCTCGAGGATACGTCACATTTTTTTTGACAGAAAGTTTTTTCAAACTTGAGTTTTGAACACCAAATCCCACAAAAAAACGAACAAACCTGCAGTCGGAAATATGCTTCGGATGATAAGATCATTTTTGTAAAACTTGTTGTCTTTGAATTCCGCGAAGATCCTTTTCATGTATGCCGTTGCAACAGGATTGATTTTCGGTATTGGTTTATCTGTAAGCTGAATATTTTGTTTTTGTTTGACATTCGTTACCTGAAGATGGTGGATGTTTGTAATTCAACAATTGTTCAACAGTTTTCTTAAGTGCCAATTTTTGATCTGGAGTGTTTTCATTGGCGATGGTCAAGCAAAAATAAAAAATAAGGACAAAAAGTTGATTAATTAGACGTTTCATTACAACCAAGTTCAAACTAAAATTTTACAAATAAAATAAAATAATACTTGAAACCAATTTTTTGTAAGCAAAATAGTGCCAATGCTAGAATTTGGGAGAGTGTGCCATTTTTGGCATGCCCCGCCTTCAACAAAAATGAATACAGCAATAATCGGAGGAAGATTTGCCCAAAAAAACAGAAATGACACGAAAAAAAAAACAAAAATCAGCGCCAATTGCTTATCAGTTGAACCGTTTCTGTGATACTCGGAAGTTTATTGACTCAACAGTGATCGCTTTAACCAAATGAAAGCAAAGCAATAATGGCCAAACGTTGAATCAAAATTTACCTACCAATTTCTTCCATTAACTCAACAGTTGTTGCATCCGTTAGAATAACAAAAACGCCGTCAAAGCATACCGATGTCGATTTGTTGTTTTACATTGATGGATTAATTTCGTTCGGCAGCGGTCAAAAGCCAAAAAATACGGCGCTAAATTTGCCGCAATGTTACGTTTTTCAAATATCTTCTTGTTGAAAAAAAATCAAGGACAATAGTGAGAAAAATTATTTCACGGATCATTTCTCACATATGCGCGCCGGTTTATGCTATACCTTGTTGAATTATTCAACACAAAACAATTATCCGCCAAAAATCTAATACGGCAACACCTGGACTTCCAATATTCAACTATTTGCTTTTGAAATATAACTTCCAATAAATAGCTTTCATTTTTTTAAAGCATAAAGCTAATCACAATAACAAAAAACAATAATCAAGCTCGAAGCTCTGAAAGTCGTCGGAGGAGCTCGTCCACCATGGCTTCACGTCGAACGTCCACTTCTTCACGGGTTGCAACGTTACGGATCTTGACAACACCTTCTTTCAATTCGCATTCACCAATGATGACAGCTAATGGAATATGATGATCTTCACAATAATGCATTTGATCAAGAAGTTTTGGATTTGCTTTCATTACCATTTCAGCTTTGATACCACGATCCCAAAGTTGACGGGCAATAGCCAAGAGTTCGCTCGTCATTTCCTTCTGAGGAGTACCAACATAAACTTGTGTTTCGACTGTACGAAGTGGAGTTTCTTGAGCATCATATTTGGCTTTGACATAACAAAACAAGCGTTCAATTCCAAATGAAACACCGCAACATGGAACATTTCGGCCAGCCAAATTTTTGACCAAATTGTCATAACGGCCACCAGCAGCAACAGAACCAATTGGAATCGAATCATCAGCTGTTCCAACAGTTGTTGAGGTTTTCATGACTGCTTCATAAATGACACCAGTATAATAATCTAAACCGCGAGCAAGACAAGTGTCAAAAACAATATTTGTGACACCAAGAGCATGACAATATCCGACCAAATCCTTCAAATCATCAACAATATCACCAATAGTATTGTCGGACGCAGCATGTTTGATAAGAAGGTGTTCAAGCAATTCTTCGTTGGTCTTACCAGGATGTAAAGTACGCAAACAAATGAATCTTTCCAAACGTTTGACGGAATCAGCATCAATTTTCTTTTGGACAACCAATTCGTTGGAAATTTCAGACCAAGGTTGTTTGTCGAGTTTGTCAACAGAAGAACAAACAGTTTTGAATTTTTCTTCAGGAATGTCACAAGCAATGAAAAATTGTTCAAGCAATTTACGATGATTGATTCTGATTTCAAAATCACCAATCTCAAGCTTCTTGAGAACTTCAAAAATGACTCGAAGACATTCAGCTTCTGGTACCATCGGAGCATATGATCCAGCAATGTCAAAATCCTAAACATATCGCAATTATCATAAAGCAAAAAATAAATAAACATACGCATTGCAAGAATTCGCGATAACGACCTTTGGTCATCACTGGATTGTCACGTCGAAATACCTTGGCAATCTGCCAACGTTTGAAAAACTGAATTTTGTTCTGTGCTAAATATCGAGCCAATGGAACCGTTAAATCGTAACGCAATCCAAGTGATTCTCCTCCAAATTCTTCCAAAGTGTAAATTAATTTGCCACCTTCTTCGCCGTACTTTCCACCCAATAATTCTAACAATTCCATAGTTGGAGTATCAAGAGCTTCTGCACCATGACGTTTGAAGGCTTCAGTGCAAATGTTTATAACAGATTGTCGAATGTACATTTCCTTTGGAGCAAAATCTTGGGTACCTAAAAAAAGTATAAAATACTACTTTGTAAACCAAACCTTTCGCAGTTTTGAGCGTGATTTTGCGTTCAGTTTTTCCTTTCTTCTCCGCTGCTTTTGCACGCTTTTCCTTGAGCTAAAGATGAAACATTATAAATTATAAACAATAAATGCGGACCCATCTTCCACTTCTATGTGTATATACCACAGGTACAGAAGAAAATGATCTCCGCAAAAATGAAAACATTGTTACAGGAAATCCAGCATCAAGAAACCTAAAGCAATATGTTAGATCAAAACTTTGACAATCCTTGATGCTGGATTTCCGGATAACAACTTAAAAATATATTTACCAATTCTGAATCTGTGTTGGTACTACTACTGGTGGTAGACTTCGGATCGGTACTGCAAACAGCGGTTGACGTGGCATTTGTTGACGTTGTTTCAGTGCTGCCAGTAGTTGTAGTTGACGTGGCAGTGGAACTGGTGGTTCCGGATGAAGTCATTGTATCAGCCGAACCCGTAGAAGTTGAGCCAGAACCAGGGCCAGGAATTGGATTGTTAGACATTTCTAACCCGGAAATCCAGCAAACAAAAAAGCGAATAAACTGACCTTCAAATACAGAAGAAACCCAAAATATGATGCAAGAAAAAAAAAGATTTCCATCCAAGCAAAAGTTGGCAATTCGACGCGCTTTGCCAAGAAGAAAGGACACACATTGCATAGTCTTGTCCGCAAACAGGATGAACATATTTTTTTCCAGAACGTTTTCCGACAGTATTGGCATGTACCTAAAGTTCATTTCAAAAAGTTTGCACTTTTTGCTATTTAAAATTGATTGAAAGGGAATTTTTTGCCATTTTCAAAATTTTAAAGCACAAAGTAACATCTTTATCAAATGCAATTGTTGATCAAAAGATGATTACATTTTTTCTGAAAAGACAGATAATTGTTAATTAACTTTTTTTTTGACATTAGGTGCCAATTAACACTTTTGAAACAAGTTACAAATTTGACATGGTTTAACAAGTTTTTAGTTTGATGTATGTCAATAACTTTGGTTCAATGTGTTTTTAAAGTATTAATCATAAATGCCAAAGCTGTTCGTAGTATGATTCCAATACACCTGTAATATAAATTATTCAATTTAATCGAGATAACAAAACAAATTTCTAAAACCAGTAGAACTTTTTTGTTTTAAAAACCTTGATTTCACTTTTGATCAAATTTGTCCTTTTATTTTTATCAAGGAAGTA
Organism: Panagrolaimus sp. JU765; assembly: GCA_901765185.1. NCBI lineage: Eukaryota > Metazoa > Nematoda > Chromadorea > Rhabditida > Panagrolaimidae > Panagrolaimus > Panagrolaimus sp. JU765. The sequence continues at coordinate 115,056 of CABFKL010000155.1, read as the reverse complement.
AAAATTTAGATTGATTGCAGCGGTTTATTTTTACTTTGGTCTTTATTTCAGTTCCATTTTTTATCAAGTTTCAATTTAGTTCCTTTTTTGCGGTACATCGTTTACTGTTTATTTATTCTGAATGTTCGATATCGACTTGCAAAAACAGTATTTTTTGTCGTTGTGCTCTAATTTGTCCAATTATTTTGTTCTAACTCCGGATATTTTGGGCCAAACCGGTTCATTTTCGAATTCATACTCGGCATTGAAGATTGCCGCTTATTTGAATGACCATGCCATAAATGCCGTTGATCAGCCTAGCTCTTTTGTCGTTGAAAACAGCGGCAAAAATGAACCATTTCAGCTTTCTTTGTTGGATACTTGTTTGTTTTTTGGTTTTTTAAATTTCAAGTGAAGATTCAACTTCAGCTAAGCTCATTAGTGGTTTCAAATCGTTGCAGCCTGTGAATTGTTTGAATGGGTCTTTTTCCTACGGTAATCCACCCTCTGAAAACTCATTGGTTGACACTGTTCCAAACGGCAGTTCTTTTTCTGAGGAAAAATCAGAAGTTGAGCCCGAGGATACTGGTCGACCACATCAGTGCACCAAATGCCGGAAACGATTCAAGCACAAATCCAATCTTTTCGAACACAAATCGATTCATTTGTCAAAAGAATCTTTCCAGTATGTTTGCCCATTTTGTTCCAAAATTTGCCGATTGAAAGGCAATTTGAAGAAACATCTCCAGGTTCACATGCACAACGTTGTTCAACTCGAAGAAGTGAGCTTTTCTCAAGTCAAATCTCGCGGCTTTTGGCTCATCTTTCCCAAAAAAGCATGCTTAAATTTTTTGAAGTGTTATTTTCCACAACTAAACTGTTTTTTTTCAGTTTTGGAAGTCTCATTTCTTAAGAAGTTCTGGAAGACCAAGAAAATACTTAAGCGTCAAAAAGTCTGTTTTTTTAAAAACTTGATTGCAAAAGAAAATCTTTGTTTTAGAACAACCGCTGATACAATGAAAAATCAATGACAACAAATTTTATTTTGAATTGTTTAAACAATTGATTTTAAGGTTTCACGGTTATAAAAAGTCCATTCTGAACCAAAAACCTCATTGAAAAATGCAAATGTACAATTTTTGATCTGGTTTTCCGCTATCAAAAATTTCAAAGAATAATTACAGGTTAATTTCACTTTAACAAATCGCTTTTGTTTCAAATTAAAAGATGTTTTTAACGAAAACGTGGCAGACCACAGGGGATAAGACAGCAGCAAACGTCGGCGCCATCGCAGCAAACCTCTCCAACGCAGCAGCCGCAAAGAAGAGTTAATAAAGAAATGAGCCAACACGTGTTGGTATCATAACCGCGACTTCTAGGGGCATCTCGGTAACTGAAATGTTTCTTTGACTAATGAATTAAGAAAAAACAAACATGACTTGTGGTTGAGGTTGGTAATAACCAGCAGGATATGTCGGTTGCGGTGCTCCGTACGGCTGATAAGCGTTCTAAAGTCCTCAGGAGATTAAAAATAATTCAATTAAATTTATTTACCTGTTGAGGATAATAATAAGGTTGATTTGACATATTTTTGGCAGGAAGAATCAATAGTTTTCACGAGAAGAAAATCCCAAAGAATCAATGTTGTTTTTCAGCAGCCAGAATTCGTTGTTGAGGACAACCACGTAGGTCTGAACTATGTGCGTTTGTTTACCCATTGACTAATGCTGGTCTGTGGAAATGCAAGTTTTTGTAATTTCCTTCCAATCACAATAATAAAATGATGTAATATTTCCACTTCGAATGAAATATTTTTAAGAAATTTGAAAAATTATTCATCCACGTTTTTTTTGTTTGGAAAACCAAAGAGCATCAGACAATCTATTTGATCTTGCCTTTTTGGAGTCAAAAAACGCATCGCACACTGAATGCCAACTCTAAACTTGACGCGCAGCTTTTGACTGTTGCTCGTTTTAACGTATCGAAACGTACGTGTGTCCGTGGCAACATTTTTTTGCGTTTTGCCTCTGTTTCAGGGGAGGAGATAAGAGTTGAACGAGACGCAAGAAAAGAAACACGCACATTCCTTTGGCCAAAGCTCGCAACACTGCCGTTGGCGGGGTCGACAGCCAACTTGCTGTCGCGTTTACTGATCGATTGCACTTTTTGGGACACAGGCAACTTTTAATTGCCGAGATCATTTATCTTTTATCCTCATTTCAAATGTCTCTTTTTCTACTTGTTGATCAAACTTTGATCAACAGAAAATCTGTTTGCCATCAAGTTTTTTCATGATTTCAACATGATTTTTCCTGCACACAGTTATCAAGTACATTTCTAGAAGTTACTTTGTTCATTTTGTCTGGCTGGTTGGGTTTTTCTGATAATCAAAATGCTTTTGTTTTTTGACTTACTCAGCATTTTATCATGAAGCTCGCTCAATGCAACCACAACCTCTACCATCAATGTCAAGCTCAATCAAAAGCTGTTTTGTTTACTCCCGAGCGTAGACGAACGACAATTTGGCGCCACTGATGCTTTATGTATTGATCTTGTTTAGAATCTTTGGCGGAATTGCTGATTTTTTCCAAATGATTTGATGACATTTCAACGTTTTGTTCTATCAAATCATTTTTTTTCTTTTTGTCATTTCAAATAAATGATGATGGTTCTTGTGAATCTTCGTTTGTTTCATTTATGTTTTCGAGTGTTGTAATGTTTCTTTTTTGTCAAGTTTGACAATTTTCAGGCGCATCAAGATTCTGAAGTCTCGTCCTCTGAATTTTAAAGGACGATACCTTTTATTAATTTTTTTGTAATAAAAAATTGAACATTCGGAATCTAATTTTGGAAAAAAAACCTATTGGTTTCTGGAGACACAAAGAGCTGTTGAATTTTGCTCAATTGCAGCCGATTGAGGCTTGCACATTATAATAAGCCAAATTATAATGATGAGAGCCTCCCATCCACTGGACATAACCAGGAATAATATTTATCAAGTAAGTTTGTTTTAATATAATTTTTGGACGTTTAAGGATGCGTTCTGAACCGTCTTTTCTAACCAAAATTTACGTTCTGCGTCATTTGGCAATTTTTTTTCATCATAATTACCCTTTTTTCCATTAAAAAAAGTTTCAACCCGTCTCTTGCCTTTTTCAAGAATCAAAAACCGAATACATCGATAATTTTCATTTGGAGGTCTATGTTTAAGAAACCAAAGATCGCATCACGTTGGTCGCTTAGCTTGGCTGGGTTGTTTACGAGCAACTGAATGTTGGCTGCCTGCCAGCGACCACATGAAAACTGCTAGGTACATTTTCAGCGCGAAAAAAAAATACAGAAGGAGCGCCTCCGAAAGTTGATTGTTTTTTGAATCAATCGAGGAGATTTTAGTACATGTTTGTCATAACAAAGCTTTTCATAATAGCACATTTTTTCCTTTGTTTATTTTAGATTGAAAAAAAGCAAAACCGTTCAACAATTATCCAATGATTTTTGTCCAAAACGAATTCATCATTTTTTTGAATGCTGCGAAAGACCAGACTATTGGATCTTTTTTGCTTCTCTTTCCAACGCCATTTGTCGACGACGCAGGAGAAATCGATTAGTTTCCTTGTTTCTGTCGTCTTTCCATTGCTTTTTGAGTGAAGGATGCACTTTGAAAACCCATTTGTGCGTTAGTTTGTTATTGTTGGACAGTTTTTCAGTTTATATTTGGGAATTATGCATTTTTAATTCATAAAATATCACCCACACCATATTTTTACTTTGAAATTCTAATTTTCATCTGCATCAAATTTTAAATTTAATCAATATTCCCATTTTCAAATCATTTTTAATATTTGAAAGTAGATTTTTGACTGAAATGAATTTAACACATACTTAAAGCGATTAATATTGTACTTACCCTTTCAAAATGTAGTTCCACCCATTCCTCCGTTGAATTTTTGATACCCATTGTCTTTATTATTTTTTTGACGATGATTTTTTGTTTAAACTTTTGTTTAACATTTTTATTTCCGATTCCATACTTTTAAACTGTTCGCGACAATGCATAGCAAATCTTTTCCATTTTGTTTTTAGATCAATTGTTATTTTCTAACCTCATCGAAGATTTTTTTATTTTTTCCTTCAAATTGATATCTTTGCAAACCTGAAGGCCACAAAACGTTCAAAGGTTGGCTCAGCCACCGATGCTTTATTAGATGATTCCATACTTGTTGAAGAGGAATTTATGGAGGAGCCATACATGACGAGAAGTGGACGACGACGGCGACTTGTTTCCGAACCTGCAACAACCGTTGTTCCAACTACTCGTCGAGTTAAAGTAAATTCTGGTGACAACTCCAAATATTCAACCGTTATCCTTGTTCGGCCTAATCCAATTACTAAAATAGTCAAGAACTCGTCTTCAAAACCTCTTGCGGCATCCAAAAATGCTCAAAATGTGAGTACGAGCAATTCATCTTCCACGATTACGCCTCTATTGCCAAACAAAACCCAGAGTTTAAGTACAATGCCGATTGTTAGGTCTCTTGATAGTGGCATTTCGCTTGGTGGTTATGTATATGAGTCCACTGAGAGCGCCTCCACATCGCGCTCATCCACCAGTAACTCAAAAATGTCAACCCCTAGTGGTTCAAAACGGTCCAGTCCAACAACTACAAAGTTACGAGCAGTTCCAATAAACATTTTACAGACACAAAGAAACAGGGAAAGCCCAACTGAACGACAGTTGTATCTTACGTCCGATAGTCCAAACTCATTTAACGCACGAGAGGTGAGTGTGCTATTTTTTTTGCTTTTCGAATCAGCTGATAGGCATTTGATCGCAGCTTGCTTAAACTGCTTGATAATCTTTGGCGTATTTGATCTCTTAGTGTTTTTTTATTTTCTGTGAAAAATAATTTTATTATGCCATTAATGGATATTCTTTGGGACGACGGAAACTCTGTAGGCTTTTTTGCGGTAATTTATAATTGGGTCGCATAATTAGTAAAAATTTTACCCGCTTTTTGTCATTTCAGTTTCCGTGGCAACTAAATTACCACGTTTCGTTCATTGTTCTTTAAAATTTTGATACAAAAATTTTTTTTCCGTATTACATTTCGGAGCGAGTGCTTTGGATTTTTTTATCTCCATTTAATCAATACCACCTAGTTGCCAAACGGAGAACCGCAGATAGTGGTGGTTCAAACGCGGGGCGTTCTCTGATTCTGATGAGTGCGGCCGGAAAAAAGATGGAAGCGATTGCATTGACTTTCAATTTACTGCGTGCATGAAATATTTATGAGATTGTCTGATTGTAATTGAGCTCGACTTTTTCATTCATTGATTAGTCACGTTCATAGACAATTTGAACTCAAAGATTAGATTTTTTTTATTAGGAAATTTTGGGGGAATAATTTAATTAATTTAAACTAGACACTTGTTTTGCAGCTCGACGACATTATCATTGACGAAATTTTGCAACTTGAAGACGAAGCTCAACTGCGCGGCGGAACGGGAAAAAATCATTCGGTAGGATTTTGTGCTTTGCTAACTTGAGCTAGAAAAATATTGATTGGGCACAGTCACGCTTCTAACAATTGCATGATTCATTCAGTCAAAATGGCATTTTTGAATCATTCTAATGCTTGGAAATTTTTAGCTTCCAATCAGCGTTTCCTTTAACGATAATCTTACAACATTGCCATCAAGTTTACATGGCGGGATGGGCTCGAATCATACCGGATCCGCAGCACGTCCTATTCCAAGTGGCGGGTCATCTGGAAATTCTTTACAGAGTGGTTCTCCCAATGGGCCAATAGGCATTCCCATTGCCAATTCTGCAGCTTTTCGACAAGTTGTCTCATCTTCCGCACCTACATCGAGTTTTGACATGGAAGCATTTGTTCGAGGTGGTAGAGGTGGTTCGAATTCATCAAATCAGTCCCATGCTGATAATGATTTTTACCGTGATCGCAGAAAAAAAGACATTCACAATATGAGTGAGTTCCTGTCAATCATGAACGAAAATCATTTTTTTAGTTGAAAGAAGAAGACGTTACAATATTAATGACCGTATAAAAGAATTGGGTTTGATGCTGCCAAAAAGTACCGCTGAAGAAATGAAACTTAACAAAGGGACCATTTTAAAAGCATCATGTGATTACATTCGCCAACTTCAACAAGATCGCGATGTTATGCTCAAACAGCAACAAGAAAAGCAAAGATTAGAAGAAGCTGCCAAATTATACGCCAAAAGAATCAAGGAATTGGAAGAACATTTACAAAAGAATGGAGTTGTTGTTCCTGAAGGGACATCAGTGCCTCCATTGTCTTCAATAACGACAGAAACGACTAAAAGTCATGTCCGTCCTATTAAACAGGAGCCTTATGATGAACCTTTATCCCCGTCGCAAACTCCAACCGGCTCATATGTAAAATTTTGATTCATTTTTCAAGTATTCAAAAGACGATTTAGACTTCATCGGGTTTTATGAATCAAATGCAGGAAATGCAAATTGCCAGTCCAGGAGGTTACCATCAGGGTAATGGTCCCATGGTTGGATCTTTACCAGCTGATTCATCTTTTGGGCATTATCATCCACGACATAATTTTTTTCCGTCAAGCAGTCCAATAACGACTCCACAAGCCTCAAGTAATCACGGTTCTTTAAGTGAATACGGGACACCAAATTCTGCATGGTCGCCACTTGCCGGATCTTTGCAACAATCAATGCTGCAAAACAATAGTTTTGATTTTGTCATGGAAGATTTGTCTTCTCAGGTAAGTCATTCCCGCATTCACGGTATCAGATATGCTCAATGATCATGGTGATAGTGCCCTCCTCTTGTTTCCAAACTAACACTTTTCATTAAGCTTATCTGGTATCTTGAAACTCTTTGTTCTTTTAGAATTGTAAATTCCAGGATCCAATGTTAGGCGGCAGCAACCTTGTTTCGCAAATGAGTCCGGAAATCCAATGGGATCAAGCCGGATTTTCGCCAGAATCCCAACAGCTCAAATCAAATGCCTCTCATTCTTTGAGTATTGATTATTGATTCGGATCAGTCATGTACAAAATGTAAATAAGATAAAGTAAATCATTTCAAATAGGATATCTGAGATGATTTGGTTTAGCTTTCTCTTCTACATATACTTTTTCCATGTGAACAACTCAGTGTTGCACAGTCTGAACATTTTTATTTGTTTTTTATTTGTGTACAGTTATTGCAAAGACAGAGTATTATCAGGTATTGGAGAAAGTGGTTTTTTAACTTCCTGAAATGTTCAAAATTTATTATCTTTACAGGGATGTAGTATTCTATCGATTCATAAGTTGTACAATTAGACGTTCTGCAAAACTGGTCATAAATCCACATCTTGTATATGTAATTTTGCTTATTTTATCTTTTTGTATAGTTTTTTTTGGTTCCAAATGTACTGATCGGGAAGTATGGGTATTCTCAACACTGCCCGCACTTTTGGAGCCCTCAATTTGCATTCTACTAAAACTGCGGTGACTTTTTACTAATCTTGGACCATTGTACAGTTTTTTTACCAATTGTAAATAATTAAAAAGTGTTAAAAATAAAGAGATTTAAACGTTAAAAGCAAAGTTGAAGAAAACATTCGAAAAAAAAGAATCGGTCAAATTTTTCCGCGGTGATCAGCATTTTCAAGTTTTCGACTGACTTTGTGGATTTTTCCGGTTTTCCAATCCGTAATTCGTCAGATAATTGTTCATTTCTGAATAATTCCGTATCGTTGACATTGCAATACGGTTTTGAAGTTGAAGTTCCTAAGCTTGTAAATTTTTTGAGTTGCAAAAACTCGTTTTGTTTAAATTTTGGAAAATTGACCTTTGGGAAAGATAAGGAAATTTTGAAGATAATTTCACGTTTGTGTTTGGTTTAGAGACGACGTTCAAGCCCGGATACAACTTTCTCGGATTCAAACTTGATCGCAAAAAACCGGTCGGTTCTCGAGAGGTGGATCATCTTTGAATTTTTCACTTTTACTTTTTGCCCTTGTTTAAACATCACGCTTTTGAAAGTTTGATTGCAAGCTTTTTCAGGATGAACAGTATTCTATTTTTATTTATAATTTATTCTTCAATAATACTGGGTAATTTCGACTTTAACTTTCAAGTATTATGCAAATTTTCAGGTGTCAAATCAATTGATGGTGATGTTTTCACTGAAAATCATGACGGTTCTCTGGCTAAGACAATTTTGACAAAAGAAGATGGACGGACTGAAAGCTCAAATTCTGGCGGACAAGTTTTTGTCATTAGAAGTCCTCGACCTCGGGCTTCAGCGGTTCCAACTTTCATTGGAGGAGATCGAACACCCAGACTAAGAGCTGTTCACAACGACAGTAAAGGCATTGTAAGGTTTTGCCATCACTGATTCTGTTAAAGATTCTTCAGGATTTCGATTTACATACTGCTTATCGATTACCATTGCAACGACTGTCAGATCGGCAACTTTCTCTTTTGTTGGCAAAATATTCTCCTAATGATACTTCTAACAGCCAAGTAATTTTCAATTTTTGAGTTGTTTTCCAAGTTAGGCAATTTCAGAAAATCAGAGCGGACATGATTAATGCAATCCAAGAAAAAATTGTAGAAAAATCAGAAAAGAAACTTATCCGGCCAGTGTTGCTGACAAACATCAACATGCTGCCGACTGATGTTGCCATCAATGCTGAACCTGCAGTGGATGCGAAAGCTCATCAAAGAACAACTGTTGCTCCTGTTGGAAGCGCAACGGAACTTCCCATTGTGATTCGGAAACCGGAATACCGAAGAAGTCAGAAACTGATTCCAGAAATTGAAAGCGAAACCAATGAGCGTCTTGAAAAATCTCGATTGCATGTTCCTTCCCGGATGAAAGAACTCAGTCAAACTCTTCGTCAAGTCAAAGCAAAATATGACGCCGCAAAAATTCATTACATGAGACGATTGCGCGAATTGAATGAAAGAAAAATCACATTGGCAGTGCCGACAAAGTCAGCACCACATCAAATCGACACCACAAATCTGTCAACATTCACAACGAATGAAAATCTGTTTGTTGTAGATAATGAAAATCAGCAAACTGAACGTCAGGAAATCCCAACAACTCAAGAAACATCGCCATTTGACGGGTTCCGTAAAATATTGGCGTATGTCAAAGCAAAAAATCAACAAAATAAACTTCACGATGGCGACAATGATGATTCTGAAAAACAGCAAAAGCCAAGAAGTGGTCCTCCTCGTGCATCACCAATTCCAGTGGTTCATGGTGCCGAAATCAAAAAAGTGAAGCAGCCTGTTGATATTGCTCAGAAAACTACGCTTTTACTGGCCGGAGGAGAGGGTGAAACAACTTCTGTCTTTGAAAATCAAAGAAGTTTTTCTTTCAATATGAAAAAAGTGTCGGATATCACAGCCCATGATTTAATTGATCAACTCAATGATGAATTGAAGGCCACAACTATTGCTACGACTACAACTGAAGAAATTTTCACAACTACTCAACCAGAAGAAACAACAATGTGAGTATAAAAGATTTTAATTGATAACGTTTTTGGAATTTAGTGGCGATAAAATCGTTGTGTCAAACGATGATGAAACTGATTTGGCTGATTTTGCGGCCGCAAGCGACGAAAATGTTTGTGATGCAATTTCTTGCGATTTTGAAAAGGGGGATTTGTGTCAATGGGAAGCCAGCAATGATGAAATCAGTCCGGACAGCCCTCATTACAGAAGAAAGCATCGAAAGGCCCATTACGTGCGCAGAACTTGGCACAACTGGCAAGGACGTTATCGCAACAGAGTCACTGGAATCGCAAGAGCACGTGAGTTGGCTTTCCACTTGAATCAAAGTAATCATTTTTACAGAAGTTTTCTCCTTCGAAAACCAACGTTTTGCCGCAGCTTATGTCCGGCCCTTCCAAAGAGCTACATTAACCGGAAAATTATTATCTGGTGAGCAAGAAACAATCCGGTTCAGAGCTTGGGAAGCAACTCGCAATGTTCAGTTGAAAGTATGCTGCGATACAACCGAAAATTGTGTCTTCGAAACTGAAATCGGTGTGTTCCGAGGTAGTCGCAGATGGCGTGAACACACAGCAACCTGCCCAAAAGGAACATCAAAGATTATTTTTGAATGTATAAATCACGGAATCTACCAAGGAGCATGTGGAGTAGATAACATTCATCTGGCCAACCTTTATTGCCCACAAGTTATCCCATTGACTCCTCTCATTGACAATGAACAAAGCTAATTACTAATTCTGCCAATTATTTATACCGGTATCTGCCGTATTTATTGCGAGAATAAAAATGCTCAATCTTCATTTTCTCATATCTCATAAAACTCAACTAATCAAATACATAAACTAAGGAAACTTCATGGATCTAATAAATCTTTGGCTTCATTAATTTTAGCTGCAAGGTAAGGCGAACCACCTGAACAATAAAATGAGTTTGAAAATGATGAAAACAAACTAACCTCGATCAGGATGATTTAGAATCATAACTTTCTTGTGAGCTTCTCGAATCTTCTGAGGTTTTGCCGTCGGACTTACACTAAGAATTAATGCTGCTTCACGTTTGGACATCTTTGCTTCAAATCCTCCTTGATAATATTTTGAAAGCTAAACATCAAGATGAATTTTTTTCAATAATTTTCACAACTTACGGCACCACTGGGAAGAGCTTCGGCAGCTTTCTTGATCAAATGTTGATTTCTCATCAAATAACGTCCCGCATATCCTGCAACAGCTAATCCCAAGCCTGCAAGTATTAATCCACCTGTCTGAAATACAGTACTGAATTCTTAATTATAGATAAAATACTTACCATTGTGTTTTGATAAAAGAAAAATAACCTGTTGAAATGAAAAAATATCAAATTTTCATATATGAATTTTCGCTTCAAAAGTTATTTTGATTTTTGATGGTTGGGAGCACCAGCTTTTGAATATTCTGCGAGATTTTTCGTGAACGACAATGGAAAATGTTGGTAAAAGAGTCGATGTTGGTGGGGAGAAAGGTCGTATAATGTATTATGGCCGTGTTGGAAATAAAACCGGAGAATATTTTGGAATTGATTGGGAAAATGCCGAACGCGGAAAGCACAATGGCACTTTGGATGGTGTTGAATATTTCAGTACTTCGTGAGTTGGTTTCGGACTTTATTGTCTTATTATTTTTTGTAGATCAGAAACAAGCGGATCGTTTGTACATCCTCAAAAAGTTTCTTTTGGACGAGACTTCATGACGCTGCTCATAGAACGTTACACCGTCGATGTAGACCCTAATTTTGGTTTATCTTCCAATATTTATTGTAATCGGGATATTGAATTTGTTAACCGGGATAAAATTGCCAATTACACACGGTAAGATCAAAAGTTTATGTCAAAATTACAAGTTTTACAGCGCTTTTGAACAGTTGGTTTCGATATTTTTGTCAAATAGCGATGTCAAGTATTTCAAACCAGATTCTACTATTTTTCGAAATTGTTTTACACTCACATTATCCAGGACTTTATTAGAGTCTTGGGCCATACTTGCCCAAATAACAGCTTCATTCCCCAAACTTTCTTCATTGGACATTTCGTAAATTTTTAATTATTTAATGGAAAAATCTTGATACTTTTAGTTGTAACACGTTTGAGCCATTATCAAGTGTTGCAGATCTTGATAAATGTAAACATGTACCAAAAATTAAAACGCTCTACGTCGATGAATGTGGTTTGGATAATGAATCAGTAAGTTTTATTTTAAAAGTTTCAGTTTACAAAATTTGTCATTCAATTTGAAGTTTAACCACGTCGAATTTCGGTAGTGACAACAGTTTTTTTGATGACAGTATTGCCTTGAGGTCCTCCTCTTGGTCCGCCAAATCCTGATCGACCAAAACCTGGTCCACCAAATCCTGGTCCACCATGGAATCCAGGGCCTTGGAAAGGACCATGTCTTTTGAATCGGAAACTAAATTGGATTTGAAAATTTATTTTATCAGAAAATCATACCTTTCGGCATTTGCAAAAAGAAGGACGGCACAGAAAAGAGTGATGAAGAAGAGGAGCTTCATTCTTGAAAATGATAATCACAACTTTTTGTTCTGAGTTTTTATAGGAACAATGCCGAATCTACTCGTTCCACCTAGTCATCTTGATTCATCACGTTTCACTATATTCATTTATTGCCCTTGACTTTTATAATTCATAGTAATGCGCATCTTTGTAGTTTAAGGTTTCATCACGTCTTTTTTCTGTCTATTCTGACATTTAAACTGGTTTCTTCTACTTTGTGATCTCTGCTGCTTTAGGTTCGCCGGATTTTCATTATTTTCCCACATTTGGCTGAACTTCATATCGCCAAAAACAATTTCAACAAATTGATCATCACAGAAGGATTTGAAAATCTGGAAAAATTGCATCTGTACAACAATGACATTCATGATTTTGCAAATATCAGTGCACTTTCTCAGTTACCACGGTAAATTTTTTAATCCAAAAGTTCATGTTCCTAGTCAACAAGTTTTAGCCTGAATTACCTGTCAGTCAGATATTGCCGGTTGAAAAACATTGCTTTTGAATCTGGTTTTACAAATTTGGAAGTCTTGGTAGCCGATGGCAATGAATTTTCAAGAGTTTGTTTTTTCACCTATTATATCTTCAAATATATCTTTTTAGTGGGAAGATATATCAGATTTGAAAAAATTTCCAAAATTAAAGAAATTGACTTTGAAATGTCTGATTCCTGGAGAATGTGGAGTTGATACTCGAGAAATGCTTATTTCAAAGCTGGAAAACCTGATTGAATTGGACCATTGCGACATTTCTGTCTTGGAAAGGAAGAATGCAGAACGGCAATTTTTGTTAAGAATTGGAATGATGAGACCAATTGCTCAAGTACATTATTTGGATTTTGAACGTTTATCGGAAAAGCATCATTTTTCTTACGAAGAAGCAATCATTGCTCATGAAGATGACGATTATATATGGATTCGATTTAAATACTTGACTTCTTGGTTTGAAAAGCAGTTTCCCAAATCAATGGAATTGATTCGAGCAACCACGCTGGTTTGCCGTCTTATAGGAGGCAACCCACGTGAAATGGATTATTACATCAGAACTAACAACGGCGTAGATGAACCGGCCGAACTAAGAGTAAAACCGGAAACTTTATTGTTTGATTTGGTATTTGGACCGGACAATGTTCTTTTAATGAAAGATTGTCCGAAAGGCGCATTACATTTTCAAACGTTTGAATAATTGCGGTCAACAATTTCTTTGGTGCGAAAAATGAGAACGAATGTGGAGTTGTACTCTTGCAACGACTTAGCAATGATTTTTGCTGAAAAGAAAACGCGTAAAATGTTTCTTGATAATCCGGCTTTGTTATTTTTGTTTTTTAAATAAAAAGTATTGATTGAATTTGTAATTGTTGACTGTCAGTGATTCAACTCAAATTTGCAGCAAAACAAGATGGGCAAAACATTGTCCAAAATTTTTGGAAAAAAGGAAATGCGGATTTTGATGCTTGGATTAGATGCTGCTGGCAAGACAAGTATGTTTGTTTTGTTTTATTTGTATCAAATCTTTTTACAGGTATTTTGTATCGGTTAAAATTGGGTCAACCTATCAAATCCATTCCAACTGTTGGTTTCAATGTTGAAACAGTCGTTTATAAGAATATCAAATTCAATGTATGGGACGTTGGAGGACAAGTATGTTCGTTTTATTTGTTCATTTCTATGGATTTTTCAGGATAAAATTCGGCCGTTATGGAGACATTATTATACGGGTTCACAGGCGTTGATTTTTGTGCTTGATGCTGCTGATCGTGATCGGATTGATGAAGCAAGGCAGGAGTTGCATAGAATAATAAATGATCGTGAAATGAAAGAAGCCATTATTCTTGTTTTTGCAAATAAACAAGATCTTCCAGATGGTGAGTTGTTGATTTAAGCAGAAAATCAATGTTCTTTTTAGCAATGAAGCCTAATGAAATTCAAGATAAATTGGGTTTAACGCGACTCAGGGATAGAAATTGGTATGTACAACCTTCGTGTGCAACAAATGGAGAAGGTATTTATGAAGGTTTAACATGGTTATCAGCAAACTGTAAAGTGTAGCAGTTTGCAATTGTATATTTTTTATTGATGCCTTTCATTTGTGCAAAATTCCATTGTCATCAACGACAAATCGCTAACGTTTAACTTTCGCCATTTTTAAATTATTGATTTTGAACAGATAAACCTATTTTCACAGCTTCATTTGAAAAAACAGTTAATTTGACGAGCAGATTTGTTTTTTTTCTGGACCTTGACCCGTTTTTTCGATCCAGTGATCCAATGGGTGCGAGTTTTTGGATGAACGTTTGACTTTTTGAGGATGGATCTTGCTGGAAGCATTGTGAGCAACTTTGACCCAAATAATTGAATTAAAGTTCTCCTTGCGCATTTTTGTGAAATTTATTTTTTGGTTAACTTTAATTATGAATTTTATCCTGAAATTTCTGGCATTTTTAAATTTTCAACTAGTTTTTTCTGGTAATGGTTGATGCGCTTTGTTTTTTGGAAATGCTTTTTTAGTTTGTCCAAATGGTGAATCGCCATCTTTTTTCATTGAAACGAACGCTGTGGTTGAAGGAATTCTGATTTGGAGAACTGAAACTTCATTGTTGTCTGAATGTGTGAATTATTGTGCCGTCAATGAGCGCTGTTCCGGAGCAAATTTTGTTTTGGCAACTGATGGAAGTCCACTTTGTTTGTTAATTGATGGTTCAAGGAAAGGTTTGGCTTCCGAAACGCCGACAAAGGAAGCCGTGATGTACGCAATTCATTCTTTTTGTTTCAAACAACGTAAGTTTTTAATTTGATTTTTGGAAGCTTTTTTGTAGCAATTGCAACATTTTGCCAAAAAAGTGAATGGACTTTTGAGAAGTTTACAAATCTTGACGTCAGGAATGATGCAAGTGTGATTTTTGATGTTTCAAATGTCTCATTACCGGCTTGTTTATCGAGATGTGCCAGTAGATTTGATTGTGCTGCTGTGGCTTACAATCCCGAGCGATCATCATGTCGATTATTATCATTATCCGTTCACACCGTTTATGATTTCGACAAATATTTCAAATTTTCTTCAAATTTCGATGTTTATGAAAGGAATTGTCAGATCAGTAAGTATTTTGCTTCCCATTTTCAGTTAAATCCATGATTAATAGAAAGCATGAAAGAGGATTTTTCCAATTGTACGGTGATGAAGTTGAATCAAGTTGGATACACCGATATGTTTGACGTAAGATTGGACGCTGTTGCTGATTTGTCCACGTGTGAAACCATTTGTTTATCTTGGAAACAAGGATTGTGCCGTTCTTTCACGTTTGACAAACGAGAAAAACGTTGTTTTATTAGTCATTCGACTCCAAAACTTTTTGGATGGCAACCAATGATGCATTTGAACGATGATTTGACGTTTGGTGAAATCGACAATTGTTTCAAATGTCAGTTTATTGGATCACTGCTTTTCATTTTGATGACTTTCAGTTGATCTTTTCTGTGGAAGTGATACCTTGACCTTGTATGGAAATTCTTTGAGGATTTTTGAAGGTGGATTAAAATCCAAAAACAATGCCGCTGTGTTTTGTGAAAAAAATGTAACCGCCACTCATGATTTTTCTTTCAGTTTGAAATATGGAGAATGTGGAATTGAAAAAGAGGTAAATTGGAATTGCTAATGATTTATCCAATGATTATTTATATTTTAAGCCGACACATAGTTATGCTGGGACAATTTTGATAAAAGAAGGAAGTACAGATATGGTGACAATCCGAGACAGAATGATCAGAGTGAGTCGGTATCATTGTTGACGATTTTACATCAAATAATTTAAGATTAGCTGTAAAATGGACAATGGCAAAAAACCAATTGGAACACAATCCTTGTCGTTTTCATTGGAATTGACAGATAATAATTCAACGATCTCGTAAGTCTTTTCATTGTCAAGATTAGTCTAGGATTTTGTTGTGTCGGCATAGAGGTAACTGTGAAGATGCTTATTTTTTGGTAGGACAAGGTCTCCGAGAATCATTGATTCGGTTGAAATAACGCAAAGGTTCTAAAAAAGCTTTTTATCAAGTCCAAAAATAGTTTTGCTTACATTTACATCGACAAGCAATCCAAGGACTTCCGCCAATCGAATGCCGCCATGCTCAAAACCATAAGTCGTCAGTATATTTTGGAATATTTCCGCCTGGATATCCGCCTTGTATCGTTGTTGGTCTTCATTAAGACCTTTGAGATCTTCAATTTCATTGGAAAACAAAAGGCCAATGATTGCGGCAACATCGATTTCGCGCAGACCAATTTTGACCGCTTTTCTTTTGATGAGGTTCACCCTTGTAAAAACAGGAACCGCCAGCCTAAACCCATGAATTAATTTCTTTAGTCTTGGATCTTACGTTTTGATGTCCTCGATTTGAGGAATGTCGCCAAAAAATAAGTGCAGAGTTTCCCAGGAATTGTAATAACCGTAATGTGTGCAAATTCTAGTGTCTCCTTCTCTGGGAAAATATTGGGAACTTATATAAATCCGGTAAATAATTGAAAAACGAACAGCAAAAGGGCGGAAAATCTTGATCTAAAAGCAAACTGATTGGAGGAAACTAAATGGTGATCTTACCCGTGATTCATCGTCTAATTTGAGATATTCTGGAAAATATTCGTTGACCATGGACATGATAAGAGATGCAGCGCTTGTTTCCAGACGATCATGGAGTTGCTTATCTGCTTGTTGGAATTCAATAGGAGGGAATGCTTCCCGGGGATTTTCCACTTTGTAAAGCGCCTTCAACGAGTCTTGAAAACTTTTGAACGCTTTCAGCAAAACGTTGATTCGGGGGTAGCTGATATCAATTGAAGGCTGAAATGATTGACAGGTTTGCTTTCGTCATTGAAAAAATACCAGATGTGGCGAGGAAATATGAGGAAGCAACGATGATGTTGATTGTTGTGGGGAAAATGCAACGGATGTTGGGGGTGACAATACAGTAGTCGATGGACTTGTGGTGATCACAGATCCATGGCTTGAGGGTTCTGTTGGAATTGGTGAAGCTGTAAAAAAGTTAATTTTCGATTGTTGGTCTTTGAAACCTTGTGTCTTACGTTCTCTCACCATTCCATTGTTATAACACTTTTGTAGTCGACAAGCTCGACATTGGTTTCGTGCTTTGTTTGTAATCACGCAATTGCCCTGAAAGCGGCATTTATAACGTTTTCTTTCCACCATAGATCGACGGAAGAAAGAAGCACAAGCCTAGAAAACAAAATTAGAAAAAAAAACTGACAAAAAAAATCACCTTGCAAGTGCTGACGCCAAAATGAAGACCATGAGTTGGAGCCTCGCAAATTGTGCACAATCCTTTTTCCGCCATCTGAAAAAAGCTCAATTTTTACAGCTGATAATTGGACACCGAATTGTCAGTAGTTTTTTGCACGAGCAAAAGAACCAAGGGAAAGTTTTCCATTTTTAACCAGATGTCACGCTTGCTGGCATCGAGTTCTAAAAGGGCAGTGTTGTTTTTGAGGGGTTCAAAAATGAATCGTGATCGTAGAATGCGCCTCAAGTTTGCCACAATGCTCAATACGCATACTAGCGTTCGGGCGTGTCGTTTTAGCTAGCTTCCATCATGATTATCAAAAAAACAAGAAAAAGAGCAAGCAGCATTCACCTTGGAAAAAACACATCAAAAACGGAATGTGTTTAAATGAATTGTTTTATGAATAACGCAAATGGTTCTTGCTCACGAAATTCACAATTAATAAATATGGTTATTTTTCAGAAAAGATGAAAAATCAAAATGGATTTTAAAGCCGATTAAAGCAAAAGCGGTAAAAAAACCGAAATATTTTCTGCAAGTTTTGAGCGAAGAAAATGCTGTTGCAAATGTTGTGAACATTGGGAGAAAAGGACATTTGCTGATAACGATGACAGGGGTTTTTTTGGTCTAAAAGTGCAACCAATGAATTTTTTTTTAGGAATCAGAAGAAACTGACTTTGCTGTCAGCAATTTGACCGCGGAAGACACGACAACCCAGAGGAAATTGTACTTGATTGATGGACAAGGGTGAGTAATGGGCTTGTATTGACTGATAAATGTTTCTTTTTCGCAACATTTTGTTTCTTTTTTTAGGTGTGTCGTCAATAATTCGATCATTCAAACCATTTCCAAACCTACAAAAAGCCAGATAAAAATCGACATTGAATTTGCCGGTTTCAGTGATAAAGCTCAAGTCGTGTATCATGCCGTTGTGAAGCCCTGTAAAACCGGTTGTATCCTAAAGTGCAATCAGCCCTATTATAAGAAAGAGTTCTCATAGCAATTTATCAAAAAATTCTCTCATTTTTGATCAGTAAATCAGGTAACATTCATGTAATAAAACAAAAACAAGATACTGTACTTTTTTGCCAGTCTCACGCTAATCAATATTTTCATGTAAAATTGGCAATTTTTTGACGTCAATAACGGAACCAGATCGAGTGGCTGAACGACTTTTTCCGTCGATTGAAGCCGGTTGACGGACACTGAGACGTCTATCCTGAGCGACTTCTTCAACAGCAGATTCTGTGCTGATGGAATGCAAATCGGCGGGTTTCTGGCCACAAACTGGAGGCATCAAATCGTCAAGGTACATCAAGTGACGCGCACTGAACTTGAACTCCATCAATTTTCGAACAATGATCATGATAATCAACTAAAACAATGAACATTCAATTACCAAAACAATGCATACCATGATGGGAAAGGCAATGCTGATGGATTTGATGGATTTCACCACCCACAACAATGCCAAACAAGCTATTTGCAAAATTGTGAAAAAATGAATTGTTTTGATAGGAACATGGCGAATGTATTCACGGTCAGGTTGATATTTCATTGGCATAAACAACAAACAAATTCGCTCAAAGAATTCCAATGCTGAAAGTTTTATTATTTTGTTTGTTTCAGACAAACAACTTACTTCCAAGAGCGTTGATACCCATATAAAGAAAAACTGAAAAACAACAAAATATAAAAAAATCCAGACGAAAACAAACCTCCGTAAAGCACTGGCATAGGAATATGGCACAAAAGTTTGGTCATAAACACGGAAATTCCAATCAAAACAAAAGTGATTATACCGGTGACACGTTGTTCACGAACACCTAAAAACGTTTGAGGTTCCCCTGGAGCAGAAGACTCGGTTTCAATTTTCAGCGAGTTGACGTGATTGATGGACAAAACAGTGGCAGCAACATAAATCGGAAGTCCAAGATATCCAACAACGATGATCAGCAAGGACAACACAAACAAATCCAAATGGTATCCACAACCTTTTTTCAGCTTATTTTCTTTTCTGTTAACAATGACGGCAGTAATTTGTTGATCCAAAAATATCAGGATGCAAGCCAAGATTGCCGGAATAGCTGCAAACAACGCTGAATATAATGGATTGCCGTTGAAAGGAGAGATAAACCATCCTCGACCACTGAAAGTTGGCTGAAATGTCCTTTTTGATAATCACGCTGTCAAATCCAAGAACTCACGGTAAACGACGACGGCATGGTTAATTTTGGCGTGTTGATTCCCATAAAAATATCAATGCCAGTCATCACAACAATGGACAAAATAACCGCAAAATCACTCAAAATTTCACGTATCTTGGTGGATAAATAACCACTGGTTCGCATTTTCTTCAAACCAACCGACAGCACAAAAGTGCCGGCCATTAAAACAATTGACATCAGAATTTTGTCGTACAAAACATAGCAACCAGTGCCGACATAATCACCAGAACATTGGCTGATATCAGAACTGTAAGTGCCGTTGGCTAAAAGACAGCTGCAGCTCGTTGTTTGGTTAAGTCGTAGGTCAACAACATCTAACGAGGCAGAGATTTTGATCACTTTAGCGAAGGCTTCATAAATGAAGATGAAAGCAATTAACGCAGCAAAAGATTCTTCGGTGAAACGCGTGATGTAAGCGACAAGAGCCGATGAGTCCGTCAAAGTGATGATCAACAAGAATACAGCGGTCCAAAGATTAACCCAAGTTCTGAAAGACAAATAATCCCAGCCAAAATTGGTGCACATGTCGAACATGATGGTTTCGAACACAAGAACGGGGCCTGTGGACCCAATGATGGTCAATGGTTGACCGCTAAACATGTGGTACAAAATTCCGCAAATGGCGCCACTGAAAAGATTTTCCATTGCAGCCATTCTTTTTTGAGTTGCTTCCTCCAGAAGACCGCCGAACGTGACAATTGGTGACAACAGAGCAAAATACATGAAACAGAATGTGGACACGCATTCCAGGTTGAAGGAATCAGTGTAATCAGAAATGTACCACTTGGCCTTCCGTTTGATGTCAGCAATCAAACCACCCGCAAATTTCCCCGTTCTTTTCAAAGCAGGATCATCACCATGACCGTGAATTGGTTCATTATCAAAAAGATCATACGTTGGATGCAGCAACTTTTGGAACTTCTTCAATTTTTACCTTTGTGGCTGTTCAAATTAAGTTTCAAACCTGGGTTCTTTGCAGTTTTGTTGCGACAACTGATGGCTCAATGCGGATTTTGGGATCCAAACTGCACGGCGGTAAAACAGTAGCATTATGGATGTACTCGCTGACGGCAATTTTCATATCCGTCCGAGATGTGGTTCGATAAGCAATCTTCCTGAATAACTGAAAAAGACGGATAAAGAGGAGAATGGCATAACTTTAACCTCATCGGACATGAGAACGCCCAAGGCTCTCCCAAGTTGTTGAGCGTGGACATCACCAGATTTTGGAGCCAACACAAAAAACAAAAATCTCGTTGGAATGGCGACTTCCGTGAAGTTCAGAATAGTTGGTTCAGCTAGCCTGACAAAGGCAATGATTGGAGCATCCAGAAACTCAAATTGGCCAACAAGAATATTCGTGGCTTCAGCATTCTCAGGCAACTTTTTCTCCAAACGTTTGTTGATGCTTCTTATTCCGGAGGCAATGAATGGTTCAGTTTCATCCTGATCATTTTTTTCATTTTTTAGTTTGGTCTTTTTATCAAGATGTTGTCGACTCATAAGTATTTTGCTTGCCGTGGCTGCCGTGTCTGCATCGAGTTGCTTTGTTTTGACAAGTTCGTTCATGACAAGATCGACAATATCTTTCAATGACTTTTGTTTGACATCAAAAAACACTGATCCACGCAAAAAGTGCTCTCTGAAATCCACAGTCGTCATTGTCACCGGATTAAAACCTACTTTAATTGGAAAAGACTGTTGGCATTCAAAATCGGAACATGCGGTTTTGACCATCGTTTGCCGTCCTCGTCCAGCACCTCCTCGAATTTGATCCACCTCGTCATTTCTGACCATTGCCCTTCGGAAACATTGCCATTTTGAGCCACGAATTTATCCAACTCCGAAAACACTGTTGGAACTTCCGAGTCGTCATCGTGTAAAAATAATGCGTGACTTGCTGAGGCTAAAAAAAATTATTTTTTATCTAATTTTTCACTCACGAATTTTGCTCAATCTTCTGTCGGCAAGTTTTGACCAAATATTTTCAGATCCAGAAGTTGGGCTGAGCAAAGTTGGTGTTGAGCCAGCTTCCGTTCCCATTTTATCATAAAAATCCAAGAAATTGAAAGAACGAACAAAATGTAATGTGCGAAAATGAATGCATGTTCTGCAGGAAAGCTTATCAGCATTCCAGACTATCCCATAACTGCCAAATGAGATTGACCAATTGATTTTTGGAATGAGATCTTTGAAAAACGTTGAATGAACTGGATGAAGCAGTCAAGAAAAAAAAGATTATGTAAATTTGATAGAATGAATCATGCCAAAAATCCCTGAAATTGCAGCACAAAATTTGTAATTTTTTGTGCCGACTTGAATCGCGTTCAGAAATTTGCTGCTGGATAAAAACAACAATAAAGATGCTTTATTTTAGTTGAAACTGATTGTCTATTTGTTTTTGTAATTGCAAATGTGAAAGTCAATTCCAATATTGAAATTATTCAGAGCATCCGTTCCAGCAAAATGTCCAAAATTGTTCAAGATTATGGATTTGAGTTTTTCTCCGGCATAAACCGCTTGTTCATTAGGGCCAAAATGCCTTCCATCAGGGCAAACAACGGTGCCATTGGGCAGGGTCGATGGAGTAGTTGATGGTGTTGCGATCATTGTCATTGGGTCATATGGATAATTGCACATGTCTTGTTTGCAGACACATAGTTCATCGGTGGCTGTGTCCTTCGTACATCCAATTTCAAGTGCGCCATTCCAGGAGGACACGCAGTACGATCGAGGACTCACCGAACGCCCTTAAAAAGCCGTATTTTGTGCTTTATTGCCAACAACTAACTTGTGAGGCATGCTACCCCGATGCAAGTTGACAGTCCGTCACAAGTAATGTTCAAAGAATGTCCACTTGAACCAACACCGGTGCCGCATTCAAAGCAGGTTAAAAGATTTTGATCAGCGGCTTTTACTGGCGTGAAGTTCCCAACTTGAGGAGCCATTTTAAATAAATTGTTGCACAAATTTGTTTGGCAACCACAGACAGCGGAGTTGGTCCCGTAAGAACATCCACTGGTAGACAGTTGAACCCCATAAAAACTGTCATTTGCGTTCCCACAACCCGCTACCCATGATCCATTAGCTGTTATTGCTGAAATCACGTCACATCATGTTCTAAGATCGCTGAAATGTACTTGCCATAATAACAGACGCTTCCATAACACAAGTTGTCAAGGTTACAGTCTTGGCCAACGCTAGCTGTTTTTCCATTGCAACTGTAACAAAAATTTTGAGCCAAAATTGTAGGAATGCTCTGAACTAAAAACAATACAACAATTTGATAAGTTTTCCAAAACATTAGGCATTCAATTGGACAATCAATTTTCCATCATGAGCTTGTTCATCATAATAAAAAGATCATGATTTTGTTAATCCGATTCAACTTTGTCCAATCAATTAATTTTTTAGTTGATATCATGTTTCGAACATTTCCCCTCAAAAAATTTGATACTCGTTTCATTTTTTTCCCGGTAACTCTAAATTAAAAAAATGTTTCAAAATAGCAATGACCAGGCCGCACACGTAAAAGCGTTTTTCGTCATGTCGGTTTTTGAACTCTTACATCATTTGATGACTCATTCTTTTTTTTGCAGTGCAACGAAAAGGAGGATTCGATCAATGAAAACTCAAATGTTAGTCACTCTGCGTGATACTGCCGCTTGTTTCACAAAAGCGCATTGTTATTTCATACTCAGACAAATAGTGATGAAAGACATGCTACCAGTCGTCAAGGGGACACCGTTGGTTGTTGAGCACTGCTCTCCGCTTTTATTTGACGCATAGGACCTCAAAATTCTGAATGTTTCCGTGAACCAATATTGAACATAATCGTCTGACTTTTTTTCTGGTTTTTTAATCTGATATTTTCCGTGTAAAAGGAACGACATATCAATTTTGTCCCTCGCCATAACTGATCAATCAATATTTGTTTTTTTTCCTCCAAAATTTTTCCATTTTTAAACGTGGTTCAGTTTTAGACTTTAAAATGTCGAACGCTCCTCCACCTTATTCTCAACAACCTTATCCAAATGTAAGTTTTTATTAATAAAACGAATTTATTTTACGTTCACGCTTTTTTTTGTTTTTTTTCGTTTTGCACTAATCTTAAGTTTTCACTAACACAATGCCTTTAGTATCCACCAAATAATTATCCATATCAGCAGCCACAATATGGCTATCCTCAACCACAACAAGGATATTATCCTCCACCTCAGCAACAACCTCCCCAAGTAGTTTACGTTGAAGAACGTCGTCGTGGTGGAAGTGACAATAATTGTTGGTGAGTGGTTTTAAACTTTTTTCCATTCATTTAGCGTGGATTTACAGTTTATGGGCTTGTCTTGCTTGTCTTTGTGGATGTTGCTTGGCAGACTGCTGTGATTGATCTGTAATATCCGGGTTCTTGGCATCACACACGTCCGAAATTACATTTATAACATTCTCTACATAAGATTTCAAAAGTACATATTTTTATATTGTAAATCATGATTTTTAAAATTCACTTTTCACAAAATAAAATTTAATCATGTTTTTTCTTGGAAAGAACAGGTCGATCGTTAGACAATTTAGCCAAGATGTTCGCGACAAAGCTAGCTTTGATTGCCGAGTCGGAACAGCGTCTTGACAGCTGGTCAATCGATGGTATTAATTTAACCCTGCGGCTATTTCAAAATTTTTTCCATTTGATCAAGAAAATACCCCCGAATTTTACCGTTAAAATGGATGAGGTATCAAATTTTGTTAGCCGAATAAAATTTGATGAGGAAGACCGACTACCACCCGCTTATCGCGATCGCGTGAGGATATCCAACGAGAATAAACCAAAAGATCCCTTAATTTGGGCCAAAGCCCCCGAATTTATTCCACAGCACAAACAATCGTTGGCTGACAGTTTCGGCTTCATGAATCCACTCAACAATGTCTTGGACAATGCTGAAAATTATTCCAACTGCCAATACCGGACTAATCCTGCTAATTTCTCTTATTCTGAAACAAACTCCATACAAATGCTACCACCTTATCAATCGCCAAGTTTTCAACCATTTTTGCCGCCAATGCCGGTTGACAACACGGGTTTCAACGGTGTTTCCTATCCCAATGTTGCGCCATATATTCCCAAAGGATACTCCGCTAACTTTACCGCAATCAACCGTTTGTTCCTCTGTTTTAAAATATCTTATGATAATTTGCCTTTTTAGCCGGTGTTGGCCCACCAATTGCCGCCATCGTTTTGAAGAAAAAACGGAAGAGAAGATCAAAAAAGACAGCGCAAAAAAGTTTGGAGAACAACAATGAGGACTCGACTTTGCACAACTTTTCCTCATCCAGAGAACGCGATTCACAGTCCATTCTAAGAAAATACCAGTCCGAACAAAATTTGGTTGAAGATGTAAAACTGATTTAGAAAATTCAAAAAATAGGACATTTTTAGGCTTATTTCAATGGAGCTTCAGACAACGGCGTTGATAAGCAACTTTTACGATCTTTGTCCTGTCCACATTTTTCAGAGGCTCAACTTGGTCTTTGGGACAATATCATGGTAAACTGATCAGTCTTTTTTCAAATATTTTTTTTCAGTATAATGCAATTGTTGCCAATCATGCTGATTTTGCAAACAAAAATGAGCTTGGGAAACAGAATAAACCAAGAAGTGAAAAGAACGAAATACCAAAAGAAAACTTGGAGTGGAGTTCAAAAGGCACTGAAATGGCGCCGTTCCACAACGGAAACCCGAGATCAAGTGTGTGGACAAAGTGGAACTTGAAATCAGGCAATGTTGGTCATGAAGTGTGCAATCCGGATTATGACTTTGATCACAAGACGGAACAAGTTACTTATGATGGGATGAGAATCCATGTGAATGCCTTTGATCAACTTGATGTGAGGACAGATTTTGGCTAACCGTCAAACATTGTTTCAGGAACTGACTACTTCTGATGTTGAAGATGGACAAAAGTCCCGGTTATCTCAGCTTCAGTGGGCAGCTCGTCAACAAAACACTTGCTGTACTATTTCTTGAGTTTGAATAAACTTTATCAAATGTGATTTTATCAACTCCATGAAAAAGATAAAGATTCTATGAAATCTCACTTGTATTTGTGGTTTCACGTCTAAAAATCCGAAATTTTTGCTTGCTGGTTGAATTCCATTTTGTGTAACGTGGTGCCGTTATATTGGCCATTATCTTCCGTATCTAAGAAGAACAAAAGTATCCAAAAATAAAGCGGAAAACCTCTTTGTTTTGCTTGAATTTTAAATTTTTTTTAAAGAAAACCCGAGTTTTGGAAAGAATAAGACTCATATTCCAGAAATGGGTTTTGAATTGAACGCAAAAAACAAAGCTGAATTCTTAAGCAGGTTTTTAATGGGAAAAATAATGCCTGGATTTGAATCTGCAAGTCAAATGAATGGATAAGTGTTTGAAAGCGTACTGTAAGATGACGTTTTGATTTTGAAAATAATGAGCAAGTTTGTTCTGATTCATGTTTTTGTCTTCAAGTATTTCCATAAAAGTTTTTCAAGTTTGAAAACATGGGTTTGTCGTTGAGTCAGCGCAAGTGCAGTGGTGGGTTATAAAAAAAGAAATGTTTTTGTTGATTGATTCTTATTTCAATTTGAGGCAAATTTGGAAGAAATGTCGAATTTTGATGACAAAAGTAAGTTAATGTTTTAGTTTTGCTCCCAAAAAGTGTCCATGACTGACCAAAATTAAGTCTATTGTGTCACATCAATGAAAAACGAATTGTCAAACATCCTGAGTACCACAAGTTGCAGTGCAAATGCTAGCGGCAACGGCACATCTTCTTTTCCACGCTTTGAATAATAAGACTCGACAAAGCAGCATTGGTCTTTCAAGAACAACCGAACAAAGTATAAATCGCTTACGCTTGTTTGATGTTTTCTTTAAGAAAAGAATACTGAATTTTTGCCCCGCCTCAAATGCCTTGGCAAATCGTTCATCATCCGTGCTCTCACGGCTCAGCGCCTTCTGAAACTGCACCCCTTTTGCATAACTAAAGAAAAAGGGTTGAAGCTGACAGATGATATGAGCCGGTCGAAGATTTTTGTCAGCTCTTGAAAACTGTCATTTCATGCCTGCTTTGTTCCTTTGTTATTTTGCAAATTGTTGTCATCCAAAATCTTAAAACCGGATTCTTGTATCCCCTAAGCGTTAACAAACCATAGCTTGATAATGGCAGCTGCTTATATTTGTCGGAGATACATTCTTGATGAAAAACGTAAGTTCAGGTCCCAAACAAATCCGATTCATTTGAATTCGAAAGAGTACCAAGTAAATTTCTTTAGAATTAGCCGATACCTTTGATCTGCTGGATGTGGACAAAGATGGACGACTTAGCCGGGCAGAAATTGCCGCTTTGCTCCGGACAATCAAAGTTGAACCAACTCGAATTGAACTGGATTTCATTTTTAATGAAATGGATCGCGACAGTATGTTCCTTTTTCAACTTCAAACCTCAAAATGATACTTGTAGAATCGGGTAAAATTAATAAAGAAGAATTTGTAAATTACATGCGCAGTCCCCCAATCCATCGAATCACCATTGGCGAATTGGAACAACAATTCAAACAATTTGATCGAGACGGCGACGGTGCCATCACAGAAGGTAAACTTTTCTTTTTGCAAATCCAAAAATGCTCCGTTATCTAAAATTCAATCTTTGAAGTTTTGACATTTTCAAGGGAATTGATCCAATATGGACAGAGGCGTTTTATCCCCAGGGTATAGCTAACTTTGAGCGTTTATGAAGCGAAAAGCAGCCGTTGAGGGAGATATTTGTGATAATCCATCAAACTTTTGACAACTTTTACTATAAAAATCTGAATGAGCAAATTTTTGTTGTTTCTTATTTTGAAAAGCCCCTGACGTGCAAAATGATTCAAATTGGCAATCAGTTTAAAAAAAGTAAACATTTTAGACGAGTTGGAAGCAATTTTGGCAGAAACGGCTGACTTACACGACAAAGAAGTCATTTCACAAATGGTATTTTGACGTTAAGATCTCATTAAGATAAAAACAAGCATTTCAGTTCGAAGCCACCGATTTAAACAATGACGGACGCATCACCTTCCTGGAGTTTGTGAAAATGATGAAAGAATAAATTCTTCAATTTCTGAGGAACACAAGTGTTTTTAAATTTGAACCGCGGTTGTTATTTGTTTTGCAAACCATAATCATGAACCGAGTGAACTAATATGAATAAAATTGTAAATTTGTTGATATTCTTGAAATTTCTTCTAAATTAAAACCTGGAATACAGGAAAAACGTTGGATGACTGCACATGCAGTTTATCACGGATCAGAGGGACAATCCATTTGTGAAAGTCCGTCAAACTGTTCACTTTTTAGTCAAAATCAAAATAATTTCGATATTTTTGTTGTGACAGTCATATTTTAATAGAAACGGCAAAACAAAAGATATAATCCATGTAGATGAATCATGAACTTTTGTTTCACATATTCCTGCAATAATTTCATCAAAATCTAATTTTTGTCACATCAATTATATCAATATTAACGTTCTTCAATCATCTATCAACAATTTTCAGTAATTATCATGAAACTTTTACGAGAAAATTGGAAAAACAAGCAAGTAAAATTCCGAGCTCAATAAACATGAAGTAGTCTAGACTGGACTGGACTGTCCAGTGGAAAAATGAAAGAAAATAACGCAAACGACATGGGTGGTCTGAGACTACCCAAGTCGAGTCGCTTTGTAGAACACTTTTTGGAAGTTTTGTCGACTGTTTTATGATTGCTTTTTTGAAACAAAAAATGAAAACCATCAAGTTTATGCTTAAATCGTTGTAGAATAATATTTTGCAGATTTGAAAGTCATGCCGATATGAAAATAGTAGGTTATTGTTTTGTTGAATAAAATAGTTTGTCAAATATCACGAAATTTTTGAAGAATGAAGTAAGTTTTTCATTTTTGCATAATGGTTTCGTGAATCTCACAGTAAATTACCATATTGTAAAAGGATGATGAAAATCGTCCACATCAGATGTATGTCCGGCAGTCTTGAGTGTGATTGAATCCTTTTCTTTGTTTTCAACATTTCGCAAGAAAACAGAATGGTTTTCAGACGTTGTTTTGTTTTTGCAATGTTTCATCAAAAAAAACTGATAATGTTGAAAATGTTTCGTGTTTATCAAATTTGTTTCTGGATCAAAAAATTTAACGAAAGAACGCTTTATGATTTATTTTACGCGAAAGACGAATGACTCAACCTTTTTGAACCATCCAAATCGATATTTGTGCTTTTTTTTATATGAATCCGTGATTTTTTTAAGTTCAATTTTTTTCAGATGAACTCGGGGCAGGATGAGATAGAAGAAAATTTGTTTGCGATACTCTCAAAACGTGAGGAATCGGAAACAGATCCAGATACTCCACCACCATCTCCGCTGAGGAATCAAAATAAACCAGGGTAAAGCTTTTTGCTGGAATATGTAGCATAAGTTCCAGGTTTTCAGATTTTTTTCTTTGACTCAAGTTTCTATGAAAATCACAGAATTCATTTCAAGTGCACAGAAAAAAGTCTTTGGTGAAGATTATTGGATTCCAACAGACAGTTATGAAGTCGTTGAATTCCCAGCTGAGTTATTGGTGGCTCACAAAGTTGTATATCCTATGGATTTACACGAAAAATCTCGTCCAACACTGAAAGTAGTCCAAGGAACCTTCAAGAATGCTCCTGGTCAACCTTTGCATCACGTTGTTTACACGTCCAAATATGAACAACATCGGATTTCATGGACAATTTTCCGTTCTACCGATCTTGGAGAAGCTGTGGACTTTTGTCGACGTTGCGAAGACTGCCGGATCTTGCTGAAGATGATGGATAAAACAAAAGATTTCAGAAGAACAATTCGAGAAATGACTAACCAATTTCAAATTCACCCGTTGTGGAGAATGGTTCACATTGCAATTGCTTGTCGAAGAATCGATGTTTTCACTGATGAAGGACTGAAAACATTAAAAGAAAATGGTTATTCTTTGAACGAGTGGGTTAACTTTCTTATATGTCAACTAAACATGATGATTTTATAGAATCACCAACACTGTTTCAACTCCGGAAGGAAAATATCCTTTGATGATAGCTATTGAAACACAACAACCAGAAATTGTCAAATTTTTGCTGAATCATGGAGCTGATCCGAGTGCGAGAGATATGAATGGCAACAATGCTTTGCATTATGCTGCTTTGGCATCGGTTCAGATGATTGAACTTGTTTGGGAAGATCCACGTTCGAAAGTTTTGTTGAATTCTGTCAACGACGACCATGTAACACCGGTTTTATTATGCATTCGAAATGCCAATCCACGATGCTTAGCCACACTTCTTGGTTATGGTGCTGAATTGAATCTTCGTACCACGGGAAGGAATCCGTTGTTTGAAGCTATGCAATCACGTGGAAAAACAACGGATGTTATTCGACAGTTGTTGGCAGCATCACCGGATCTGGTGCATGAACGGGATCAATCGGGTAACACTGTTTTACATGTTGCAATGTACAAAAGTTCTTTGATGGGTTTACTTTATTTACAAGCTCGGCATCTTGATTTAAATATTCGAAACAAAGCAGGTCAAACTCCTCTTCATGTTTATACAACAAGAGATGAATTAGGGATGGTAATAACTATGGTTTCTTATGGATGTGACTTGAATGCAACAAATTTGAATGGAGATACGGCTCTTCACATTGCTGTTTCTCACAGATTTTTGGAAATCAGTCGCTTTCTGTTATCTGTTGGTGCTGATCCCAATATCGTCAATAAACATGGAGAAAGTCCCCGTCATATGGCAGCAAAGTTGAACGAGTAGGTTTTAGTTGAAATTATCCTTCATAATCATATATGAATTTAGAACACAATTATTGAAAAGTCTTATAATTTGTGGTGCTAAACGTTGCCCTCCGATCAAAAGTGGTTGTGTTTCTGGATGCGTGAACAGTAAATCAATTCAAATGCTTTCATCAAGAGTCACTTCCGAATGTGGACCATCTCCTCGGTCTTTTGCTGATCTGGAAAAGATTGAAAACCGTAAATTTGACAGCGTGGGACATGGAAATTTTATTCAGCAATACATCCAAGATGTGAGTTGATTCTGTTGAACACAGAATTGATAACGCATTTTGCAGAATATTTATGAAGAAATGATTCAAAAGCTGCAACAGATTGTCGACCAAAAATCTGAAAACCCGGATACTGATTATATTAACATTATGTCCATGGATGGTGGAGGGATCCGCGGTCTTGTTATAGTTCAGATTTTGGTGGAAATTGAAAAGCTTTTTGGAGAGTCCATCTTTAAGTATTTTGATTGGATTGCTGGAACATCGACTGGTGCACTTGTCGCATCTGGACTTTGTCAGGGGAAATCGTGCCGCGATTGTCAAATGATTTATCTTCGGTTTAAAGATATGGTTTTTGATGGTTGGGTCCGACCTTATGGTGCCAATGCTCTCGAAACATTTATGCAAACTGAGGTTGGGAACACGACAACGATGGGCGACATTCGATGGCCGAGATTGATGATCACAACTGTTCGAGCTGATGTTTTTCCTGTTCAACTGGAAATTATGCGCAATTATCAATTACCGTTAACCGATGCAGAAAATGCTCAGCTTGGGTTTGACAACCCAGATGAAATACAATTATGGCGGGCATTGAGACGAACTTCAGCTGCTCCAACTTATTTTCCTAATGCTGAAAACAAATACATTGACGGTGGAATCATTGCAAATAATCCATTGTTGGATTTGCTCACTGAAGTTGACCTGTGGAATTCAACAAATCAGTACAAGGGTTATCCCCAACAGGTCAAAGTTGGATGCATCCTCTCGATTGGAACCGGGGTTATTCCAACTATTCCACTCGATCCAAACACTTTGGAAATTAGTGCAAATCCCGTGAATGCTGCTGTGGCAATAAAAACTTTGGGAATCATCATTGTTGACCAAGCCACAGCTACTGAAGGCGCTCCTGTTGCTCGAGCTTTATCCTGGTGTTCAACTTCCAGAACTCCATTTTTCCGGTTGAGTTCACCATTGTTCAAGGATATTTCCATGGATACCACAAATGATCATGATCTTGCAAGAATGATGTGGGAATGCGTGGAATATGTCTACGAAAACCAAGCTTATATTGACAAAATGGTGGCTTTATTGCGGAAAATTGGGCCATCAAATCATCGCAAACATTTATTTCAACCTCCAAATCTCAAATACTGTAACATGCAAACCCAGACTTCTGAGCCGTGTTCTCCAGAAGGTTCACCATTATTTATGTAAAATTGCTTTAATATTAACAGGATCCTCATTATTTTGCTACTCACTTTAACTACCGAATCTCTAATTTAATGGTATAAATCATAAAGGACTTCCTTATCTGATTTTCTCAAGTACAAATTTGAAAGTTTGTTCCGAGCATGTGTTAAAAACAAAATTTGAGAGTGAAAATGTTTGTCGGCCATCACCGCAAGTTTTCTAAACAGTTGTATGTTCCCTGATTTGTAATAGAGAACTCAACAGCTGTACTCTTCAAGCCAAAAACTTTAACTAGCGGCGATTTATGGCGCTAAATGCATTTTGCGAATGTACATCACTAAACTTGTCCGCTAACATTGATCAATCGATTTTGTCGCCCTTGGCTTTTGAACCTTTTAGCAAAAGAAACCCTTGTTATTGACCCGTTTTTTTTTTTCGACAACTGTGGTCAAATGAAAAATTGAATTGATTTAAAAAATAACCTTGTTGTTTTTAAATTATAGCTTAATGACGTGAAAAGTGTTCCTGGAAAATGCGCAAAACACGGGCATCTGTTACTCGGCGTTTATTTGGCAACGAGGATTCCAAACCCGAATCCATTTTTTATAGTACTTTGCCAGCTGTTTCAACGAGGTTTGCAACATTTTTTGTTTTTTTACTGGTTTCATTTTTAGCATTTACAAAATTGATGAACGACAACATTTCCATTATAACAATGTGGAACTGGGACCGGTTAACATTTGCTTGGTGACAGAGGAAGCTGAATTAACAACAAATTCAAACTTCAATGTTTCCAACTTTAAGTGGAAGTTTGAAGTTGAAAGCAATTGTCAAAAATGGCTTATCACGAAAACATTGGAAGAATTCACGGAATTTGACGGTCAACTCCACAGATGCGTGTTTGACCGCCGATTCAGTCGACTGGTTGAGCTGCGATTGCTTGGTTTGTGCCAGACAAGACCGACCTCGTCCGTAGATCCGTTGTCAAAAATATCGACCTTCATCAATGAATCGTCGCCGTCACCAACGTCTTCTAATTCTTCAAACATTACGACAACAACCGCTGCTTTGTCTTGGGCCATCAGTAATCCTGTCAAAATTCGCTGTATTTTGTCGCAGTACGTGGAAAGATTATCGCAACTGACTGGCAGCGTCATCAAATGCTTTCCTGTATTGAAATTTTTAGAGCTGGACTCGAAAGGCAATCATTTTGTGCCAATTGAGCAATTTCATTTCAACATTCCTGCTGTTGCCGCCGCCATTGTGATCAAAGACTTTACCGCCACAAACACCAATGAATTAACCCTCAAAATTGGTGATTTTGTTTCCATCATCGAAATGCAAAATGTCGATCAATCCGATAACAACTTTTGGAAAGGAAAACTCACGATCAGTGGCGAAAGTCTGAATCGTTCTCGAACATCTTTGAACGTTGAACCAACTTCCAGCAATCACGGCAATCACGTTTTTTCTGTAAGTTTTTTTCTCGAAAGAAACCAGCAAAAAAGACAATTTTAGATTGGTTATTTTCCAAGTAGTCATGTTAAACTTTTTACCGGTAAAACGGAGTACGACGGGTATTCACCATTTCATTTTGAAAGATTACAAAGAAGATCACTCATCGATCGTCATCGTGAACTTTGGAAGTTGCCGGCTTCGTTTCCGTTCAGTTTTCGAAGAAAAAAGATTCCAAAAGATTACACGAATCCCCTTGTTTTTGGTGTTGATTTGTCTGAACACGTTAATCGGCATAATTATGAAAGTACGAAGTTCCTTTTATTATTTTGAATTAATTGCAGATTTTTAGTTCCGCTTATTCTCACTAAATGCACCCAGATTATAGAAACTCACGGACTGGTGACAGGTATTTACAGACAATGTGGAATCCAGTCAAATATTCAGCGCCTAAAATGGGAGTTTGATACGGGACAACTTCCGGATTTGGAAGATCCCAAAATTTTGCGAGACATTCACTGTGTTGCATCCTTGTTGAAACAATATTTCAGACAATTACCGAATTCGTTGTTTACTTACGAACTTCATGCTGATTTTTTGGTATATTCAAAAACTTTAAAAAAAAATTATTGCTCATTTTCAGAGGACATATCAAAAACCCAAACATCGTATTGAAGAAATTCAAAAATTAGTGCGAAAATTGCCACCAGTGCATTTCAAAACCGCTCAAGCTTTGATGAAACACCTCCACAAAATGTGCCAATGCAAACACTTGACAGACATGGACGCAAACAATTTAGCGATTGTCTGGGCGCCCAACCTTTTCAGAACTCCGCCGTCAGAAGATAATGACGGACAACTCCTTCGAGGAATTTCCATTCACAACAGAATTTGCAATTTTATGATTTTGAATGCCGAAGAAATCTTTGACGATGCATTTTTGGACAAAAATTCCATTGACACGATCGATAAGACCGCGGATCCTCAAGGAACTCGTCACAATTCATCGGAAGAAATAATTGTCCCAAAGAACAGAATTTGCGTGGAAGTGAATGGAGGCCCAGCGGTTTTGCCCTCTGGATTCCACACTGTTATTGAAAAAAACCAAACAAAAGATCAAAAATGGGGTTCGTTGTTTCGGAACTCATCTGTCAGACATAGAGTGACATCATTGTTGAGTCAAAAAAGGAGGAACAGCGACTTTGACCACATGGTGCAAAACAGGATAGAATTAACAGGCTCTTACACGAATTCGTGAGTCATTCCACATGTTCAGCAATTAAGATAATCATTTACAGGTTTGCGACAAATGGAATCCGTCGCTGTACTTCTGTGATATCAAATCTGACAACCAATATGGAAGCTTTTGGCAGCAACGTTGCACGAACAGTTCGCAAATTTTCTGCTCGGAAATTCGGCAGACGTCAAGAAAAAACGGAAAGCTTGCCTGCTGCGGATCCTATTGAAACGCTGAATGTGACAACCAATGGAAGCGTCGATGATATCAAAGAAGAAGAAATGAACAACTTCAAGGAGATTGCCGTCATAAAACCCAAAAAAGTCATGTTTGAAAACAGCGGCATCGAAGAGCACTTTTTCTACACGACAAGGAACTCAGAGGAAGACGACGGAGATCAGCTCAGCACAGACATAAGCAGTGCCGAATCATTGCCTTTGGACATCAGTCGATACGACAATGTGCCAACAACTAACACATTTTTTACTTGAAATTTCTAATTCAAACCGGTTCATTTCCAGCCCCATGATTTATTGCAGAAAATATAAATTCATCTTCAAATTTTCATCCAAATAATCTCAATTGGTTGTGAAATCTTT
This sequence comes from Panagrolaimus sp. JU765, assembly GCA_901765185.1. Taxonomy (NCBI): domain Eukaryota; kingdom Metazoa; phylum Nematoda; class Chromadorea; order Rhabditida; family Panagrolaimidae; genus Panagrolaimus; species Panagrolaimus sp. JU765. The sequence continues at coordinate 79,894 of CABFKL010000155.1, read as the reverse complement.
CTGTTCCGTTGAAATAATGGCAGATCCTGGTAGTTGCTCGTATTTGCTGACCGGCGGATAATACTGCTGACATAAGTACGAATGGTTGAGATGCATGGGAGCCCAGTATTGAGCAGGTTGCGTCATTGGCGGAGGCTGAACTGGCAATCTTTCGTATTGAGTATTTACAAAAGGCTGATATGAAACAGGATTTTGAAATTTGGACACAGACGAGTAACGTTGGAGAAGAATGTTTGGATGTGAATATTCCGCTGAAAAATCAATTTGCAAAGCACAAAAACGTTGAACTCACAAGGAAGCGAATAAGTCGACGTTGGAATAGTGTCGGCAGTCGTTGTCAAGTCCGTTATCAGTGACACGGGTGTTGTGCAAGAACTTGAACTTGATGCCGTGGTCTGGCACGCTTGAGCCAAACCTTGAAAGTCAAATTTATAAGCGTATCTTTTCCCATGCACTTTTGTCATTATATTTTTGTCATAATAGTAACGTAAAGCACGACTCAATTTGTCGTAGTTCATATTTGGTTTACTGAAAATGAGTGAATCAATGATTTGCTAATCGTTTTACCTTTTTCTTTGCCCCCATTTTCGGGCCACTTCATCCGGATCCAATAATTTGAATTCTCCTTGAGATCCTTCCCAAACAATGCAGTTCGAATTGTGCCGCTCATCAGCCAACAACTCCAACAAGAATTGCCAAAGCTGTATCTGGCCTCCAGCTGCAAAAAAGAATGATTCCGACCCATTGGTCATCCACTCACCTTGATGTGGCAATCTGGTCAATAAACTGGAAAATGACGGTACAGCATCTGAAATTGGATAATCTACAATCTTATTTGATTGTATTTGGTCTGAATCATTGCTAAAAAATTCATCGCTAATTATCGCAGCCCCAGGAGCAGATGGAACAATGGAAGCCGCATTGCTAGTGCTCAGCATATTTTGTGAAGAAACATGAAGATTTTTCAAATAAAAGTCATGTTGACCGCTGGCAAGCACCATTTTGTGTCCAATTCACCTTGGAACTTTTGGGACTTGCCGGTTCCTTACAAGCTTTTCTTCCATTCAAAGCAAAGCTAACTGAGCGGCAAAATCATTTAAGCATTACAAACCATTTTTCGGGGATTTTTATCAAGAAAAACAAGATGCATGTTTTTCATTTTTGGCAGATTCACAATCAAAAATTATTTCAAAAAACATACTTGTCATGGATGTTTTGTTGATTGATGAATTTTGAATGGCAGACAAACAGGAAGTTGACGATTGCGGCAGATTATGCAAATCGTCTACATTTATTTTAAGCTTTGAAGATTCCGTGTCCATCGAAGTTGAAAGCTTATCCACAGTTATCTAAAATGTCTAATTTGCAAAAGTGACAAAAATAACCACGATTCGAGTCAATGATTCAACAATCGATGAAAGCTTCAGCATCAACAAAAATTAACATTGATTTATTTTTATGTTTAATAGCTTATTTGGTGTTTGCGCACGTACACGCCTTCAGGTGTCATCTTCTGCTCAAAGTTCACGCCCCTTTTATCGTAAGCTTATCCACGCCACCATCCTTAAAAGCTTGCCAAGGTTGCCATGTCGACGTCCTTCAAAGTTCTATCGGCGATTAAAAGCTTCCAGCGGCTTCTTCACAACAATTACCTTGTTCCATCGTTATAAAACGCAGTCTTGGCAACCTTGCTTGGCCATTACGGTATAATTGCCCAACCAATGACGCCGCGCACTTCCGGCCAATAATTTACCGCCGGCTATTCCTCGTCTCTTTCAAGCTCACAAATTTCATTCATTTTATCAGATCATAATAGGAATCACAAGAAAGACATATTATACATTGTTGCAATGGCGGTTTGAATAATTACCCGCAAAACGTTATCATGGGTTAATACAAAAAAAACAAGACAATTATCAATGCCATCGAAAATATTACACAGATTGAAATTTTTACCTGAGAATAACAATAATTCACTGCAATATCGGCATACCCAAAGCTTCACGAATACGACTGATACATAATTTTGAACCTTCAAGACAATCAGGAGACACCAAAGCAAAATTTAAAAAACCATGAGGAAGACTATCCAGCAAATCAACACGTTGTACTTGGCCGCCCGCGGCTCGTACTTTTCGCGCAAACATAATAGTGTCATCCAACAATGGATCCAAATGACAAGCCTAAAAAAGAAAAAATCATATGTAAATCTAAAAAACTGTTACTTACCACAAACCAAAGTGGAGGCAACTTCCGCAACAAATAATCAGAAGCATATAATGGAGAAATCAACGGATCGCGAGGCAAATTCAATTTCAGGAGAGAAGCAAAATTTGAATCAGTTTTATTGGCTTCTTCTTGCTGAATCTTGGCAGCCATTTGTGGAGTCAATGTTGCAGATCGACTCAACTTTGGTTTGTCATTGTGACCAATAGGAGTTCCCGGAGTTTCAAACCATCCGGAAATGTTGTCATAAGCATGTCCTGCAGCAAGAGCAGCGGTATCTGCCAAACTCTGACTGAGAGACCGCTTTTTACGAAATACCTGAGATGTTGACTTTTCGTCCGGTGTGTTGATTGGAGTGCTCGTAACAGCTTCACCATCATCCATTGTAAAACTGTCATTTTTGTCTGATGGCGGTAAGAACACATCATCACTAGAAACAGAATGACGCGTAGTATCACCATTCATGATGCCAGACTTGACGACTTCACCATCAACATGGAGAGAACTAAAAAAAGTTATATAAAAAATGAATGGGTGAGCTCACTTTTTGGTTAATGGATGAATTTGAAGATAATCAATCAGACAACGATCATAATTGCTGGCAGATAAATAAATGTTTGAAGTATCGCTGACAATTTGAACAGTTTGATTTGTCATATCCAGAGCTTCATCAACTTCGTCAATTTGACTGTCTTCAAACGATTGTGACAGAATATGGCGAACTTCGTTGTCTTCTGATTGAACAATAATTTCTTCAGTCGTTTTCCGTTGAGTTCTCAAATTTACCAAAGAAACGATTGGCGAATCAAACATTTCAGAAACGTTGAATTGTTGAGATTTTTGAACTTGATCAACATATTCATACAATGATTTATGACCATTACCAATAGAACCATTGACCGTTGCATCACTTTTACCATCACCAACTGCGACATTTGTATAAGCAGCAGCACATCTAATTACAACACCCATGTGAAGAAGAGGATCCATAAAACTGAGCACACGTGATGGTGAAGGCAAATATTGGAAAAGAAACGGTGTATAGATGGGAACCAAAGCATCAGGTAACCGCTTAACATTTTTCAGAATTAAATTCATTGTTGTACAAACCACCAAGTTGCCACCAGCAGAATCACCACATAAAACCAGTTTTTCTCCTGTCCAACCAAATTTTGATGGGTTGTTCAATATATAAGCATAGGCATACAACACTTCTTCCATCGGTCTGGGATATGGATTTTCTGGAGCAAGAGAATAGTCAATTGAAATTAGAGGACATGCCAGTTCTTTGGCCCAACCACGAAGATACGATTCATGTGATTTGGACGATGTTGCAACATATCCACCACCATGACAATGAATAACCAAATATGAAGAATTTGGTACCTTGTTAAAAGCTTGCGATGACAAACCTTCATGAGCAGCGCATGAAATCACTCGATAGCGTACTGGACGAGTTCCTGTATGAGCACTTGGTTCAGGGATCAAACAGATATCATCATTTTTTGTTCTCAATGGAAGTGGACCACAAAGCGGAATGTCACGCATTTCACTGATAGCACAATAAGTGGCAAAAAAATTACACATCTGGAATTCAAAAAATATTATTATACAGCCAAATTCACAACTTACAGCTCCAAGTTCAGAGAGATTCCAAAATCCTTTACAAAACTCAATATCTGATTCGCGAATAACCTTCACAATTCGCAAGGCTCGTTGTTCAGGATTGAGAAGAAATTTGCTGGATGAAAACAGTGAGCCAAGTGGACCCTGTTTCTTTTCCCATGACAAGCTATAAGTTGCAAGAACAAATCCAATAACACGGAATACTCTGGTTACAGAAGGTGCAAATTGAAATCCAAGTGGCCTGGCATAAAAACAGGATGTGTCCAGATCTTCAATGCTTCTCAAAAACATGTTATGCTGTTGATAATCACCATCCAATGAAGGAAATAAAGAACTTTCATCAAATCTTGCCAGAGCGTCCACCACTTGTTGAAAAGCCAGAATCAAAAACCTCAAAACTGCAGCAAAACCTTCAATTTCTTTGCATTGATGAGTAACACGGAACATCAAATTCCCTCGATTCTCACTACAGACCCGTAAAATGGAAATCAATTGTAAAACAGCCATATCACAAACGCATATCAATGATCTAAAAACTACTTCATTATGGAACCAAATAAACGAAGACTTACCTGAAACCATTACCGGGAGTATTCTCGTCATAATCACATTTATGTGCTACGGCATGCATTTCTTTGACTAAATCTTGAATGAGATCAGCAGATACCGAAATCTCATGACAACATTCAGATAGTCGAATGCCGTAAACAGAATTGCTGTTAGAAACAAAGTAAGTCTCATTATCAATGGCCAACTAAAAAATTTATATCAGAAAGTTAATTAGCATCCATAAACCTGTCGAAGCAAAGAAAATACTGCATCACGTTGCACGGATAACTTGGGACCCAACATGCTTTTGTTATTCGCCATTTTCTCAGAATATGGCACCTGAAACAAATAAATTACTCAAACAGACCAACAAGACAATTTATCCTCCCAGATCCATTCGCCGCAGGACTACATAATTTCTGGATGATTTTAACTTCCAGATTACGAAGAAAAATGAAACTTTGATTGGATTACAAATATCAAAGACTACAAGAAAAGTAGGAAAATGAAGGCAAGTTCGTGCAAACTTAAGCTTAGCTGCCACAGCGTGCGTCACGGAAGCGATTGGAAAATTTTTGACTCGCTCGGAGGTTCAATCAATGAACTCCACGGAAAAAACTGATCTTTTGATTCAAAAATGGCTGACCTCATTTTGTTTGATGGTTGAAATTTTTGGTAAATATTTAAATTTTAATAATGGTGGCTCTGGCTTGCCAAAAATAAATATCAAACATTTCAAAAATAAGGAACGAAAAAAATGTAATCGAAGACCTTTGCTCATGACATAAAAAAAGACTGCCAGTATCTCTTCCCATAATAATGTTGAGGAAAAAATAGCACTTCCCATTCCTAGCACATTCCGGACGGCCCTAAAATCTTGCTCCAATCGGTAGAAACAATAAAAAGGCGCGTTCACAGGAGGAAATCGAAAAGCACAAGGAATTAATGGGTGTGGTTCAGAACTGATAAGCATTAATTTATTTCAGAGTTAGTTACTTTGATAACCATTTGTATTGACAAAAGCTGTCATCCCACCATTGATTGTTCTCCTCAATCCTTTTTAATAATTCCTCTTTTTCAGCCAGCAGACGATTTCGATGCCGAAATCGTTGCTGTTTCTGTTATTGACAGTCCCACTTTCATTGGGACTGTCTTTGACAGACTACGTCGACAATGAGCCGTCAAAATCAGGTAAGAATAATATTTCAATGTGATAATTTTTCAATTGGGAAAATTTAGGCATGATTTGCATGAATGACGGTTTTGTCTTCAACGACACTTCCTGTGTTTGCAAGGAGTTCACGTCAGCCGAAGATTGTGGCGATTACCATTGCATCAATTTTGGTCGCGCATTCACTGGCGATTGCTCTTATGGATGCGATTGTCCCAGTGGTTTCCGTGGACCACATTGTGAACCCGGTAAGTTTTCACGAGTTTGTAGAGTTAATTTTGTTTTCAGTAACGTGCGTCTCCAACTTTGCAAATCAAGTCAAAGCATTCAATCCTGTTATCAGAACTTTTTCTGTTCTAATCACTCTGAACGACTTTATGTTGAATTTACCAAATGACAACGTTACTCAAGCCTTATTTCAGTTGGTTGATCAACAGCCTTTTTCCAAGGCCGTTGATCAATTAAATGTTTACATTCCCGGTTATCCTTTTACATGTCCAATTGATGGAAATCTAAAAACCTGCGTGGAATCGGAAATCTATTCTTATACAACATTTCATAAGCCATCGACTTACATTTACTCACTCACCGGCAGTGATATTTTGAACGTCCTCAAAATATCAAGTACGAATTCAGCGCTCATGATTGTGACCAACATTGGATTGACTGATTATCTAAGTTTGACAGAAATGGAACTCATTCAACAAACTGCAGTTGCCAGACAAATCGAGGTCTTTTACTTTGGTCATTTCTAATAACGCCCACTTGTTTTCAGATCAATGTTGTCGTTGCGTCACAGTACAATGCATTCCAAAGTGTGTATTCCGACCCCGCTTATCAACCACTGATTACTTTGACAGAATTGACCTTGGGCAGTTTCATTGCTCCATATCCTCTTATCGGACCAGCTACCAAGGATGATGCCAGTACAATCATCACAACATTTGGTAATTTGCTTGCTTCAAAAACCGTTGTTCAAGCCAATACTTTGCCCAGTTGCAACCGGAAAATTCTGACGTTTAATTTGTTTGGTGATGGAACAGACAATTGGGATCTTTACATTAGCATTTATTTGGATGATTCATTCATCACCGACTTTTCTCCGACGGTTTTGTCTGTAGTTCCATTTGCATCTTTGCCTGTTGTGGTTGATGCCGGGAACTGGAAGTTATTTAAGACGTCGTACACTTCATCGGTAAATCAGAATTCGTTGTTCATCAACAGCACGTATTCAAATGCTTGTAATTACCGTATTTGGACTACATCAAGAAATCATACAATTAATTTGCCCCACATTTATGTTGCTTACACTCAAGCTGATTCCAGAGAAAATTCTATGATTGATGCATCATCTGCTCTTCCTGTTGCAGGTGTGGCCAATCAAGTGGTTGCGCATATTGCACGTGTTCCCGTTCAAATGCAAAGTGGTTTTCAATTTGACATTGTTCTACAGAATCAAACTTTTACGGGCACAGCAAGTTCCCGTGATTGTTTGTTCAACAGTTATTTGACAACAGTTTATTGCCAAAATCGAGGCGATATTGGCCGAGCACATGTGAGAGTTTCGAATGTTGATTACGGTTATTTTGAAGAAGTTTTGCCTATTCTTTGTGTGAATCAAGAAAACATTTCCGCTTCTGATACCGTAAACTACATATCCGCCAGTTGCAATGGTGGAGTCTTCGAGCAGATCAATGAAATCAGCGCTGAACAATTGAATTGTACCGCTAAAAATACGTTGGGACTTGACGAATCAGCTGACAGAACATTTGGTTTGATTTACACCAATTACCAGTCCTTAGCTGCTTTACTTAGTCAGAAATTACAAAATAACACCTTTTTCAACGTCTTGAGAAATTACAACAATGCTTACGATTTCACAAGCTTTGCATCAGCAGGTTGCACAGATCAAACGTCATTAAGGGTAAGTTTTTTGGAATTGACATGATACAGATTTCTTGACAGATTTCTGCCAAAATCACCGATTTTCTGCAAGGCATTGCCACTGATCTAAGCGCTGCAAAACCCGATCCAGCAACTTCTAATTCAACCAACGAAATCAAGTGTATATCAGATGTGATAACCAGTCAAAGTTTCAACACTTTCTCCGATTTGATTATTATAACCAATCAAAATTTGGGAGACAATTCAAATATTGACGAACTTTACAAGCAACTTGAAGTCAAAAGAGTTAAAGTTTGTTTTTAATCAAAAAATCAAATTTAAAATAGTTTTCAGTTGCATTTTATTGTTTTTGACACACATCCCTATGACAATTTGGATTTGAATCCATTTTATGATTTGGGTGCCAGAACCGCTGGTTCCGTTGTTCCGATCACCGACAAAGCTGACATTGAAATCTTTTTTGAGTTTTATGGAAATGCTTTGAATCCGCCAGAAGTGCAAAAAAGAGCTTTATCTGAAACAGTTTTGTCCGAATACAAGCCAAAGCCGTTTTCTAGATCGTATACAACTGCCAGTTTTCATTACAATCCCAGCTCAACTTATTACGTTATGGCCACTGTGGCATCCGGTGGCATGGCAATTCCAACTGTCAAAATTAATGGTTTGACAAATCAAACCTACAATTTCATCATGATTGGCACATCTTTGGGTTATTTTGACATTCCAAAGAACCTCGCAGGAGATTCAATTTCATTAACGATAACGCAATATTTCTTCACAATGCAATTGCTCATCAACGTGTTCGAGATTCAAGCACCTCAAAAGTACGTCGTTGCTTTTTCGACATCAAAAAGCATCGATGCTGATCAAGCTTATCCTTCATTTTCTGGAGGTGAATTCCCCAAACTTGGATCATTTCTTAATAATGTTTTTAGTGGGCCGATTATACGTTGTAGCAAGTGTGGATGACGAGGAGGCGCCGGAAATTACCATCACCAAGGTCACCAAAGATTCAGAACAGTTTGTCCAAAACGGAACAATGCAAATGCGAAACGAAAACACTTGTCAATTTAACGACATTTTTGACGATTACTTTTGGCAATGCAAGGATTCAAATGGGATTTACCACATCCGGTTGGACACACCACAGGCTACCAGAACCGCAGTTTTCACTTGTTATGCTAATTCGGGCAATCTTGGTTGCCAGAATGGAGGAACTCCAAACAGCAACAACATCTGTTCTTGTCCGCCTGGTTTCCAGGGTGATTTTTGCGATGAAATTACCTGTTATAACGGTGGAATAGTCACGGATGCCAATACTTGTTCATGTACTGATTTGTATGATGGTCCTCATTGTGAAATTGCCAAATCTTTGTGTTACAAGCAACCAGAGTTTCCACAATATTCTTCATTTGTTGACACTTTAATTTTTGTCATGGAAGGAAACAACGACCTTTATCTTTCTTTGAAAGGAAAAATTGAAAATATTCCTACCGTATATCGTCAATATGTTTTGGCTGTTTATTCAAATGGCGAAAGTAAGAATTATTTCACGTTTAGTTTTAAAATCAAATTACAGGTTACGAAGTCCAAGTTTTCAACAGCCAAAAATATTTTGTTGATTATTTCAATTCTCTAACCGATTTACCAACTTCATTAGGTTTGATAAGAATTCCTCCGGTATTGAAAGCAGCACTGTATGCTGTGGTAAGAATCGATGCCTTCTGCTCAAAATTTTTTTCTTTTTCAGAAAACTGAACGTTCGTTGCTCATTTGGATTTCAGAATCTTTTGTCAGTTGTGGTGACATTGATCGTGCTGATGATGAGTTGATTGGTTTGATTGCAAAGAAAAGGACTGAAATCCGGGCTTTTACAACATCGAATGCATCTATGACGACTTGTTCCCAATCGATTTCGGTTCTTGGCAATGGTATTCCTATTTCAGTTGGCTCGGCTGGCGATATTGTCAAGTATATTACTTCCATTACGCCAGGCCAGCCTATTTTGGCAAACACACCTGCAAATAATTTAGCTGTCTTGGATTCATACATTTCCGATCATTGTTACAGTAAAACAATTAATGTTCCTCAAGATAGTTGGGGAAATGAACTTATTCTGACTTTATACGGTTCTTTTGCATTGGATCCACTGACACCAGCGCCATCTTCTATAAGTTCTTCCATTTATAAGTTCGGAACAGGTGGGTCATTAGAAAAAAAAAATTAATCACCCCAATTTCAGGAACTAAGAGTTTCAATTTGACTTGTAATGAAAAGGCTGAAAATGATACGAGCGGTTATAATTTGGAGACATTGCAAAGTTCAAGATTAGCCTACACATTTGGAAATTCAAAATATTACGTTGATCAAGGATTTGCGTTGTCAAATGATTTTGGTATGTTTTTAGTTGTGGTTTTGTGTTTGAATTTGTTGTTTCAGATCAGTCATCTTTGAGTTTTTATTTGGAAAACGTTGATGATGCAACCACAGACTTCCAATTCTTCCCAGCGGTTGAAACGTCATCGATTGACGTCGAAACATTTGAATCTTCCGATTACGAATATGCTCAAGTCATTCGTCCAAATTGTTCCTATCCATGGCTGGCTGAAATCCGATGTGCAGGAAAACCATTCAAAGTTCGTATTAATAACAAAGTAAACAACGCCTTGGCTTACCAACGCATTGTTACTGCTTACTGCTTGAACAGCATTTCATGTTCTGTTCATTCAACAAAACTGTTGAATGGCGGATGTGCCTGTGATCCATGGTGGAGTGGAACTGATTGTACAATTCCGACGTGTTTGAACGGTGGAACTGCAAACCGAGAATCTTGCACATGTCCGTCTGGCTTCTTTGGCGACAATTGCCAGTTCAAAGCATCAACAAATCCAAACTTTTCTGCTGTTAATCCAGAACGCAACATTTTGGTTATTTTGGATGTCATCGCTGGCCCTGAAAATGGATATTTCCAGTTTCGGCAAGAATTGGCCAAGGAATTTGTCAACATCTACAAAGGGACAGCAAATACCAAATTTGCATTTGCAACAAATATTGATGATCCTGAAATGCATCAAGAATTGACTTCAAATGCAAGTGATGTCATCAGTAAAATTGACGATGCAAAAGAAGCTTCAAATGATACTGTTATCGTTTTGAGCAGGTAATCTTGTTTTGTTGTTTCATTCTAATCCATCATTTTAGCGCATTGAATTTCTTCAATACTCAAAGTTTTTCACCTTCAACAGATATTGGATACTCTGTTAGTTACATTTTCTACATATCACATTCAGAGTAAGCATGAAACTGTTTAAATTTTTACCAATGATGTTTTCCAGGTTGCCGCCAGCAGACGATTATTCAGCTGTTGCAGAATTAGCGGCAAAAGGAGTTGGAATTTTTACTGCTTATTATGCAAATGATTCTAAAACCAGTCCTGACACTGAAATTCTTATGTCAAATGCACTTTTGGGAGGTATAACTGGTAGTTGGACAACTTACGACATTATTCTTCGATTTGCAAATGTGTTGCAGTTTGGTTCGGCTACACCATCGCCACCGCCGTCGACAACAACACGTGAGTTTTTTCGAAGTTGATTGTTGAATAAACAAAGATGAATTCAGCTGCGCCAATTCCATGTGTTAAAAAAGTGACCATCGACGTATTGTTTTACGTTGACATTACATCCAACAAGAACTTGGAGCCGATGACGAAAGCCTTTTTGGCTGATTTTTCAAATGACATCAATTTTGACGGAAGCGAAGATGCAAGCCGAGCAACCATTGGATATGCTGGCAACACAGCACTTTCTTTGTGTTTCATACAAAAAGGCACTTTCCAAAATGTAGCTGGAAACTTGAGGTTCACAACAAACGATTCTGCCGATGCAACCTTTGATTTGTACTTTACACGTAATAAGCCAATTTTAACTGATGTTGGAGAACGCCAGGTGCCGCGTTTCTTAGTTTACATCTCAGACAAAACTAGGTTGGTTCTCTACACTGGCAAATAATAATATATGTTTATCTAGCGTTACCAACTTTGAAACGGTTAAAAATGATATAAAAAATGCTCGTAATGAAACAAATGTAGCATTTATTGGTCTTGGTAATCCAGGTTCTACTGAATGGAATGATATTGTTTACCCACCAAGTTTGTTATTTTCACTGTCGGAAACGTCATTCAGCAGCGTCAAGTCCAATCTTTACAAAGAAATTTGCAAGTAAGTTTGATTGTATCATGCGTGAATCATTATTCATAATTTTGAAGGATTTTCGGCAGTTATCAGCAGTTGAATCCAAAACCGAATTGTGAAACCAGGGCCGTAACTTCAAGTTTTTCAAAAGGGAGGAACTTCATC
>CABFKL010000155.1:0-68016 GCA_901765185.1 Panagrolaimus sp. JU765 | reverse complement strand
CCCCCCCCCCCCCGGCCCTGCCTGTAACTCGGTTGCGATTCTAAAAATGAATGAAAATAAAAAATAAATTGATCACCAAAAAATGTTTAAAGCACGTTTTGTATCACTTCCTCATATGAAAAGGGTAATCTCAAAATTAAACTGTGAGAAAAAAGTACTCAAAAATAGTTGATGTTTGCGCGAAGGTTTGCTTGCATTGATGGTTGAGAAAACAATGTCTCCGGCAAAAAAAGATTGCGCGAGAAGTGCCTGACACTTTTATTTGTGAATTTTTCCCTCACATTTCCGATATTGTATTAACTTGTCTATTTCATCATGTTTTTTATTATTTTGATCACATTAACAGTAAGTTCACTGTCAGAATCAAAATTCACGGGATAATTCAAGATTGGAGAAGCGTGGAGCTACTCGACGTGCGGTTCATGTCCTCAGGGAACTTCTTGCGACACAAACACTGGGATATGTCGGCAATTCCGACCTCCGGACGATGGTTCTTCTTTTAACAGATGCAGTAATGTCAACTGTGCTTATGGACAACAATGCGACCAAAACACGGGTCGATGTGTTACATTCCGTGATCCCTCGCGTAATCCATCACAAAGCAGATGTTCCTATATTCAATGTCCCACTGGCTATCAATGCGATTGGAACTATGGCATTTGTCGCAATTTCCGCGACCCAAGCGTGAAAAGTTGTGAAAATATATTGTGTCCGCAAGGCACCACTTGCGATTCAAATACGGGGATTTGTCGACAGTTTAGGCCACCCAGTTTTGCTCGTCGATCCAGCGCCAATTATTGCCAAATGGCCAAATGCCCAAACAACTTCAGCTGCGATCCAACTGATGGTGTTTGTAAAATAAAAAAAAGACAAGTGTCCGAACAGGAAAACAGCGCTCAAGTTTTTTACGCACAAACGGTTCCGAGTCATCCACCTTCTCCTTCCATTGCTTGGCAAAGGCCAACAGGTGATTTCTGCCCTCCAAATTCAGTGTACACCGAATGCGGATCAAGGTGCCCGTACACTTGCACCGAACTCTACCCTAGATGCGCCAATAATCAAGAAAATTGTATTGGAACGTGTCAGTGCAACAATGGATTTGTCCAAGCAAGCCGGGTCAACGTAACATGTGTTCCAGCTCGAGAATGTGGCGAAATCAATGAATTCGGTAATATTCAAAACAAAGTGCGTTTTAATATTATGACTTTTAGTATGTGCTGGTCTTAAGTGTCCCAAGGAAATGGTCTGCACTGATGGGTACTGCAATCCGGTCAATTGCCCGCCAATATTGAAGCCCCATCTCGCCCGAGGTTGCGAATACGAACTTATTCGTGATAAAAGAAATTGCGTGGTTTTGAAAAGTAGTTGTGAATAAAAGTTCCACGTTTTTCATCAATTTTTGAATTAATTTTTTTTGAATGCTTTTTGTTGTCCAGCACTGAAGATTAAACTTTTCAAGCTCGGCGGATCCGCGAAAAGAAAAGCAAGCAGTAAAATGGCTTGATTATTGCCCAAAATTTTGATGTCAGTTGCTCGAAATTGCACTGAGCTTTTTGTGGATTGCTGACAGCGGATTATATTTACCTGCATTAGCCACAAAGAAAGACAAAGATGTTCATTACTTTTTGTTGTGTATCATTGCAATTGTTCAGTCTGCCGTTTTTTCCCATTCCCTTGATAATTCGTGATTTTGGATTAAAATCCTTGATTTTTATGAAGTCGTGAATGGGGCAAAGCTGTCCCAGCAGCTTTTGTAATTCAATTACGTTAATGCCCACTTGAAACCAGATCCAAATTTTTTTCATTTTCATGATTTTCAGGGTAAAATGTGTCTCAAAAATATTATTTGTTTATTGATATTTTGTTTTCAAATTTGTGAAATAAATTCGGAAGAATTACCTGCAAAAGGACAAAATTTAATTATTTTGCTTGTTGACGGTTATGGTGCCGAACTGTTCAACAGAACAAATGCCGCGATCCGAGTTGGCGCGGAGACAATGTTGATGAATGGTGTTCAGGCCGAATATTTGAGACCAGTTTTTCCAACTCAAAGTTACCCGAATTGGTTTTCCTTGGCTACTGGACTGTATGTTGAAAGTCACAATTTCACCAGCGACTTCATGTTTGATGAAGATAAAGGAATATTCTTTGAGAAAGATGAAGGAGCCAACGACACAAACCACATTTGGTGGGAAAATCTCCCGGATCCGCTTTGGTACACAGCTGGCAAAGCTGGAGTTGACATCCATTGTTTTTGGTTTGCCACTTGTCACGTGAGTGTTCTTTCGAGGGAAATCTTTAAAAATAGATTTCAGCGCGCTCATAAAGATATAATCGTCAAAGTTCCTCAAGATAGACGACATAGTTTCAAAAACAAGAATATTTTGGACCCTTTTCCACATTTACCTAGGATAATGAAATATATCAAAAAATATCAGCCATATCGTCAACAGGTTGGACATTTGTTCTTGTTTTGACCAACTCCACAACTTTTAGCTTGTACTTTTACGTTACAATGGCGTGGAACACGCACTGAAAAACTTTGGGGAAGAAAACAATGCTATAAACGATGCTTTGTCAAATGTCGACACTTTGATTCGGAAAATTCAAGAAGAAATGGATGCGAATTCATTATTCGATTCCACAAATTTTATTGTTTTGTCCGATCATGGATTAATGGAGATTTACGAAGATGAGAAATTTTATATCGAAGATTGTTTGAGCGATTTGTCAAAAGTTAAAAGGGTGGTCAATTCAATGTCGATGATGATGGTCTATCCTGAAGAAGACCAAGAAGACACGGTCTTTTTTGAGCTCAAAGTTTGCGACCAATGGGCGCCAATGGGTGATTACGAAGGCGATGAGACTCCGCTTGTTTCAATTTACCGGAAATACGAAATTCCTGACCATTATCATTGGAAAAACGCCAAAAACATTGCTCCAATCGTGATCATTCCTCGTCCTGGAGCAATTTTGCAAACTGTGAGCCAGTTTTTTAAATTGAATTTAGCATGAATTCATAATTTTCAGAGACATGTGTCGGCAAATGAATTGAGTGAAGTGCATGCCAAAGACATGAAAATGTTGTCCGGATGGGACAACGATTATCATGAATTGCATGGTATCTTCATGGCCCGAGGACCAGCTTTTAAAATTGAGCATAAAATCCCGTCCATTGAAATCGTTGATATTTATCAGGTGAGATTTCAACACATCTTGTTCCTTCAAAAACATCATGTTTTTAGTTGGTGATGAACGTATTGGGTGTTGAACCAGCTCATAAACACAATGGTACATGGGAAACGGTGGAAGATCTGCTGTCTGACGGATGGGAAAGTCGGGTAGAATCGAGGGCACCAACGACTCATTTTGTTCCTTTGTTTTTGCTAAGCTTTTTTTATTGGTTTCTTTGATTCCAGTTTAATTTCTCTTTTTGAAATGCTGCCATCTTGTAATGTATCTCCGGAGTCTAGATTCAAAATGCCTTTAAAAGCCGGTGCCAAAAGATTTCTGTTTGTTTTTTATAAGCTCAGTTGTTTGTCCAAAAGATTTTAAACAAAATTTCTGAAAATGAATAAAATGTTAAATATTGGCTTGAAAATGCTTTTAAATTGCAGGCGGAGAATTGCGATCAATTTGCAAATCTTAATTAAGTAGGACGGATATATCTGACCCACTTGAATCCTCCTTGTTGTGTCATCCGGAGAAACACTGGTACTAAAAGCAGTTAGTTGATTTGTTTCTGATGTATGTTCCACTTTTACTTTTATTCTGCTTTTTGAATTGTGTAAATTGTTGTAAGTTCACTTTCATAAACGTTTTTTGAAGAAAAAATTGCAGCCAAGCAATTCATCTGTCCAAACAATGGTGCAGCCAAAGTTGATTCCAACGGTGAAGAAATCCAATGTTTGCCTGGTCAAGCAGCGGAATTAGTTTGTGGTCGTGGTTATTCATGTTATTTTGGCGGATTCAACTATCGATGTTGCCCAACGGCTGATGAAGATTACGACGACAGTTTGCATGGCGCCGATTGCCCATTAGGTTCCCTCAACGTCCTCGACGCCACTGGAACTCCCATCAAATGTAATCCACGAAATGGAAAATGCCCCGATGTTTGTTTTATTTTGCCGATAGGCATACAACATTATTTTTCAGAGTAACATGTTCTGTGCTCGTCATAATTCCCATGCGGTGTGCTGCGAAAATCTGGGCAAATCGTCAGTGCCTGCCGAATCAAAACCTGAAACAAAAGCAGCAACGGTGCCAAAAACAACTGAAAAACCAAAATCAAAAGTTAGCATTTTGGATTTGGAATGTCCCGCAAAATCATTAACAGTTTTGGGCGACAACGGCGAACCGATTTTGTGTCAATCTTCCAGAAATTGTCCAACCGTGAGTTGAATCATTTTGCCGTTTGTTTTAAAAATCTTTTTCAGGAAAACATGTATTGTCACACAACAAATCAACAATCAATTTGCTGCGAAAGCTTGGAAACTGCAAAAGACAAACTTGAAACAAAATCAGATGTCGAGGATTCTGATCGCGGTCAAAATCCTTTAAAGTATACTCCACAAAAAATTGCTGAGCTTCAAGATGAAATCAAAATCCAAAATGATTTGGAACGCGCCATTGTTGGAAAAGAAAAGGAAAAACAATTGATTTCAACTCCCAAACCCAAAAAGCAGAAACTCGAAGCACCACAAAAACCCAAAGAATCGAAAAAACCAAAAGCTCCACGAAATTATGCCGACAATCAGAACACCAAACGAATTAGTTTCAAAAAAGAATCCAAATCTTCGGAATTTGTCGCCAATCGCAAAATTCATGAAAATCCAAGGGCAGAACACCCAAGAACATTTGGCATTCGAACTGATACAAGAGCAAATCATGACAAAGTTGTCGTTGAATATCAACCGCATACTCAAGGCGGATATGCCATTTCAAGGAAACTGGAAAAAATCAACTCACCCAAAATATCCAGCACCGAACGTAAATCAATTGCCCAACAGTACATTGTGGAACAAATCAGACAAGGATGGCCTTATGATGAAAAATTTTACCGTCCTGAAAGTAAGTTCACTGGAAGTAAAATTGAGACAATAACCGATTTCAGACATTGCGGTGATTAAAAACGGACAAAGAACGGAAGCTGTAGTTCATTTTCCCAATTGATCTATCCTAATTATCTAATAAGATCGTAAATCCATAATAAACACAATAAAAACTGAGATTTCATTGAGGTTTCGTAGGTTCTTCCGAAGGAATCTTCAGTCGATTGCGCACAAATTCATACATTGCTTCTACACGTTCTGATTCTAAACCATCAATTGGTGGAAATGGATTTCCTTTAATTTCTATGACACCAACATGATGAGAGACGTGATAAGCGCCATGTTTACGGACCTTGCTTTGATATTGCATGAATTGTAAACGGAATAAATTCGTATAAGGTTCTTCAGCACCAGTAAATCGAGGAATCAAAACATGTTTCATCTTGTCGAGCAGATCCTTCTCCAAAAGCCACCAGTCGTACATTTCTTTTGTGTATTCGTCATCAAGACCACGATGAACACCAAGTTGGATGAACTACAAAACGTTTATTTATAACCCAAGTAAAAATTTACCCTTTCAACATATGGACGGAGTTCTTCTGCACGATTGTACTTCATTTCACATCGTTCTTCACGGACAAGTCTGGTTAAAAACTGACGCAAAACTTCAATTCGACCACGAGGACTTTCAAACGGAACAGCTTTCAACCTCTGAGGAATATGACCAATAGGAACTTTAATCCGGGGCAATGATGGAACCAGTCTTTGTGCCATTTATGAATATTCTACCAATAATCACAAATAAATAATAAAACAAGTAGAGTGCTCCCACTGAAAAAGTGATCAAACACACCAAGTTCTTTCCTCGCAGGAAAAAATGAAAAATTTTTGGAATTCCGGAACTGATTTTTGAGTTGTGAAGTTGTGTTTATTTTTTAATTATTTTTCATTGTACAATTAAATCTGTGGTATTAAAAAATGGTATAGTTAACTGGTTAAAAACAATTACATTTTATCTTTCAATTTCAGTTGGTTCTAGTCATTGGCGATTTGCATATTCCGACTCGTGCCCATAGCATTCCTCCCAAATTCAAAAAACTGCTGTTACCAAACAAAATGCAACATATTTTATGTACTGGTAATCTTGTTAGTACAGAAATTGTTGATTATTTAAGATCCTTGGCAAACGACGTTCATTTTGTCCAAGGTGATTGCGATGAAGACACAAATTATCCAGATTCCAAAATCATCACAGTTGGCGCCTTCAAAATCGGTATTATACATGGTCATCAGATTGTGCCTTGGGGTGATGTTGATGCAAGTTGCTTTAACTTCAAATATTGGATTACAACAATCTTTTTCAGGCGCTTGAACTTTATGCTCGTCAGATGAACGTCGATGTTTTGGTCAGTGGTCATACCCATAAATGTGCTGTTTATGAAAAAAATGGTATATTTTTCATTAATCCTGGGTCAGCAACTGGTGCATTTTCAACAATCAACACGTAAGTCAGTCACTGCTTTGAATTTCTTTTAATAGTTGGAGTACAGGAATAATGAAGCGTCATTTGCTTTGCTTGATGTCAAATCAGATTCTATAGCAACTTACACTTATCATCTGGCTAATGGAAGTGATGTCAGAGTGGATCGTCTTGTGTTTAAAAAGAATTCAAAAGCTTCTGTTTGATTCAGAATCAAAATTATTTATTTATTTACATGTTGATGATTTCCTAATTTATAAATAAATGATAAC
Organism: Panagrolaimus sp. JU765; assembly: GCA_901765185.1. Lineage (NCBI taxonomy): Eukaryota > Metazoa > Nematoda > Chromadorea > Rhabditida > Panagrolaimidae > Panagrolaimus > Panagrolaimus sp. JU765. Next base: position 61,213 of record CABFKL010000155.1, on the reverse strand, counting down.
AATTTTTCAATAAATTTAATTCAAGGAATTAAGATGTTTTGTACTAAACAAAAAAAATTTATCAAAGGGCCAGTTTTGAAGCTAAATTGCGGTTGGACAAGGAGCGGCTTCATGTCTTCTCGAAGAGAATGTTTGTCTCGTTTTTCACGGCATCAATAATCCGACTCGGTTTATCTGTTTTTAATTTGAGTTGATGTTTATTTATTTATCAAATATTATGGGGAATTCAGAAAGTAAAGGAAATTTTCGACAAGCTGTTATTGATTTGACATCGAAACAAAATAAATTAGAAGATGACAACTTTTGGAGCCAGTTGCTTTCCCCGAATAGTGTTGTTTCTGCCAAAGATTTGTTTGAGATGATACCATCCAATGATATTCGCAGTTTGAGAGAAACGTCTCCCAATAATCTAGCAACTCTTTGTTATAAAGCTGTGGAATGCTTGACCGAAGCCCGTGATAAGATGGTCCCAGCAACGGATCACAAAAAAGTTTGTGTTTGCTTCCGAACTTTGTTGAGTTCAGCATTCTAGGTTATAAATTGTGTTAGATTATTGACTCGAATTATTCCATTCATGTTTGAAACACAGCAATGGAGGGACTTTTTTTGGGCTCCTGCACCTGACACGGATGCAACGGCAAAACCGGTGCCTTTGGCAAGCGTTTTATTGGGTTGCATTGGTGATTTGCTTTTTTGTCCCGATTTCACGGTTGCCAAAGCGGGAGATTGCCCTGACAGTTTGGCAAATTTGGATAGTTGTGAATACATTTGGCAGAGTGGAGTTGGATTCACCAATAAAACTGTTGTAAATTCTACTTTTGATGCTCATCGAACGGAGATTCTCAAATTGCTTTTGACCTGTTTGTCGGAAGTTATTTATCTTCCCAGCACAGGTGAGAATAATTTTTGTTATATGAAACTTTTGAAATTCAGATGAAAATCGAATGCGTTGGCTCCAAAGATTTGCTTGTGCTGAAAACCGACATGTTTTGCCTTTGTTCACCTCCCTTTTGAATACCATTTGTTCTTATGATCCTGTTGGATATGGTTTACCTTACAATTATCTCCTAGTTGGGGATTCAAGAGAACCACTTGTTCAAGCAGCGATTCAAGCTTTAATTGTGTGTTTGGATCGTGAAGCTCAGTTACCCGGTGATGAAAGTGGCTACGTTGATAACTTTTTTATCAATTATTTGTCAAGGATTCATCGAGAAGACGATTTTGAGTTTATTCTTCGTGGATTGACTCGATTGCTTAACAATCCGCTTCAATCTTCATATTTGCCAAATTCTGTGAAAAAAGTTACATTTCACCAAGAATTACTCATATTTTTATGGAAATGCTGTGAATATAATCAAGTAATTTTTCATCAATTTACTTTTAGGATAATTAAAATTTACAGAAATTTATGTATTATGTGTTAAAAACTAGTGATGTATTAGAAATTTTGGTTCCTATTTTATACCATATCAATGACGCACGCAATGACACTTCTCGTGTTGGTCTCATACATATGGGAGTTTTTCTCATTTTATTACTTAGCGGTGAAAGAAATTTTGGGGTTCGTTTAAACAAGCCATATGTGTCCAAAGGAAATATTGATGTACAAGCTTTCACGGGAACTCATGCTGATCTCTTGATAATTGTTGCCCATAAATTGATTACTACTGGAAACTATCGTTTACAAAGTCTTTTTGATTGTCTTTTAACAATCATTGTTAATGGTTTGTTTTTTATTTTTTCTGATGATGATCCAATTAATTATAGTGTCGCCATATCTGAAATCGTTGTCGATGGTCACTGCAAACAAATTGGTTCATTTGGTCGAAGCCTTCAGTACCCCGTGGTATTTGTTTTCAACACCGGATGCTCATCATTTGGTCTTTTTCCTTTTGGAAATCTTCAACAACATTATTCAGTACCAGTTTGATGGAAATGCCAATTTGATCTACACAATCATCCGTAAACGACAAGTGTTTTATCAACTTGCCAATTTGAGCACTGATGCGGCTTCCATCACAAAAAGTTTGAATAGTCGGAAAAGTAAAGGACTCACCAGTGCAACGGATGCTGCATCCAAAACACCTCAATCACCAACTGTTCAAACACCTCCCCCAATACAAGATCCGGCAACAAAGTCCTTGACTGCCGATGCAAATGAGGGGCCAAACTTGCATTCTTCCCTTGCTGCCACTCCGAACATCAAAACAATGACCGACGATTCTGCTGAATGGGCCAAAAAGTCGGCAGAAACGAACGAAAACTGGGTGCCAACACCAGAATGGGTTGAATCTTGGAAAAGCAAATTGCCATTGCAAACAATTATGCGTTTGCTGCAAGTTCTCGTCCCCCAAGTTGAGAAAATTTGCATTGACAAAAATCTGACGGATGAAGGCGAAATCATCAAATTCCTTCAAAACGGAACTTTGGTTGGCCTTTTGCCAGTTCCTCATCCGCTTCTCCTTCGTCGTTACCAAGCCAATGCCGGTACCAATCATTGGTTCCGAACTTACATGTGGGGCCAAATTTATCTCCGAAACGTTGATCCACCAATTTGGTATGACACAGAAGTCAAATTATTTGAAATCCAAATGATTTAATTTATTTTTTGCTTTCTCTGGCTGCAAAATTTTAAAATAAATTCAGCCATTTTTAATTGATGTTTGTTTGTTACCTGGCCCCAATTGTGAATTTTTAAAACAAGGTTTTGATTGTCAGCCGTACAAATAGAAACGTCAATCATTGTTCCGTGACGCAAAACAAGGCAAAGCTATTTGAGAAAATGCGGCGCGGGGATGCATGCATTATGCGACCGCAAGAGTTTGTGTTCTTTGAATGTTTCTGAACTCTCCGAGTGTGTCCAGTTGCTGTCCGGCGATTGTACGCAGTCCGTTTCGGCAGATTTCTGTTTTTAGCATGACTAATCTGTTTTTCATTGTTTTCTAAGATTGTTTCTTTGAATATATTTTTAAAAATTGAGTTTTAGAGTCCAAGCTTTAAATAATGAGTTATAATTACTTGTTCAAAATTGTTGTTGTTGGAGATCATAATTGTGGAAAATCTTGCATTTTATTACGATTTGCTGAAAATACTTTCCGATCAGATCATATCAGCACACTTGGCGTCGATTTCAAACTAAAAACAGTAAAGCTTGGCCGTGATAAGATTCGACTTGAACTTTGGGACACTGCTGGAATGGAACGTTATAGGTTTGTTTGTTTGACCAGACTTTCCAACAATAAATAGCATATTTAAGAACAATTTATAATTCATATTATCATTCTGCTCACGGAATTATGTGCGTTTATGATCTCACAAATGAGCGATCTTTTGAACATCTTGAAAATTATTGGTTGAAAGAAATTAGGAATAATGCTCCACAAAATGCCGTTTTATTGTTAGTCGGCAATAAAGCCGATATGGAAAGCGAGCGGAAAGTTGAATTTGATAGAGCTGAAAAGTATGACATATGCACTGTTGTTGAAATGATTAAAACGGTTTTAGACTTGCTAAACGAATTGGCGTATCGCTCTACGAAGTAAGTGCCAAAACTGGTATTAATTGTGATGAAGCTTTCATGGATCTAGCGTCAGCAATGAGAGACCGATTACTTGTGTCAAATATGCAATCAGATAGCGATGAGTCTGATCAGTACGCATCTGCTTTCCATGTTGATGGAGTGATTGCTGATGAAAAATTAATCAACGGAAAGAATAGCGTTTCGATCAGCTGTTGTTCCAGTGCACCATCTCCAACTTTTGTTTAAATCCAAAGTCTCATTGTCAAGCGCTTTATTGGAATCTCTATAAGCTGGACGTCCACTTCTAGGACCCAAAAAACACTTTTTTCTTAGCTTTGTAGAGTTTGCCTTTTCCCAAACGGGTAACAAAACAGTTCCGATCCAAAGTAATGCAATTGTTGCCTTTGGTTTTTATTTGAATGCTTTATAAACATATCCGTTGAAAAAATAACAAAATTCAGACGTTTAATTCATCGCTTCTGGGAACGTGAAGATGACGGCTCCACTTTGAGCAAATCAGGTACCTGTGATTTCTTTTTCGCCACATTTGAGCCATTACCTACTGGAATCGGCGTTGAAGATGTACTGGAAGAAGCAGATTCCGATTCTTGTGAATTTTGACTCATTGGATGTAACAAAGGAGGCGAAAGCCTGCATGCACTGCTGGGTCGAAGGGGCATTCCTTCAAACATTTTAACAGGTGCAATATCTTTTTTCAATTGAAAAGGTGGACCGTTTGCTCGAACAGGTACCACATTACGAACAATTTTTCGCGCCCCTGGATTTGGGAAAATTCCATGAGGTCTTTGTGCAGGTATTATGTATCTCGGAACCGATGTTGCTTTAGATGTCGAGGCGGTGGAGGTAGTTGGAATATCTGCAGCTGTGACTGGCTCATGATGTTTTGATAAAGACATGAAACGAACTAGATTTGTTTTAGGAATAAGTCCATCAGCAGATATCGGTTGCAAAGGTGGTGGTCGACCAAAAGATGGGTGATTCGGTGCCACTTGAATAACGGGATACCCTTTATGGCGAGAAATTCCATCAGAAGTGGATTCTTTTGGTACGGGAGATGGGTTCTTCTCAAATGTGCACGGTTGTTTAGGAGAAGGCATCGCAGGCTTTATCATGAAAGGAGCTCCATAATAAGGTCGATTTGGAGTCATATGTCTAGTAACCGGTGGTCTGGGAAGTGTCGGTTTCGATGCTGGCATGATAATCTTTGGAAAAGTAGCTTGAGGACGTTTTCCCATTTCAACAACTGGAACAGGCACCGTTCGCCCCCCATTTTGTCGGAATCGAACACCAGCTTCATATTCGGCAGTTTCTTTAAGTTCTTTGATTATTTGAGTTTTTCTACCATCTATGTACAATTTGTATTGTTCTGGAGTAATTTGAACAATTTCCGGCGTCAAATTATTCTGGGATAATCTGAGTTCAATCAAAAACAGGAAAAAACTTACAAAAGATCCGTTGATTTCCTCAGTTTTTAAACCCCATATAAAATCCACTGCTTCATGCATAGCCATATGCTCCCGATAATCATCAAAATGTCTCTTCTGAAACATTTCTCCACAAATTGAACAAAATATTTCATGGCTATCAAGTTTATCACGTTTGAGTTTTTCACGTTTCCTATAAAAATAATATATAAAACCACATTTTTTAAGCAATTGACGACTTACAAATTTTTCAGTTTCTTAATTGTATGTTTCTTTAATCTGGTAGATTTTAATAAACGTTCTACCCGCTGCTTAACTCTGGCATCCATGATTTCTACAAAGTAACAAAATTGAAGTTTCAAGAATACAAAATAACGCAGAAAAATGCTTGGTTCCTTCAAAAAAAATTTTGGCAAGGATTATGGATATTTTGCCAAAAATTTTTGTTCAATGAATGCTGAATTGTTTCATCGACTTTTGTCATTCGATGAAAGATTTTTGTTTTTTGGGAAAAGATTACAATTTTGACTACTTTCGAAAAACTTGAATTGAAGTCGCAGAAACTGGTCTACAACATGGGGACCACGTGCGTCCGTCGTTGAATAAGACCATGGAAGCTTAGTCGAGAACATGTATTTTGTTCTGACTGAGGAATTCACACTACATTTGCCGCCCGTGGCGTATTTGCTTGAAGATATGTCTGTCTCCCCCTCACTTTGATGGTGAATTGCACTAATCTCAGTTTTGTAATGAATTTGTTAACCTTTTTTGCTTTGTGTTAAATTATTGAAAAACTTCTATCAAAAACTCGTTTACCTTGAAATTCTTTGTCTTTTTAGCGCCATTTTCATACCCTTCGGCAGCAAGACTATGTATATTTTACACAATCTTTAACTATTCCTATAAGCTGACTTTTTTCTTATCTAAATTATGATCGATGAAAGCTAGTTTTATTGTTGGATTGCCTTAGGCGCAAATCGGGACATGAGGAAAGGTTGTATTGCGTAATTTGCGTATCTTTTTCAGAGGTTTGCTCCAACATATGTCACCATTTTCGGGATATAGTTTGGAAGCAGAGCTGTTGGAGTAGACTTCAATGGCAAACGTTGACGAATACGATGAAGCGTGTTCCTCGGTTAGCGAATATGATGACTTGGATATTAAACAAGCGGTTCAATTTGGTGATCTTTCAAAAGTCAAGCATTTGATTGAGTCAGGACTAGTTACGGCAAGTGAGACGGATGCCGACGATTGTTCATTGTTGCACTGGGCCGCTATTAATAACCGTCTTCAGGTTTATTTTTTCTTATGTAATTCAAATTAACTAGGTTTTATAGGTGGCACAATATTTGATTGATAAAAAATGTAATATTAACCACATTGGCGGAGTCTTAGCTTGCACTCCGCTGCATTGGGCAACTCGTCAGGGTCATACGCGGATGGTTGCTTTACTCATCAAAAATGGTGCAGATTACACCATTCGAGATGGTGAAGGTTTCACGGTTTTGCACACGGCCTGCCAATATAGTCGAACACCCATTGCTTGTTATTTGATTGCCAAAGGAATGTCGCCGGATACACAAGATGGCTTTCAAATGACGCCACTAATGTACGCTGCTGCTCGATCGGTGGCACGCGATCCGATAAACATGCTGGTGACAATGGGAGCAAATTTGAATGCTACAGATGGCTTATTTGGTCATTCTTCTTTGCATTTTGCTGTTATTCACGGTAATCACGTTGGCATTAACACTTTGTTAAAACTCAAAGTTGATCTCTCAATTGTTAACAAGGAAAATGAAACAGCATTGGACATTGCGCATAGGAAAAATGATTATTTGTCCATCAGATTGTTGGAAATGGCTGAACGACAAGCCGGACTTCGAAGATATACTTGGAAACAAAAATTTAATGAAGATCCTGCTGTCAAAGCCAAAGTAGCACATATTCTACCTTTTATTTTTTATTTTCTTCCTGGTTTTTTATTAGCTTCTCATCTTGACATTATCCTCAAATTGTTAACTGTAACCGCAGTTTATTCATCATGTTTAGTTTTGCTTAGAAATTATATAGGAAATCACATTCAGACAACGGCTACTTTCACATGTTCATTTGTTATAGCATCAAAGTTGTTTTATTTTGTTATTTGGTTGGTTCATCTTCATCAAACGGCTGGCTGGTATTTACAAATATTTTTTTTCACCATTCTTATTGTTCTTCCTTACATGTATTTTATTTTATATAACAGAGATCCCGGAACAATCAATTTTAGTCATAATGTGAGTTATTTTCAAACATTTAGGTAAATATCGCGTTTTCCAGGAAAAATGTAAACAAATCATCGCAATGACTGAAGGTGAGGATTTTGATGGAACATTCTGTTCAACATGTCTGATAATACGACCAATGAGATCAAAACATTGTCGTCATTGTGATAAATGCATCAAACGATTTGATCATCATTGTTTATGGATTGGTCAATGTGTGGGACAAAATAATCATCGACTCTTCCTTGGTTATTTGTTTTCGCTGCATATTTCTGCATTTGTTGTAATTCTTGGATGTCTTTCATGTAAGTTAAAGAATCCTATTTCGTATTCTAAAAGTTTTTAGATTATTCCAATGTTTGCGGTGATATTTCGTGGCATTCCATTATGTATTGTCAACCTTGGGTGACTTACACCGGAATAATGGCAGTTATACTGTTGACATGGTTGAGTTGTCTTTTGGTTATGCAATTCTATGGAGTTGGTTCTATTTTTTTCATATGATGTTAATGGATAAGTTTCAGATTTCGCAAGCAATGACAGTCAATGAACAAATAAATGTTCATCGATACAAGCATTTTCAATCTGAGGATTCAAAAACTTTTCACAATCCGTTTTCGTATGTTTAATTTTTAATTTTTCCAGTCACAAAGATGATTTCAGACGTGGTGGTTGTTTTTGGAATACTTATAATTTCCTTTTTGAAGAAGATGTATCAGAAACGAAAACCAAGAAATCTTTTGTTGTTTAATCGGTGCTATAACGAAAGCTGTGGTTCTCCTATGAAATGAACTATCGGGTTTTGATTTATTAGTGCAAAATTCACTTTAACATTTTGTCATTGATAATTTTGAATAAAAACTGCAATTTTATGGTCTTTGACTTAATATTATTATATGGCAAGAAATGGAAAGTATCTGATGAGCATTGACTTGAGTGGATAAAAAAGATATGGTCTATTTGGTTTTGTAATTGCATGAGGCTTGAAAGGATTTGTATACTAAAGTACATTATCAACGTTATCTATTAGATTTTGCGATTGTGAGATCTGAAGAAGATTAACTGCATTAAAAGCATGGAGACTGTCTAATGGCGCCGGTGACAACAGTGCATGATGTCGACGACGGCCATCTGGAGGTAGATTTGCATTGGCAAGATGGGTTTTTTTGTGTCGTAATAAATTATCCTTTCTGTTAAATCTGAAATTGAAAATTAAATGTTTTGATTCATGAAAACCCTGATACCTTTTTGCACAAAAAGGACAAATGTGCGGTCTGAGACCGGTGTGGATAAACTGATGCTTTTTCAACAAAAACTTGTTGGCAAATCGTTTGTTGCAATTGGCTTGTCCACAACTGAAGGGTTTGTCACTGTCTTTACCGTAATCTTTCCCATTTGATGAATCTGATGGCGTTGGACTTGATTCATTGGACATTTTTTCTTCATCATCGTCTTCACTTATGCCATCAGCATCGTTGATTTGACCGTTTCTAAAGTTTTGAAATCATATTTTATGCGAAATCAAAAATATTATTTTTATTTGTATTTCGACGCGCCCTTTTAATCACCTCGTTTCCCGCAATTTTTTGGGGCAGTAATCAAATTTGCGTTAACCTTTTTTTGACTGATCATATTTCATTGAAGCACACATTTGTTATTCCAAATAAGAGAAATGAGTTGATGGTGCACAAAAAAGCGAGTCTCGAAATAGCGTACTCGTTGATTAGTATTGGCTCATGCGCAGTGCTGGCTGTCATTACTCGGCAGTCACGTATGTCTATCGGCAATGAAGAAGAATAAACAGGAGTTGAGTGGAAATGATGGACGAGAGGGCTCAACAAAGTTGATTGGCGTCCTCTCAATGAGACAGCGTGCTGAGGAAAAGAATCCGTCAAAACGCGCAACTCCCGATCTTTTTCAAAATAGAACAGATAAACCACAGACGCCGCGGGCAACCGATTATCACCAAAAATTGCTTCGGCGCGCCATTGTTTGTGTTACAGATTGGTGATTAATAGATAATCAATTGGTTGTAATAAATTTACGCAAAATAGAGTCATTGATCTGTTATTGCTTCTGGCTATTTTCAACTCCTCAAAAACAAGTTTTAATAAGTCCAGATTATGAACGGTTATCCAAATAATGTGACAAATCAATTTAATTTTAAACTATCTTGGTTTTATTGAGCATTAATTGATTGTCCGTTCTTGCTACCGTAAAACTGAGGCGACTCTGACTCAAAAAGACTGGAGGAGCGGTGATTTTATTATTTTTGTAAATGCGCTCATCAATCGACAGCGGCCGCAATTGAGGTCACACTTTCGCTCCCGCAAGATTACAACATGGGATTCTTTTCCCGCAAGAATGTCCACTGACGGCAGAGGTTTGCCCCATTGCAACCTCGCTTGGCTGCGTAAACGCGTTTTTACGAAAAAGAAAGATGAAGAAAACTGATCGTAACGTCTCCTCAATAGGAAGTCATCCTCGCCACAATTTTCCCCTGATTTTCTTATCGCTTTCCTGATCGAGGTGGACAGAGGATAGTATAAATTCATGCCCAATATTTCAACTATACTGATTTTTTTATGAAAAAAAATTAAACCAACTTTTTCAAAAACGTATCATTTCCAAAATTTGACAAGGAACATTCCGAATTGGCAAAATTTTTGAGCATCAAAAAAGCAAGTGGATCAATTCCAGAAGATGGATTGGCAAGATTTGCTGCATTAAAAAAGTTGTTGGGCATCTGAGAAGTTGAAGTTATTGGCCAGTTTTCAACTGGAGAACTTTTTTCTTGTGAACTTTCTGGAACTTCTTGTTTCACTTCCTTTTTAACTTCTGGAGTTTTTGGGGGTGGTTCGATAATTTTGTCTTCTTTTTTGGCTTCCAATCTGTCGGTCAACTTCCTGACAGCTTGATCAAGACGATATGGCGCAAGTCTTCTGGTTGAATGCTTGTTTGGTGTTGTTTTCATTGGAGCAGCGCTTTTTGTACTTGATCCGCTTTCTTCATTGGCCGTTTCAAACAAGGGCGAACAATCATTGTTTGAAGGCGCAGGTGGATTGACTGGTGATGAACAAGAATCTTCAGCTTTTGATTCCATGTTATCTTCGGTTTGATCAAGATGCGACAAAGTTGAAGATGTTAGTCTGAAAACTTAATAAACATAAGAAAAAGCGGATATGAGAGGGCTGTAAATACTGTAAGATTAGCTTTCAAACATAAACTAGGAGGATTGTGTCAAAGGAAAATCGTTTTGAAAAAAGACAAAGATGATTTTCTTGATAGCACAAAATTGCTTTGCTTTTCCTTTGCCGTTCGCGCCAACAAAAAAGATTTCTAAACAAAATCTCGACAGTCAATCGCTGTTTAATCATTTCTTCCGGTATGTTTCTCGGGCTTTAAAAAAATTGAGGGTTTGATTTGATTTTTTTCTGACCTCTTTGGTTGTCAGGTTGCGGTCAACTCTGTAATTCAAAAAAACAAAAATAGTGCGCATTGCGGTAAATGAGGATGTCACCTTCAATTAGATTGACATTCGACTCGACATTTGATTAATAATCAAGGAAATCTGGAGGCTCAAAATTGAAAATACCCAATTTAGGCGAAGATTTTAAAACTCGGATGATGATTCATACGAAAAAAAACAAAAATTTGTAAATAAGCGAATTTTGTTTGGCCAAAAACAGAGGAAAATGAAAAAAAACTGACCTTTTTGCTGTTTGCTCATTCCCAGCTAAAACCCTTTGGATGAAAAATCGCAACTGATGGATTTCGTTGAATACATTTTTGGACTGACTTTCTTCGCCAATTAGGACAATCGGCAAAGATGTCAGATCCGCTGCAACAAAGATGGGTGCCAGCTCCAAGTTCATGACTTGATCGTAAAGTTCAAAAATGGAAGAGTTTTCAGTAATAGTTGAGGGATTGGATTCGGATAGTAAATCAATCAGAGTTTGTCGTGAAATGGCATTAACACAAGTTGAGAAATATTCGCGAGTCAAGAATTCCAAATGAGGATGATGTCGAAAATTATTTATAAAACAAAGTAAGGAATCCACGACAACAGGTCGATCCATTACTGCCTGAAATAATTTTCCATTACAACACATTTTGGAGATGTATATATGAGTCAAATGATGGAAATGGTATGAAACCACAAAAAAAGAGGTTGAAGAAAAGGCGGAGTTCATTTTTGAGGTGGGCCAGCGGGGCAGTTTTTGTCGGAATGAAATCTTTTTCCCGCATTCAAAGGTCAATCGACACCAAATCAAGATTGCGGGACCACAAAGCTTTAACGATGGATTTGAGTAAACGGATATGACCGCGATCAAGAAAAAGGATATTACGATAAGAAAAGAAAGCTGCTCAATAAACGTGGCCGTTCATAAGATGCGGTCATGGCAAGAGGAATCGGAAAATTCACGGTCCCCGAGGCGCAGGGGCGGAGCTATGAGGTGGTTGCGGTGGCGCCCTCCGAAAAACTTCTTTGCTTGGCGATCAACGATCTTCATCTTTTCTTCCTCCTTTTCCGGTTTGCTCCTCGTCATAATCATATTCTCTGATCACTCGGCATTCTTGATAAACTGACCACCAAGCCGGATCCGAAAATATTCAAGTTACAAGTCCCAGATCCAAATAAGAAATATTTTGACGCAACAATTGATTTGTGTTTTTGAGAAAATATTTATTTTCAAATCAAACAACAAGTCTGAAAATGAACTCAAAACAAAATGTGCTTTTTGAGGATCTGATCATGCCCTCGAATATGATTCATCAGTCGAAACTCGACTCACGACCAATGCTTTTTTTTCCTTTGTATTGAGTCTAGAAAATCTAAAACCAATACGATAATTTTGCTGTAGAAATGCACTGTTCATAGAGGAATGTGCGAAAAAGAAGAGAGTGGAACGCACAAACTGATTGGAGAACAAAATATCGCCCAAGGTAACGAATGCAATTGACCTCCTCGCTCCAGATGATGAATGACTTTGACAACAGCATTTACTCGGACATGATAGCACTCATTTCCGACCACAATTTACAGATGGAAAAGCCTTCTTTAAAATAATGCAAAACAATGCCGGTGCTTTGAAAATGTCGGAAATGAGTTCTCACAAGCTTTTTTTATCGCGATAAGCCTTTCGAGGGTATGTTTTGCGCATTACACAAACGGATTCATCGACTCGCACATTGTTTTGTATTTTTTTGACTGAGCAGCGCTAAGAGGAATACGGCAATAGTCCTTTTTTGACTTGAACAAAAAAACTGAAAAAAAATCTAATAAAAAATTCTTGTCCGTTGAATGAAAAGTTACAGCTGTTTTTTTTCCAATTTTCTGGCATTGACAAACGGAAAGTTCAAAAATATCATGAAAAACAAACATGTTTATCATTAATTTGTCATTTATTGTCATTTTTTAAAACAATTCCAAACAAATAAACTCATTTTGCAATTAAAAAGTTTGAAAAATGTACATGGATTTATTTCAAAAACCTTGTAAAAAAGTGCATAATTGTAGAAAAATAAAGGTGCTTATTCATTGCGTGTGACACGCTTGCGCGCCTTTAGGCAGTCAGTGTTGGCGGCTTGATAACTTAACTGCACTGCAGTCGGCACAGCTGTTGGTTGCCAACTCTTGCGCACGATGTGTGTATCCATTCTGAACTAAGATGACAGCTTGCAGCTAATGCTTCTTGCAGTCCCTACCTCCATTACGGTTGCTTACATCTTGTTTGAGCTCTTATTTTGATTAGCACATCGCTTTTGATTTTAATTAAACTATTACGTGACAGGAATGTCTTGACGTTTTTTTGTAAGAAATATGAGGATAATTTCTTCATTAAAATGTCATTTTCCATGTTCGTATTGCGCAGGCATTGCTCTTACCAGTATTTTGTTAAAAGCATGCCGTGTCCAATCCAGCGTATAAAACAGCCCGCAGGGCATTTCCTTTCCACCAAATGCAGTCTTGTTTATGTTGCCGTCGACGGCGTGCTGTCAGTGCATCTTTTTTGCATGCAACTGAACGTGCCTTCGCATGCAAACTGCTTTTACTTTGAAAAAGAACCGATTAACCAAGCTTCTTTTGCCATTTGCGGAAAACAAGATTTTTAGGTTGAGGAGGAGGACACTCCAGAATTTATGGAGCAGTCCGACGACGACGACAGCTGCGCTAAATTTGCTCTTGTCAAATTATCGTCTTCCAATGAAGCACTGAAACTTCACGAACATCTGGTAGGTCGGATTTTCAAAATCTTGAGGTCGGTTATTTTAGCTTGCCGCTGGATACAGTGAAATAACCTTCATGAAAGAGGTTCCAAAGAATTCATTTACCATTGACAACGAGTTGAATGCTCTGGTCATGAAATCAAATGGGAAGTTCAATCACAAATCAAGGAGAGGAAACAAACGGCTTGAAACAACCGCTGAAATCAACGGAATCGCCGAGGAATCCGACACAAAGTTATCTGCGAATGTTATTGCTGCGCTGTCTTCTCTTGCTCAAGAATGTTTTCTGAAAGAAGAAGGCGATGCCGAACAGCGTCCATCTTCTTCCGGAACATCTTGCCATGACGATTCTCCCGAAGTTAACACTGCAATCCCGTCCCCAATCCCTTTTGTCGCGCGTCCACGAGGCTCCAGAATGCAAAACAACGATGATCCAGCACTATACGCCTCCTGCAGACTCTGTTCCAACAAAATCATGTCCAGTCGACTTTCCAACCTGACTAATCACGTTCGTCGTCACGCTGCTCTGAAACAATATCAATGCCGTCATTGCGGTTATAGTCACAACGAAATGGCCAAAGTACGACTTCACATGCAACACAACCATCAAGATTTCGAAAGTTCACCTGTCGATGGCATGTGCAAGGAAATGCAGCAACAATGGGCAAATTTAATGGAGCAATGTTTTCCTGGTCACGCAAAGGTACTACTTTTTTGGTTTTTATTAACATCTGAACTTTAGCGTTTTGCTCAAAATAACAGCTTTGTGGCAATAAATGGCAATGATAGATCGTCAGACTCCAAGAAAAGCCCAAATGACAAAGAGTTGGACATGATCAAAAATTTGACCACCGGCTCGTCCCGGAATTCATCTCAAAATACAGTTTTACCGTCCGAAACCTTTGCTTGCGCAAAATGTGGCGAATTTGTCCAAAGCGCCAAACTGTTGACACATTTGGTTCAAACTCATTCCGAAGATTGCCATTCTTTTGCCTGTTCTGAATGCAACTTTTTGGCAAATTATCCTGTAAATTTCATTTTTTAAAACTGAAGCAAAAAACATTTTTAGTGGAAAGTTGTGCTACATTTTGCCAATGACCATAAAGAAAAGCCGTGTGAGACTTCGGTTGTCATGACTCCGAGCGGGACTAATTACATTATTTGCGTGCCAATTTACTTCCCTGACTTTGCGAACCGACGTGGTTACACGGTCGAAGACGACATTCTCAGAGCTGATTATGAAAGGAAATGCGCAGAATTCCACCACGATTTGACGGCGCTCAAAGCTGTTCAGTGCCAAGTCAGTAACACAACTCGTTCCTTTCAAAGTTTAATTTTTCAGCTTTGTTTCAAACTGTTTACCGCTGATCAAAACATATCCGTTTTACTTTCTCATGCCAGAAGTCATTTTGGCATCAGATGCTTTTCTTGCACAAAATGCCCATACAAATCAACCGATTTTGGAACTGTTTCCGCTCACATGGAAAGAAAACATCCCGATACAAATGATCGTCCAGTTGACTGCTCAATTGAAAGTAACCGCGATGCTTGGCAAAAACTTGCTTGCTATTGTTTTCCGGATCTTGAAAATTCTTTAAAGGAAGCGCTTTCTGTTGTTAAAAAACCGGAACTCAAAAGGAAATCTGCGGCTTACGGAACTTCCGTTCACAAAAAACACATTCATACTGAATCATGATCAAAATTTACAACGTGAAGGTAATAATTCATGACATATCTCCTGTCAATTATTAAAAATACATAATATTTATCGAAATATAACATGTTTGATCCACATGAAAAACCCTGTAAATTTACAATATTCAATCGGAGGCCGACTTGATGATGGCATCGCGCAAAGTGTCCGGCACACACCACGCAATATTCGGATTGTCCACCGAAGCAATACAATGCTCATCCCAAGCACATCCAGTTTTGAACGCTGAAATAAGTGATCATTGAATTGGATAATCTTGGCAAACTTACAGTCGGGGTTGCAAGACACAATGTTCAAATGTTTTTCACTGCTTTCGGCGGCAACCCTCATTTCTTGAAACTGAGGTGGCGGGTTTCGTTTTCCTTTGTTCACAAACGAATGTTCCAAGGCTCTCGAATGAGCGTCTGAAAATTGAGTTGTACTTCATTCTTTAAATGATAACACACGTGAATCCGTTCGAATTTCAAATTTCTCGACGGAACTGTAATCTGGTTCGCCGTTTATTAAACGGGGAATGATTTGAATGTGGTATCGGGTTCCTGGATGTAGATTTTGCAACAAAATAGTTTGCTAAACAACTTTTGATTCTAGATAAAGACTCAAGACTTACTGTGTTGCCATCCGGAACGTTAATTCGAGTCCATTGATCCAACGGCAAAGTTTTGCGATCACTGTACAAAATTGTGGCTCCGGTGACTTTTTTGGCAATGCTTTGAGGATAACTCCATGAAACACTGACCTTGCCGGGCGCCACATTTCTGTAAGCAAGTGAATTGGCTTGTTTCATTTCGGAAGTCCGGAAAAAGCTGTCTAAATCCCTTCAAAATTATATATTGCATTGAAAAACGGAAAACCTATGGTTTTGAATCGATAGATTGATGGGGCTTGCATTACTTGTCCATCAATTTTTCTAATGTTGATTTTGACGTAGTAAATCGTAGCAGTTTTCAAGTCGCTGATGGACATGGAAGCTTCTTTTCCGTCAAGTTTCATGTAACGCCACGTTTGTTCGGGTGCATCTTTGTTCTCGGAAATGAAGACGTCATATCCAGCAATTGATTCCAGTTGAACATGACTAAAAAAGCATCAAAAAGTAACGGCTAATCTCAAGACTCACGGTTCGAGAATCCATTGAAGTCTGACAACATTGGCTTCACTTGAAGAATAAATGACATCGACCTTGCTGATTGGATTCACCGCAACTTTTGGCGTTTTAAACTTGAACTCCCCGCTTTCAGTTTCTAGATTATTTGTTAAAAAAGTCTTGATTTTCAGAATGTATTCCGTATCGCTTTGCAAGTCATAAAGTGTTGCTGAGGGATTATTGCCGTCAAAAGAAATCATGTTGAAATTGGTGGCACCTGAAGGAGCATACTGAACTTGGTATTCCTTGATTTTGCCGGCCATTTCGGGTGGAACTTCCCAGGTCAAATTGACAACACCTCTGCCATCTGCTCGAAATTGACTGGAGATGATCAAGTTTCCTACTTCAAAATATTCATCCTCTGAAAAAAGCTATTTTCAAGGATTATTTGGGTAAACTCACCTTTTGGCATGCTTATCACCACAATGGCAGCCGTTGACGACACTTGCTCAGGACTTGTTGCACTTCGAATTGTTATTTCATACTTTTCCCCGGGAATCAGATCATTCAAGATGAAATTGGTTGCTTCAATTTTGATTTGTTGTCGAAGTTGATTTTCTCCTGAATTCTGGGTCAATTGTTTAACGTTGACTATGTAATAAACACCAGGAACATTGGCATAAGGTTGCCATTCAAGCTTCACAGTGCTTGGTCCAATAACATTTGCTGCAAAATCCAGGGGTGGCATCAAATTGCCTTCTTCAATGAGGACACCGTTGACGTTCAATCTTTTTGAAAAAGTGATCAACAATTGTTGACTCCAGTCTTCAATTACTTGACCGCCTCTTTCGACCTTAACTTGAACCTCGAGTTCATCTCCGCTTTGAATATCCGGGAGATGAAGTCGGACCGAACGATCAGAGGTCCTAGCTAATTTCCATTGACTATCAACGGACATCCGATTGATCAAACGATATCGGATCACAAAATGCGTATCTGAAAACTCGACGTAATTTATTCATATAACAACAACCAAACCATAACTAGTGGAAACTGTTTCCTGGTAATCCCATTCAACGTAAATCGAGTTTGAAGACACATCATATCTTGCGCGCAAGTTTTTGACCAATGGTTCTGGTAAACCTCGTGCATCAATGAGGGGAATCAAGAAAAACAACGCCAACAAACGCATTTTCACGTTTAACATTCAACAGTTGAGAAAATGTTGAATGAAGGTTTGTTGAAAACAAAATATTCAAAATAGCTTAAAATTCTTATCTAAAATGGACGACTGGAGGTCAGCAAGGCAAAACCTTGCGATAACGTGGCTTTAAGCACTGACCAACTGGCACTGCCACTGACACCGCCTGATTTAAATTTAAATGATCAAAGCTGTTTTGCAAATATCCGAAATTTATATATTTTATTATGCCAGATAATCATTAATAACACAAAATTAATGACTGATTTCTCCTGTTCTGGTTCCTAGTCCCGATCTACGATTTCATTTGGCTTCTTGGTAAAGCACGCTTTTGAGCCACTCTGATGGAATGAAGACGTTAATAAAAAAACAATTAACCACTGGGATGGGATATTATTATTGGAATAAAAGTTAAAAATTGGAATAAATCAAAGAATGCTTAGTCGAATTAAATTGGAACCGGATGACTATTCAGTTACTAAGATATGTACAAGCTAAAATAAGCATAAGGCCCCTAATATCAAACCGAATTGGAATACAAAAGGCAAAAGAATGAGCAATATTTGTAATAATCAAGCGGAATGAAGTTATGGACCTTGTTTCACACAAAAGCATCCATAGGACGCTGAAGATGATTTTTTTGACGTCCATTTACAAAACCTGGTGGTTGACGATCTGGCATTGGAGATTGGAACAGATTGTCAAACCATTCAATACTCTAAAACACAGCTGAATGAACAAACTTGTGGAAAAGCAACTTACGGTTTCAAGCATTTCACCGTTGAGAATATCTTCAATGGCTTGTTCTTGATGAGGTTCAATAGGAACTGTTTCGTTTTCCATGTTTGAAGCATCAATCTCGTAATTCTGGGGCTGATAATAGTTTGCATAATTGTTCATGACAACAAACTGTCCACCGTTTGGCGCCTCATAAATCTGGTTGTTTCCATTCACTTCATTTTCACATTCGGCAGCCAAGAAATTGGCAAGTTCCCCAGGTGTGTATCCAAGGATTTCCTTTCCATTGAATGAACTGTTGTTGTGGGAATAGTTCGTAACACCTTGTTGGTCATCACGAAGCACATCCATCAAATCTTCAAAATCCTCGTTTTTGTTGAATTCATATTGCTGGGCAACAAATTCTTCACGTTGTTTGCTAAAACGGACTCGTTCTGGTGAATTAGCATTGGCCGGTTTAGTATAACAATCCACATCACAACGTGATGCATTTTCTTCATGAATGAAAACAGCTGTTGTGCAAATTTCGGTTGGATTCGTGTATTGCATGCTGTCATCTGCATGTTGCGAGAAATCTTCATTTGTGACCAGATGGAATCCGTTCAACTGTGGGACTAAGTCTGAAGATGCATCATTTGCCACAGATTCCTCAATGTTTGCAGTCTTTGGTTCTGATTGAGTATCACGAGTTGCATCAATGACGGAACGGAAGATTTCTTCCATATCAACTGGTGACTTTTCAGTGGCTGGTTTTGTAGACTTGTCTGATTCTGTCTTTGACCAAATTGAGCGAACATTCTTTCTTTTGTTTCCCTTTGCATTCTTTGGTTTTGTCGTTGTTTCTTTAACACTTTCCGTTTTTTCCACCACTGGTGATGATACTGGAGTATCATCAATAACCACAATTTGAGCTGTTTTTGATGTTTCTTTGTTAGGAGCGGTATTTACAGGTGTATTATTTGGTTGTTGCTCTTTATTAACTTGAAGTTGATGATTTCTTTCCAATTGGTAACGGCGTAAAAGTTGAACAATAAGTAAAGCGGTTCTTCCATCTTGCTTAATAAGTCTGACAATATCTTGCACAGCTTGTTCAATGTGTAATTCTTCTTGCAAATTTTGCTCAACTTGGAACAGGTGCTGATAATTGTTTGCCGAATTTTGCAGCGTTTGTTGCTGGGATTTATGCTGCAAAAAATGCTGAATGTGCATTTTATTGACATTCTTCACATCCAAATTATTCAGGAGGATTTCAGCTTGAGTGCAATGTTTACCAGTCGTTATATCGGTCCTCAGCTGCGATTTTTTAGCAGCAATTATCAGTTTTTGCTCTTTACGAAGAAGCTCTTGGGAATTGGCCAACTCTTTTTGCAAATCATCGATCAATTTTTGTTGTCGTTGAAGATTTTCCTCGTGTTGCGCAAAAGTCTTAGCCGTCAATCTGCAAATCGAATTAAAGTGAACATAAAAAAAGTCAAAACTTACAAATTTTGAATATCAGTTTCATCAACAGACACATCACCTTCGTCCATTTCTAATTGATTAGCATCAGTTGCACTCAGATCAGGAGTTTCAAAATCAGTTGAATCGGCCATTTCTGAATTTGACCGTTCTTCTGGTTGAGTGATTTGAATGGATGAAGCGCTGTGACGGCGCAGAACAACTGGAGGCATTTCTGCTTCAACAATTGGTTTTGGTTGCAAAACTTGCAACGCTGGCGAAGCATTGACCAAATTTGTTGTAGGTTTGGCAGATGGAGGCACAAATGAAGTGAATTGATCATTTCGTCCCAACAATTTTGGCTTATTTACTGGATCAAAAGTGTTGCATTGAGAAACCGCAGCAATACATCCAGCACAATTTGGCACCATCGATCGGCATTCTGGCACTGTTGTTGATTTTGCAAGTGTAAACTAAAATTTTTCGGTAATAATGTGATTGTGGAAACATGATCTATGATACAAAACGTTAAAAAACGCCATTTGCCATGCTTTTTTTCTCAGTGGGGGCGTCTAGTTCAAACTCGATAAAAAATGAATGGATTGCAATGATGTTTGTTGCTTGAAAATCTACTCGGCAAAAACCTGTCATTAATTTACTATCGCAATCATTTTCTAAAGCAGTTTAAAACGGAAATTGCAACACCTGTTCTTTAAAAAAAACTTGAATAAACTTTTTGACCAACAAAAACAAACTCGGAAAACAGCACGTTAATTATATGAAAATCATTTACCTGTCCTCCTGAGCCCATCTGTGAGAAACTGAATGTTGGTTCATACACTTTTGCATCAGAAAAAATATACTGTTCGCCAGAATTGACGATCAGCTGAGGATTGGTACATTGAGCACAGGTGCACGGCACAGTTGATTTTGCAGGCATGTTTTGAGGAACCGTGGCTACACCAACAACTGAACCGGTTGAATCAACAAGTTTGAAAAGAACAGGATTGTCTTGTTGTTTGTTGACAACCTGGACAATGTTGCCGTTCTGAGGTATTTGCAACAACAATGACTTTTGTTGGGAGTTTGGCTGGCACTGTTGCAAATAATCATGGATAACGTCTTGAGCAGGTTGATTTGGCATTGACTGACACGTCGTCATATGGCGATGATTACAAGTGGTATATTGGTCATAATTGGATGAACTGGGTCGGTCAATGTTTTCTGCAATCATTGAAGCCAAAATAGCGTCTTCATAAGGTTTTAATCTTTCAAGCAATTGTGGTTTGGGACCAGAAACCGGGAGCTGTCGCTTTTTACATTCATTTTTCAAATCTTGAACTTTGAAATCAGCCAATTTGCTTTTTGGTTTTTCCATTTCCATCACAACTGGCATATCTCCTCCAATTGTCGGTGATGCACTACGAGAGCAAACAGATGATAAACGAGTCGCTTGATTCGATGATTGAGCTGATGACAAACTAAAACTACTCCTCGCAGATTGAATACCGATTCCGTCAATAGATTGCAATGGCGTAGAACAATTACTTGTTGAAGAACTCATAGCAGGTGTCACAGCACATTCCATAATCGGATTTTTTGTATGTTCCTGAAAAAAATCAGGGTTTTAAAAACCATAAACAAGATGAAACGTACTTCTTGCCATTGTAGAAAAATTTGTTGCTGTTTCAACGTTATTTCGTAATTGTTTTCAAGTCGATTAGTTGTCAGGGACAATGGATGATCTGTTTCCATAGACGAAATACAGTTATTCATGTTTTCTGATAGGTTCACATTATCTTGGAACTTTTTGCTGACAGGACCACTTTTTAACTTGACCAGTTTGCTGCCAATGTTGCTGTTACTGTCGTATGGAGTACTCGCTCGATGAATCTGCTGGGACTTCTTTCTAATCTTTGCCTTTGGTCCTGTTGATGAAAATGCTGATTGGTTCAAAACAATTTGTTGTTGTTGTTGCATGTCTTCAAACCTGTTTGGAGCTAACTGAGTAGAAATCATTTTTGTCGAAGATCCTTCTGTAGTTTCAACAGGTGTGAACGGCAGACGGCCTTCTTGAATAGCTTGTTCCAATTCGGCATCCACTTGCAGAATCTTTTTAGTAACCAATTCAAGTGGTCCCGGTCTTTTTCTCAATTTACTATTGAGATTGTCCGCAAGCTTGTTTCGCTTGAGCAATTGACCGCGCACTTGAACAAGCGGATCAACACTGGCGTCTACAAATTAAACTTTTAATTTCAACCGTTAATAAACTCAAAATCCATAACTCGATCAGTCAATAAAAAATGATTTGCTTAAAAATTGGACAACTTTCATTCAGGTTAAACTAAACCTTTATTGCTTAAAAAACTTATTTGATAAATAACAAGGAATGCAAATGCCCAAGAAAAACGGAAGAAAACACTTGCTCGCTTTACTTTGATGCATTTGTCTCACTAACGGCTTCAAATCACGGACGCATGGATATGAAAACTCAACTTAACAATATAGTTGTAAATTCGAAACTGTGCAATAATGTCCCAAAGTTTGCGCTTGGTTGCTGACGCAGCACACTAAATCAAGTAGGTCTTGGGTACTTCAGAAACAAGCTAAAAGAGAAAGCTGACAGGAAATTAAATGAGCAAACCAAACCAAAGGTTTTAATAAACAATTAAACAGTTGTGGATTTGAGTTTAAGATGCAAAAAATGCCTCAGGATAAAAATGCAATAAGTCAATTTTTTAGCTCAAAGTCGGATCAACGTTTTTTTCAGGACATTGTTTGCATCCTGATCGACAAACTTTACGGCGAGCAAAATGTCAAGGTGCGTAGACATTATTTTGTTTCATTGCTTTAACTTCATAATCGTGGATTGGCAGCCGCCAACGAAATCAAAATTTGCACATGTTGCGGCTCATGGCGATCTTGCAAATCAAAAACCAAAAACAAATATCAACAAGATAAACGAAAATTTGAATCAGGGTTTGGATTTTTCTTCATGATTACAAAAAAGGAGGGCAAATTTCAAGAATTTCTTGGACGCTTTTTCCAATGCAAAAAGTTGATCAAAAAAACATAACAAATGAAAAATAACTAAAAGTACAGCCGTTGAACACGTGATATTTCGAGATCAAAGCTTGAGTTGAGAGGGTAATTTTATATGGGAACAAATACGTGCTACCATATGTCATGGAATAAAATGCGCTTCTAAGATCGGATGACAAAGCTTATAACAAGGACATCTCTGGGTCAAAACAAGTCGGCGATCCGGAAATTGTGAAATAAAACAGGAATGATTCAGATCATGGATGAAAACTAAATCTTATCTTCACAGTTACCAAAAAAAATCTTGGATTTTCAATGAATGGTTTTAATAAAAAAGATTTGCGTTTTCAAATTCAAAAAAAGCAATTGCAATGCATAGTCGGCGTACATAAAACGAATTGCCACTGCTGTTGCTCTGCAAGCAAATTTCTTGATGCAAGGATCGACGAGTTTTTACTGCTAAGCTGACCATGTGGTGGCACTCAAAAATTTTGATATTTTCAGACATTTTAATTTTAAAAAAATGTAATCTGGCCAGCGAAAAAAAAACTAAATAACTTTTAAAATTTTTTCAGTAATCAAATGCCCTGTGGAATTCAAAAAAAAGTCTAGGATTGCAGGTGAATGAAAGTAAACAGCAAAAAAAATTTCTTTTAAACAGATATCAGTTGTCTTTTCCGAGGACGATCAAAATAAATCATTGTTGAACTGACATTCCAAATGAAATCTGTCAACGGAAGTCCTCACAAACAATGATCAAAACAAAAAAAAATATTTCCATTCAACAAGTTCAAACTTGTGGAATTTACAATGTGACAAAGTAAATTACTTCAAAAAAACGTGGTTGAGACAATAGTGCGCAAGTTGGAAACCTCCTCCCTCTCTGCAACTCAATATTCTTTAAATTGTAAATACTCAAAAAGTTGGTACATTTGTCATTTGTCAATAACCGACTCCAGCAATCATGCAATAAAAATGCTAGAATGAAATTTAACACCTGATCTTCATGAATTACGCTCTGTTGACACTTTTGAATAGAAAGCAAATCAAATATAACTTACTCCGAAGAATTCCACGTTCAATTAAGGTATTTGGACCTGGTCTTTTGGCTAGTTTATGTTGAAGAGCTAAAGTTACGTCAACGTTTTGATATAAAACATGTCATCTACTCACACTGCTTGTTCACTTGCAAATTCTTTTTCAAAGATCCATGATCAATGGCAATAGGTGCTCCATTATTCGCTTTGATGAAATTATTTGAGATCAATGTCTGATTTTGAGTGCTTGAAGCAAAAGTTACGGGAATCAAAATGAATGGTAATGGCTGAGGTTTTGGAAGAATCGGTGCAGCCGTTGAAGAAGACATTGCAACAAAAACCAATATCCGTTTGGTACGAAATTGTCCCAATATATATGTGGATGAAAATTAACCGTACAAATGTTTTATATATGAAATATTTTTATACAATAAATACAAAATTGCAAAGCGCAACAAAAAATTTGCATTGAGTTTGCTGTTTGACTTTTGTAACGTTTTGCCAAAAGAGTTTTTTTGTTTGGTTTTGATTTATTTTGTAGGAGATTTGATCCCAATGAGAATAGAACGTAATTTGATTATCTGACTTTGGAACAGCCGCAAGGCATTAACTGAGGCAATTCGTTTTTAAACGCTGACCTTGATGTATTGACCGCTCAATAGCGAAGAATGGCAGCGATCCTTGCTCTCGTTTTTTTGTTTTTTTCTTGCCAAGGTTTGTTATTAGTTTAGAATCATTCATCATGATTAATCTCAGCATGGGAACTCAAGCTGAGTCCAAGTCCCGAAACTGGTTCGATTGGGCAGCGTCCAACTGGGACTCCGATTGCCATCATGTGTAGCGCGACTGGCATGAGTAAAGACCAACGTCCAACCATCACGTGGACCAAGTTGCAGTCTGATAATGGCAAAGACATAACAACGTTGGGTTCATTTGTCTTATTATTGTAAAATAGTTGATTCAGAACTGGGCACGTTGAAATCAAGAATCTGGATCCATTTACGGCAAGTTTGGTGATTCAGAATGGTTCACTCGAAGATAATGGCGTTTACATTTGTAATGCTCGATTTGACGAAGAGGCTAAAAAGGCCAGCATCGACATCAACTTTTTTGGTTTGATTAGTTGTTCTTGATTGGCATTGCTTTGAATTTTAGAAGAATTGCACTTTATTGATGACATCAACGAAATAGACATCCAACAAGAGGGTGTTGCTGTAAATCTTTCGTGCCTCGTCGTGCCAGGTGAAGACACAATCACAGTTGGCAATCAGGCTAATGATCGCGATCAATCTTTGATTACCATGTGGGAAAAAGGCATCATTGGGCTTTCAGAGGCTTCAGAACGCAACTACACCTTCTATGAACACGGTCAAGTGCTTCAGATCAACAAATATTCGCATGCTCACGATGAAGGCACGTATCACTGCAAAGTATTTGATCGTCGAACTGGTTCCATGATCAGTAAACAAATCAAAATTGGTAAGTATTTCAATAATTGCATTTCTCAATGTGCCACAGGTCGTCTGACAAAAAAACGGCAACATTTCTGCTTGCATCTCTGTACAAACCTTTGTCACAGCCTGTACGTCAAACCTGCCGATCGATCCACATCCATCCGCCAACCATGAAAATAATTAATCCAATTTAGTCATTTTTATAAAAGTATCTGATCCAAATCCAAAAACATGGAATAAAAATGATTTTACACGTAATAAATCTGTGTTGGGCAGCTGAGTTTGTTTCAAAAATCACTTTGGGATATTCCTCTTGCCAAACTGCAAAGTTGCTTTCAATTTGAATATTCTCCCCGTTTCGTTCCCATAAATTGCGGAAAGATTTTTCGTTGCGCAGCAGTTGAGGTCTGATGTAATCCAAATCCAGTATTTCATCATTGTCAATTGCATGAACCGTGTAATTTTTCAAAGTTTCCAATTCTTTGATAATGTTGGATTCACCAATGAAATGCGCTGCTCCTAGCGCCACAAAAATGACTTCATCACTGTTTGTTTGAAACAAATTATGAAGTCGAGAAGCGATTTTGATGTTTCTTTTGTTGATCATCACGTCTTTGATTTGCTCTTGAAGATTGATGACATGAGTATCGACGGTTTCGAGATCCAAAAAGTTGGTTGTGTCAAAAATGGCGTCGTCCAGTAATCCACATTGATACCGGTCAAGAATGTCCTGCAATGCTTGCCGTTTTCTTGTTTTTGACGGGAATTTGTCGGTTTTCACGAGATAATTCAACGTTTGCTGGATTGCAAATTTTATCTGAAAAAGCAGGTTTTGGATTGATTTTTCACGGCTCAACTTACATCTTTCAACGGTAATGACTGCAGGGGCTCGCATTGTTCACTGGCATTTTCCACAGATTCTACTTTTTTATTCAAACGTTGGGCTTCGTTAGCCAAGAAGGCATCCAACATTGGTGAGTTGGTCGGTGGCAAATCATGAAGATTCAACAAATGAAACAACATGAACAAAACCCAGGTTGGCTTCATTCGCTGCCAATTTGTCGTGATTTCATGGAATTTGTTCAAAATACCGTTTGAAAACCGTTGATCGAAAACCAGCTCTTTTTGCTTTTTAACAACATCTGAAACTCCTTTTTTGTTTTTCAATGATGTTTTTGGACCATACATTTGTTGATGTCACGGAAAAGCTGCCTTCCAAGCAGTTTTTGCAATGACACGTTATTCGGCAAATGTCTGCACTTGGCAAAATATTCCAAAATGCCAGGACTATTCAAAGCAATTTCCAAGACAACTGTATCGGCTGCTTCGAATGCCAAATGAATGTTTTGATGAACTGAATTTTTGATTAATCTGAGCTTTGAAAGTCAAAAGAATTACCATTAGGCCAAACTTGATCCCAAGCAACGTGGATTGTGCCAAAGAAAAAAATGGGAGAATTTCTTTGGGGATGGGACAATCGCCACAAAGGAACCCGTGTCTTGAATAATCAGAAAGATTAATTAAAAATTGGGATGAAAGCTAACCTGATCCGTACAAAGCGTGTTGACTTGTTTTGTTGCAACAAAAAGACAAAGTAAAATGTAAATCATTTCCAAAAATGGAATTTTAGTTTCCAAAGCATCCTCGAAATAATAATGGATTTGGAGAACACGCAAATCTGAAAAACTTGTGAAACACGCTATTTATTTGCAAACAGCAATGACAAACCGCCAAAATCGACGGTAAGAGCAACTTGGCCAAGTACTACAATGGGTCAAGAACCTTCTGTTTACATTTGGATAATTGGTCCGTTTGGAGATGCTGCTGCTGTTTAAACCTTGCTCTTCGCGCAGTATCATCAATGGTCCAACTTGCAAAAACACAAAAATTTCAACAATGGGCGTAGAACAAACATTAACACAAGCTTAATATGGACAAACAATGAGCGGCATTTGTTCACACTTCCAAAAATGCCAAACAAACTCCGTGAATAGACAGGTGGTGCCTATTCAATTTTTGGCGGCTTCCTTCCGGTCACAGATTGAATCCATTATTATTTGTTCATTCACAGTGTGCATTTTATCGAGCATCAATGAATATAAAAAAAGGTTACTACGAAATGGAACTGATCAATAATATAAAAAAAGACAATTACAGACACATTGCAATAATAATTATGATTATTGTCGGGTACGGATTTCACCAATCAATTCTCGAAGATAATTAATTTCGTTTTCCAAGGACGAGACTTGAGTTTTCAATGTACGATTACGCGATTCGAGATGTTTCAATTCATCTTGTCGAGATTCACGTTCTAAACGCTTCTTTTCCCGATATTTTGCAGCGGCAACGCGATTCAACTCTTTTTTCCTGTTAGTTGTACCTCTACGAGTTGTTTTCCGAGTTGATGCCATGGGGGAAGTCGATCTTCGTTCAATTTCAGCACATTCGCGTTGAATCTCTTCAAATATCTCTTCCTGACTCAATTCTGTTGTACGAGATGATGCTTCACCATATGAATCTCCAGATGAGCAAGAATACTCGCTGCCTACAGATTTGCGTCCATTTACTTCCATATTATCGGTTACAGGGTCATCCAAGTGAGGATTTCTGAAAGAAGAAAATGATTTTAGCTTTCATGTTGATACTACATACTCCTGATAAAACTGTGCAAAATCATCCATTGAAAAGCCCATTGATGGTTCGTCTGATGGCGCAGAAGAATATTCCATTTCCGTGTTATTGGATTTCGAGACATCATGATAATTGAATTGTTCATTGAAGATTGGTGTTGTACCCTCCGGATTCTGATTAAAATATGTGTCGCTATAATTTTGTTGATGCCAAGCTTTGTTCAGTTCCATGTTACTTAAACCTTGTCCGTAGTCTTCATCGATGCTCATGTTAGGCTCAACAAACGCAACACTTGTTTTCTGTAGAGAGTGGGGTACGGAACACAGGAGTAAATCCTGGAGCAGAACCCCATCCTGGGGCTCCCATTCCCAAGTGAGGTCGTCCAAACTCGGGACCACTCCATATGATGTTTCGGTTTTCATATTCCGGTCTTGTTTGATTATAATTCACAGCAAATGAATTGGCCGAAGCCATTGTAAAATTATTGAAGCTCATGATTAAAGATGCAAAAAAGCCAAAGCCTGAAAAAAAATGTATAAATCAGACGAAAAACGCAAAGAAAATTCAAAATGCAGCCTAAATGATGATAAAAGAAGCAATTTTCATTTAAAGCAGAGCACGTGAATGCAAGAAAATCATCGAACGCTCTGTTGTCGACAATACGCACAAACTATAAAACGCGTCCACGTAGAAAACGGACATAAAATCCACCCTATCACTTTAAACGCAAAGTTCCGCCTTCAAAAACTGACTAATCATAAAATAATTCAGATTCTTTAACACTAAATATAATATCCCAACCGTTATGCAAATGTTTGGCGCTATTGATTGGACTTCTATTCAAATGATGCAACACTTACTTTTTAATGCGCAAACTATCGGTTGCACATTTTTAATTATCCGTCAGCGAACAGCTGATTACGCTTCCATCTTTGAGAATTTCACAAATCCTGAAAATATTAATTAATTTCCAAAATTTTAGGGAAAAAAATACAAGGCCGACATGAAAGACGAATGAATTTAAAGTCAAACACGACGCAGCCACATGGTCGGCAGAACGCACACTTTATTTTTCTCTTCAGTAAGCCACTGGACAAAAACATTTCGAAACACTTTTTGCAAAAAATCCAACCTCCAATGATGTCATTTCCTTTTGGATCTAACAGAAAATTTTTAGCTAAAAATAAGAATTCAAATGCAAAATCATTGAGCTTAAAAATTGCTTTTTCAAGCAAAATGTCACAGAAAATATGAACAAAATGACCACATTCAACCAAAATGTCTGAATCAAACATTTTGAATTTTAATAATATCTGGGAATCACTTTTGTTTGAAAATGTGAGTTAGTGCTGGTCACTGAATTTATGAGGATAAGTTCCAGGAATTGGCTGATGCTTATAGAAAATTGATGAAGTCATTGGATGCTAAAGACGTGATTGTTCGGGGTTATCTTCAGCCTTTAGGAGTTTGGAACAAGGCTTTAACTGTAAAATCAGAAGTCTTGCATCAAATTGGAAATGACGATGGTGCAGAAAAGGATCTTCTGGAGCTGCAGAAGCAAGTGGATGATGTTGCAGCTGATGTGTTGGTCTTCACGCAGGATTTGCTTCAGAAATGCTCGGCCAAGATCATAAGTGCCAACAGCCAGTGTTTAACAGACATCAACACTTTCCAAATAAAGCAAGATGAGCTGAAATTACGAACCAAAAATGCGTTTGACAACTTCATCGTTGAAAGATTCCAAAACTGGCGGTTGGAAGATGTGAAAAAATTGCAAGTTAGAATTCAGCTCAAATTAGAAGCGGATGAAACGCTGATTTTGTCCAAGTTTGCTCATACAAAAAAGAGGCAGCTTCAAGAATGTGAAACTTTGAGCAAACTCCAAGCTGAAATGACCAAATTACGACTTTCTCTGTCGGAGTATCCTTTGCAAGCAAACCGACGGATCAGAAAATACGACCAACAATTGTTTTTGCAAAAAGAAACGGTAATTTATTCAAAATATTCAAAATTTAAGTTTTTAGATTAAAATCTTGCAAAAACAACTCAAGTTCGTCCAGAAAGGCACTGAAGGGTCATTGAGTCGTTCAACATCAAGGAAAACGAGCAAAGATACTCAAAGGACAAAATTAAGTGAAGGAATGAAACGGCGACAAACTGTCTATGAACAGATATTCAAGGATAATACAAAACAACTTGAAAAACAAGAAACAGGTAGTTCAACAACTGCTGAAGATGAATAAAACCCGTGAACTTTAAATCTGTTGAAAATGAATCATTTCTTGATTAATAATGAACCATCAAAATTTTTTTTCCGTTTTTGCAATGTGCAAAAGAGGGTGTTTTTATGTACATTTCTCCTGAAAACCAACATTTAGTGATTCAAATGAAACTTAAACTTACTGAATTGCAGTTGTCCAAGCATTCATTTCTTCGTAAGTTGAAGCTGCTAATCTGTAAACAGAATGTTTTCCTTCTACAATTTTCCCTGTTGGTTCTGTTTTACAGGATTTTATGACCTCAGCATTGCTCGAATAAATTTCAAAAGTATGAGGCTTTGATCGATCTTCAACCATTCTGACGCCAATGCTTTCAAGTGGAATGATTCCTCTTGGTGACTTATCAGTTTCTTGTTCAAAATAATACAAACATCTTTCATTTAGAACAAACCATCGTCGTTGCCATGCCTTGTAATTAGATCCTTGCTTGTATAACCAACCCGCACGATCAGGATTATAAAATGCTTTGCCAAATTCATTGGTTTCATCATCAGGTATCTTAAATGGCTCAGTTTTTATATTTTCATATAAGTTAACGAGTAGTTCTTCAGGTACATCTTCACATCCATCAATATCTTTGTGCATTTGCAAGAAACGATCCAATGAAATTTTTTCTTTGGCATTCACACTAGCATTATGAAGAGAAGTATTCAACATTATTATTGAATAACACAGTACGAAACACGTGTCTGAAAATAATCTTGCATTACAAACTTCAAAGTATTCTCACCAGAATTTTTGAAAATTTGTGGATTTTGTTCACAGTAACTTTTAGCAAAATATTCCATCAACCTGTCAATTTTCTGGGCTTCTCCAGGTAAGCGAAAACTACTTAGGAATGACCTTAAAGATGGAACTAGCGGTTGTCCACGAAAATTTTGAAGACTTATGAATGCGTTCATAACAGCAATGGGAAAATCCTCCCTTTCACCAATATAATCGCCTATTGCTGATTTACGTAGATCTTTGCATGTTAAAAGAAATCCAGCAACAGCTTCTGGAGTATTATCCAATAATTGTCGATCTAGCAAATAGCTTATGCCAGCTTTCGGATCTGTGTTGAACTTTTTCCTTCCTATGGAAAAATGTTTATTTCGTTCTTCCGGACTAAAAACATAATGTAAAACAGTAAAATAAATCAAGCTTACTCTTCAATTATGCTGATGGCGGCCAACTCATCATTTACACGATTCAACGACGCTTGAAGTTGGTGGATTTCTTGCAAAAGACCAGCTTTATATTGTCTGATATCCTTCAATTTTGATTGTTCGCCATTCGGTAAATCTGACACGTTAACACGACTCATTGCATTACGCCTAAAAATCTTAATATTAATTGTAATGTCAAAAATAAAACAAAACCAAAACACAAAATCATGCGCAAACCAAAAAACTATTGGCATCACAAACACAATGCCGCAGTTTCTTTGTTCGTGTCCTGTTGTCCACTTCGTGCGACTTTCCAACCAAAACAAAACGGAACAATGCCAGTTATTGAACAAACTTTGAATCAAAGTTCAGTTTATAAAAATAATAAAAATAAGCTTGCATCACTTTTTTCCAATTGATTAGGAAAGCATTGAATTTTCATCAACAATAGCAGTGATTGCGTCAAATTATTGTTGATAACTTTTCATTAACGTTTGCTCACTATTTTTGATGTTTGAAAAATGTTAATTCGAAAGCAACGATAAAGTGCTTCACTTGGAATAAAAACGAAAACTGAAATAATTTTGATGCCTCCCCCACTCATTGGATCAAACGCATATTTTATCCAAGAAAATCTTTTTATTGGTTTAATGCCATCATTTTTCTGAAATGGGCTTCTCGTCAAATGGGATTGGGTTAACAAGGTTTTGTTCCGGGAAGGATCATAGGAAAGCGTCGGTTTACTTTTGCAAAGAATTTCCGCGTACTTTGCTTTCGAATAAAACCAATTTGATTTGAGTGGTATTTTGTTGTAAAAGCCAAGTTTAATTTGTGAAATGCAATAATTTCCAAAAAACTTTACTAAATTTGTCAGCTTTTTAAATTATTTAGGAAGTTCAAATGTAGAAATGCAACTTTGAGGTTTCTTTTTTATGTTTGACATCATTTTACTCGGACATCATAAATAAACATTGCCGAAGGTTACATCATTCAATTTTCCTGGTTGAAAGAATCATTCCAAATAAAATTAGTTTTTAATCCATGGAAATTTTCAAAAGGGCATTCATTGGTTGTGGTTTTGTTTTTGCGTTGAATTTAATTTTCAATCTCAATGATAAGATCAAGAAAATAAGAGTTCCAAAGCTATTCCAAAGAACAAAATGAGAAAATCTGAAAAATTGGAGATTGAAAAAAGATTTTCAAAGATGTTTTTCCGTCTTCAAGTGAAAAATATTGTTGTAAATCTCCCACGACAGTGTCTTTTTTACAGGGTATCCAATAATCTTTTGATTTAAAAATTAAATTTGGTTAATTTTTTGGGGGTGTTTCTTGGAGATTGAATTTGAAAACGGACGCTTTTAAACTGGTCAAATTGTACCGCTTTTTCCTTTCTTGAACAATGACGTTTTTTCTTCATGTTTTGCGTGTTGTCAGTATTTTTCCAATTAATTGATACTTTTTGTTTTGATTGAATCCCGAAATTGCTGTTTTTTAGAATTTCAAAAGTAGTTTTTGTTTGAATTTTCACACTTGTCAGAAGTGCATACTCGTAGTTTTCAACTTTTCACGATTGTTTTGTTTTCCGGAAGCCAAAAAAGTAATAATTAATTTTTTTGAGAAACGAACTCGCGAATTTCAAATACTTGTCTGCATCGACTGTTTTCAGATCATTTTATGGGATGAAGTTTTTTGTTGTGAAAAATCAAATCCTCCTGGTTGTTTTCATGTTTTTGACAGTCTGCGTTTTGGCGTAAGTTCAAAAATGATTTCATAAAAACTGATCAGTTTTTTTTCAGAGAGGAACTTCAGAGGAAAAATCGAGGAAAAGAAATTTCACCTCCAAGTTGGATGAAACGTGGCTTTGAAACCAATGACAAAAAAATTCCAGTGGATTGGATTTTAATTTTAAATTCTGGTAGAACAGAAAATCTTGCTCGGAGATTTGCGCAATATCCAGGTTCTTCTCGGATTTTATTTCAACCTTAAAACCTTTTATTTTATGATAATTAGGTGATGTTTGTGATAAATAATTTCTCATGTTCATCAATTATTAAATTCGTTAGTAGCCAGATGCGGCAAGAGAATCGGCAAGTGCAGCAAGGTACTGACTGGCTTCGGTTTGGTTCAGTTTGCTTGTGGAAAAGGCAATCAACTGCAAATTGCGCTCAAGTAATGGCTATTTGGCATTAAAACTCACGTCACCAGGATTAAATGTTCCATCATTCAAACTGTTGACGATGTAATTGCTGATTTCGGCTCGTCCAGAATCTGATGCTTGGGAAAAGGCAGCAATTTTGGCATTTTTGCCGTTGTTGAAGTTTTTGATTCCATCTATCACAGCCGTTTTATTCTTGATGGAACCTCAAATAATCCAGCGATAACACGACAAAAAGATTAAACTCACTGACTGCTGAGGCATAAGCTTTTTTCACGTTATCCGAACCAAATACTGCGGCAACATCTTTTGGAAGGGTAATTTTGGTGGTGGAAACGTTATTCACCAACGATGACAACGTTCCGCTAACAGATTGCGAGTCAGAATTACCAAAAACATCGTTCAATTTGGTTTGGACAGTGTCTCCAGCGTTGCTCACCGCTTTTGAAACGGTATTCGCCAATTGTTCGGATTTCTGGGCAACGGAATTGGCAATGTTGCTGAAGAAATCATCAGCTGAAATCGCTGTCAGCAACAAAAACACGACAAACACAGACTTCATTTTGGTGTTGGAATGAATGATGTTGTTTTGAATGGGTTATATCATTGCCAATCAGGGCAAAATCGATAATCCATCGCTAATCTTTTTAATCTTTATGAATGATTTTATTTCATTTACACAATTAAAAAATAGAGTACACAAATAAAGTGACGAACCATTACTTCAATCTTTTCCATCGTTGAGATCCAAACTGGCTTTCTTCCTTTTCAACTCATTTTCGCGGATTGCAGCAAATGGGCCGATTTTAAGCTGGGTTGTGCTCGCTTAAACAAAAACTTCAAAAAATGTGAATCAACAAATTCGTTACCTGATTTTTCTTTCAAAGATTTTGGATTTGCATCACTCTGCTTCTAAAAAAATGCAGAAATTATTCAAATTGAACCGTTGAAGGTCAACCTTGGCGTTGTGCTTGAAAACAACCACTTACCTTTTCTAATTTTGCTTTTTCTTGTGATTTTTCATCCATTGGTTAGCAAACTGACAAAGATTTGAATTATTTCCTGAAATGAAAAGTTTTCAATTAATTCATTTAAAAGTTTGGATTATTTGACAAAAATTGAAATGAGCCAGAATAGGCAATGGTTGCTTGGGAAATAGACTTCAAATTCGTGTTCAACTCAACATTTCCCACAACCAGAATTGGTGGAGCACCTGTCTGAAAGCAATTTAGTTTTTTAACAATATTATTTACGAGTGGAAGGCTTTCACGACAATCTTGAAAACGCTAACCCCAGGATAACATTAAAAACCAAAAAACTGGTTCCAAAGTATTACAAATTGTAATTTTTATTTTTATTTTAATTTTGATCATGAATGTTTTCACAAACAAAGTTGGAAAGAAAAATACAAAATTTCCACGGCAGTTTGGTCTTTGTTCTTTTCAAGTGAACAAAAATATGCCAATTTTTCCCAAGGAATTGTGTTTTGTTAGAATAACAAGATTGGATGCTTTGCATTGTCGTTGAACGGTAAAATTAATAATATGGTGCCCAATAAGTGGAGAGTCGAGACGTATACGGCAATGGTCTGTAGCTGTTGTAGTGCCGAGTGGCATTTCGCCCTATTCCATAATGGGACCAATACCACGGCGAGCTAAAATTATTTTTTTAAAAATTTACTTGACAATTCACAACCTTGTAACATGAGATCGCCAAAATCTGTAATTACTGATTGACCATGGCTTTGTGGCAAGATTGAAATTGGCGTTTTCGGCCACGTAATTATAGCCGGAATAACCCCGGCGAGTTGTCATTGATCGGCATTCGGCACTCATCGTTGGCGGCGTGTACAATGGCGTTGTCGCGTAGCTTCTGGTATAACTATAGGGTCGGTTCGGTTCGTGATCGCGTCCGTAAATATATCTGAAGAGTCCGTTACTACTTCCAAAACTTTTTAACCGAACACTCAACAAAAAATAAACATTTTGATATTGACATTTATTTCAAAATTTTGATTTACAAACACACTTGACTGATACAAAACGTACAGAACGGACAATCAACATGAAGATGATTTCACTTACTTGTAAATCGGATAAGACCATGTACGAAGTTGGAACACGTCATATTTGCGGACAGGTTGGTTTTCTGAATAGTAGTTGATGTTGGTCCGATATGGAGTGGTGATCATTCCGATAGGTGTTCTGGCACGTTGAGGGGTGAGTGGAAGCCGCTCGTCTTGAACAACCTGCTAAATCACGTAAACCTTGAACATATTTTCAAAAAAACAAACTTTGTATCCTGAAACATCTCTGACAGGGGTAAAGGACCGGCGAACGTGGCGTTTGTAGCTGTTCTCACAGTCGACGGGAGTATTTTCGCGGGACCATCGGGACAAGTATTTTTCGCTTCTTTGGAGGAACCCAAGATCAACGGAATATGATCGGTACATCTCGTTCAATGATTTGTTGTAAGAAGCCACAAGTTCTTTTTCAGGAAGAAGTTCAACGTAAGGTGTTTTTTGAGCGCGAAGCCTGCACCCTTCTGGAATCCACTCTTGTTTTATGCCCAAGTTTGTGAGTGGAGTTGTCCGATAACGTGATACCGTTATTGGCCCCTCTTTGTTGCTAAAAGTCATGCATATAAGATTTGAAAAACAAACAGATACCGTAAATCATAATAATCGTAAACCGGCATTTTTTTTTTCAACAATAAAACATTTATTTTTTTTTTGAAAGGATTTGAAAGGACTAATGTTCAAAACGATACGCGAAACTTGTCTTTTGTTTGTTTAAAAAAAACAGTTTTCAAGCACAGGGAAAAAAATTAAAAAACAAACAATTTTGTTTTATTTTTTAAAAGAAAAGTCAATTTTTTACTTTGAAACTGAAGAAAAATTAAAAAGAAAATAAAAATCATTGCAAAAGAACAAATAAACAATCGGATCCATTGCTGTCCACGGATAAAGGTGTGCAACCAGGCAGCCAGGATCAATAGATTACCTTCAGTCGGCATTCTATCGCCGCAATGTTTTCTACTTAAAAAAACACGCTCAGCTAACTGCCCACGCTTGCCGGGGGTGGCACTTGGACAACTGCGGATTTTATCCACATTGGTGTGAAAAATCAAGCAGTTTGGACATCAAAAACTTTGGCATTTATTTAATATTTGACAAGGTTATTGCACCGAGGTTCAAAAAAAACACGTTATAAACCGGAATGAATTTTTGTCAATTTTGTCAAATGCGGCATCAGTTAAGGAGAAGAAGCAACTTCAAAAATGCCTAATATTTTTGCTGTGTCCACAACCTGAAATTTTTGTTTTATTTAATTCCAATAGAAAATCACCAACTTGGAAAACAATTTCGTTTGCTTCCGTCTGTGTTTTGTTCATCAAAGTTAACTGAGCTTTGAGCAAGCGAACGTTCCACGCAAAATTTTCATTTGCTCGCGTAGCTTTTTGATCTTTCAACCCTGCTTCAGCGCAATATTGTGGCATCTCATTGTAACATTCACTGATTCGGGCAGTTGCGTCAGAAAGCTAAACAAATGGTAAAACTTCAAAATAAAAAGCCATTGTTCTCACTTTTGCAAGAAGATCGTCCGTGGAATCCAGGATGCTAACGCACTTTTTCAAAAGATTTTCAAGAGAATTGAACGACTTTTGGAGAACTTCTGGAATGTTTCCGGATGTCTTCACCACCGCCTGGCCATTTTGGTTTTTAACAATACGGAAACTTGGTGGAGCATCTTCAGGTTTCAAAACTCCATTTTCTGGCAATGGAGAATTTGGAGGTGACACTAAAAAATGTGTATCTAGTTGAAAACAATAAACTCACTGTTAGATGCAGCATTGATGATTCTTGAATATAGGAGTCGTAAGCCTTGACGAATTGTTCCAGTTGGGCCCAATCCGCACTGTTCTTGCCAATCAATCTGTAATCATCTTGTAAATTAGGAAGCAGACAAAACTCATACCAATGCTGACTCCAGCTGATTTCGCATATCAATGGACTCGACCAGTGGTGTCACTGCGCTTTTGAACAAGTCATCGACGGGTTTCAACCCAATTGTTTTCATCCCCGTTTGTACTCGACTTGTTTTCCGCTTCACCGACATCCCTCGTTTTTTTGGTTTCTAAAAAATTGGTGAAATTTGTTTTCCGCAACAAAAACAAACCCCTCCTCCTCTGCGGTTGGTAATGGCAACATGGACAAACAACGTACTGTTTTCCAATGGATCTCCTTCGTTGTTTAACAGCGAAATATGGCGATAACCTAAAAAAATGCCATTAAAGCAGCTTTAAAAATTAAGCCTACCGCTTTGGAGGCATTCAAAAGGCAGGGTATATTGCCCAATAAAATCGTCTCCGATGTAATCATCATCCAAAACCAGAAAGCGCACAAGAGCTAATTCTGGAACCGAAATTTCAAATTGAAAACTTTCATCAAAAGTTGGATTAAAGCTGTCATTTCGAATGGTTTTCGTCCTTTCTTCGGCACAATCTCCAGGAATTCCAAACACTTCAACAACAACAAAAGGGTCGGCAGAATCTCCTTTGGCCGTTGATCCTCTTGGCCTTGGTAATTGTTGTGCGGATAGGATTTTCAAATGCAACACTTGAGGAGCAATCGGCAATTTTTCAAAAGGTGTGAAAACGTCATCTCTTTGTCGCATCACAAGCGGCTTCAGAATGTAGCCACATCCACCATTTGCAGCAAATTTACCTTCCTGTAGATCCATCATCAGTCCCGGTGTTTGGTAATTCAAAGCGACAAAATTGATTCCAAAATTCCAGAATTCCTGCGGGTTCATGTTCGACGAGTCAACTCGGATTCCATTTGGAGTCACTCGCAGCAAATAATTGTTTGTGAGCTGATTGAAGGAGTTCGACTGATGATGGATCATCTTCAAGCAATTGACTTCAGTCATTGAAACCACATGTTTTGTTGGAGAAACTATAAAAAGTTGTAAAATAACCAAAAATCCAAGCACAAAACTCACGTCCGGCGTCGTCTGTGAATCCTGACAAGTCTTTGATATGCTTTGACTGCAAAAACGATGGGATCAAATCAGAAAGCGCTTTCAGAATATCAAAACGTTTTTCTTTTTTTGGTTTCCCAGTTTGTGCATCATAACTTTCGTCTTCTTCCGTCACTTCTCCTAATTGCTCGTCGTTACTCACAAATTTACATTTTTTCCCCTAAAATCACGTGTTTTTATTAGAATAAACAAATTTACATACCACAAGCAATATCCGGTTCAAAAAGTTGGTCGGAGTCGGTTGACAAATGTTCCAATTTGTCTCATCTTTACATGGCAGGTACAGCAAATCTCCCAAATGTGCCAACAAAGAATCAACCAAAACTTGCTGCCATTGAGCTGACAAATGCTGTTCCAATCGTATCAAAAGTGGATAATTTGTTTTCTCAAAAGCCAGGTCTTTTATGGTTGACAATGCCAATGACAACGGAATCCGAGAAGTCTGAGTTCCACCATGATAGACAACAGGTTCTTTAAACTCTGAGTCATCTTCCGGTTCCCAAATGTTTAGCTCAATAAATCGGCAATTTCTCTTGAGAGCCGCAACATATCCATCAACACTACTGGGTCCTTTCAGTTGGTCTTCGACCAAATAAGTTTTGTGCGAAGCGGCTATAAAATAACTGGAAAATGGCTGATTCATGTCGTGGTTGACGTTTTTGTGATTTTGGTCAAAAATTGATCCTTCGGCGCTGAGCAAAAAATTTGTGAAACCTGAAATTTGGAGTTTTAACGTTGAAATTAGTGGTTATTTTACCATCCACTGTCATGGAATTATTTTCCTTGGCTTCTTTGGATGGTTCATATTGAGCAATTAGTTCGGCACATGTTTCGGTTGACACGTTCACCATTCCTTGTTCAGTTTCCAAAAAAATTTGCAAATCTTTGATGCTGAGATAATCTTTGTTGGCGTATCTAACCATCAAAAAATAAACTTCTGGTCTGGTTGCGACATCTTTGTAAATTTCAATGAATTGTTCTTTGTCAATCCGGCCCCGAATAGCTTCATTGACAGCGGAAGTGCTAACTTCTTTGACTCTGTGTTTTGCACGCGTTGTTAAAATTCTCGGGTTAATTGACTTGATTAAACGAACTGCTGATTTTTCGCTTATGTAACCTTTTTTTTCCACATCTGTTTCATCAAAAACAGATGCCAACCACCGTTCACGTAATGTTGCCATTGATCCAGATGGTTGATTGTCTACTAAAAAATGTTTCCAATATTTTCAAATGTTTAGTAAACAAACGTTTTTCACCAGAAGTCAAGGCCATCAGACCAGTTACCCAAATGTTGGCGTCTTCTGGTGACAATGCAATCAAATCCAAACATGCATAATCGTCTCCGTAAATGACAGAAAACGCGCATTCTTCTTGCATTTCATTGTTTGTGTTTTCCACTGCCCTCAAAAGTTCGGTTGTTCTTCCCAATCGAACTTCTTTGATGGAATCTACGGCAACTGAAAATTTTGGATTCCATTTTAAAAATAAAAAACTGAATACTTCTGGCTTTGTGCGGTTTTTTGTTTGTTGGCGTCCATCGAATGTGCGAAAGATCCGCGTCCAAGCTGAAAATCCGTCGAAATTGGCGGACGCTTGTTCGAAGTTTGATCATTTCGGTTCCATTTTGCATAAATTGCAAACAATCATTGACTGAAAAACAAACAAAATATTGTTTGCCTTGATTGGAAAAAAACAAACCATTGGATACTTTTTTATCTGAATTGTTTGAGCAAAAACTAACAGTTTTGCGTCCAGGTGAACGTTGTCGGACTCCATGTTTTCGCAAAGAACTTCTCAGCGGAGATGATCTGAAAGAAATCCAATAATACCTGTGAAATGAAGATAAATCTGTTCCCAACTCACTTATAATTATAATGTGACATGTACCACAAAAATTACAACAAATTTTGCCAAGAAATAACTACAATTTTAAATTAACCAAAAATTTCAAATGTCAAAATGGTGGAGCCACGAAAACGTCATTGTTTTAGACGTGAATGCCTAATTTGGCAATTTAATGCCCGATTAAAAATTGACAAAAGAGTTAGGAAATTTGACTTGAAAAAGTCAATAAAATTTAAAAATTAAAAACAGCCAAAGATTCAAACATTTTTTTCCACAGTTGAACCAAAAAATGGCAAACAACACGACCTTTGGAAAGTGTGACGATGATTGAGCCACAAAAGCGGTGAAAAACAATCATTGATGGCTCAGACAAAGATGGATGATATGAATTTAAAGGGTTGGTTGCAAGATTTACTTGGCATTTTAGGCCAGTCAGAGTTGCCGCGTATTCACAATCGCGACGCTACCAAAAAAGATGGGCGTCGAGCATTCTTTTCTTTGCTTTCGCTTGGCTTACATATTCCGGAAAGCCAAATTAGCTGCTTTCAAACTCTTGTCTCTTCTGCTTTTTTTGGTCTCTATCTTTTTTTACAAGGAAGCGTTCCAAATAACGAGATGCCCAATAATCTGTTTTTCATGTAATAACCCCGTCGGTGGAAATGCTGTTATTCCGAAATCCCAATTCTTCCAAGTGAAAAAATGAAGATTGAGCTTTTCAACAAGAAAGGAAGTAGTTAGCAAGCTGTCAACCGGAAACGGAGCGACTATTAAAGAAAACGTCAGAAACAAAAAGCAAAAGTTGCCTTTTGTTTATTCGAATATCCCAAAAAAGGATTTTCATGAAAGTTCCACATTTTTTTGCTTGTTATTTCTCGGCAAAATCAATGAAATTACAAAAAACGAACAAACCTTGAATGAAAAGATGGCGGAACTGTGAGAATTTTTTCACCTGGCATTGGCGATTCTCGTCCTTCAAACGAACGCTGCTGCAAAAAATGTTTTTCTTCTGACATTTGAAAATCTGAAAACGAAATTGCTTGTAAAAGCTTAAACTTTGAAAACAAATGATATAATTTGTACATAAATGTCGCGAGACTAAGCCCCAGTTTTCATGCACAAGATTTTTTTCATGTCGACAAAGAACAAAAATATTATTAACTTTGAAATTGTTGAATTCAAAAAAAGGAAAAATTTTTTTATCGTTTGGGGCGAATGCAGTGGCAAAAGTGGAATATTGATGATTTTGTTAATTAAATGAGAGAGATGAAATGAAGTAATTTTAAAATGGGCATATGAAACTAAAGAAACTTTTTGAAATCAGCACTTTGAAGCGGATGTGACTTATAAATCCTTCAAAAAAGAGACAAGTGTGAGGTACACAGCTTTTTGCCTTTTGCGTCTTCACTTTTGCTTTGCCTGCAATTTGCTCTAACAATGTTATGCCGTCAAAAGTTGATAAAAAAACGGAATTCATAAGGACAAGTTTTCCTCTTCAACACAGACGGATGCGACGGATGTCTTCACGTTCAAGTTCAATTTTCAACAAAATTCAGTCAAGTGGAAGTCTCAAATTCTTTTTAAACGGATTTGAAGTATAACTGATTATGTTTTCGAGAAAATTGATTCTTGGATAACACGTACCTCAAAATTGATTTATTGTCATGAAAAATAGAGTTTTAAAAAGAAATTATGCAACAATTTATACAACAAGGAAGAAAAATTAGGTTATTGCAAAAACAATTCGGGCTTTTTTGTATTTTTTGCGTGAAATCGAGGTAAAATTTAACCACAAAGTTTGGCTTTTGCTTTACACTTTTGGAAGTTGGAATTTTTGAATTAATCTCGAACAGAATCAGCTTCCAAAAATCGTAAACCTCCCTAGCAATGTCTAAGTAGTCAAACAAAAATATAAGCAATTTTTTAAGTGATTTTTTTGGGAAAAATTAAGAATTAAACTGAAGACATGTGGTAGCCGCCTGCAGCTGGAGCAGGGCTTTGTGGATATGATGGTTCATGGATCGGCGACATGGTTGTCCAGGTCATTGGACCCTATAAATGGTTTGTTATGGATTATTGAAGGAGTAAATTTACTTGTTGGTAGGCAAACTCTGGTTGCAAATTGCGGATGCGTGCATCTTCTGGCACAGTGTTGTTGTACGGTTGAACAAGAGAGGTCTGGGTGTACGGCGCTGGTCTAATTCTATTTTTCAAATTATTTCATTTCCTTTAATCCCAAATCTTACTCTTGTTGAGGTGGCACTGGTTGATTTGTCAATGTTGTGTAGGGTTGGCCATAATCAGTTCGTCGTGCCATTGGTGGTGGAGAAGCAACACGTTTTTGCTTATCACCTCTCATCTAAGAATTTGGATACGTATTCAAATTAGTAATCGATTTGCATGTCTAACTTTAGTTATACAATTTTTCCGTAGCGGCTTCAGCGCAAGTCGAGCGTTGCGTCAAAATCTTTGTACACAACAGAACGAATTGTTTGTCTTTGCAAACAAATATTTTTGCCTAGCTTATGAAACATCAAAAATTGTTCTCTTTTTGGAACATTGATGGATCAATATTTTTAATATTCAAAAGCAGTGGAAAAAATGATTTTAATTCGTGAAAATCTTGAACATATTGATTGTTGACTTCAAACAGCTGCCAAAACCTTGATTTGTCTCGAAAGCAATGAAAAATGTTTTTTTGACTGACAAATGTGTAACACGGAAAATGAAACTAGGCACAACTTGCTTTGATTTTTGGGATAAAAAATAATTGCAGTCAAAAAGAAAATGTCAAATATCCCGGAACAAAACTTGAACATTTCAAAACAAGTTTTGGTCTAACATTCACGTTAATTATTCCAAGTTCGAAGTTAACTGATTAAACGACTTACATTTAATACGCAGACAAAATAGATGGCAGCAACCACCAATCCAAGCAGTAAAAGTGCTCCAACAAGAATGGCAAAGATTACGCCGACCTGAAAGCATCTTCTCCAATAATCAACCACGAATCCGTTTCAAACCTGATAATTATAATAATTTGAAGAATAAGCCATTTTACTGAAATGAAGCCAAAGGCAAAGTTATTCAACTTCTGCGTTCAACTTTCAACTGAGAGACTGACTGATTTTTGTTTGCACTCAAAATCAATATTCCTGAAATTTTCGTCTTACTAAAAAATATTTTAAATAAAATTCGTGATAAATTTGTAAACAACAATTGGCATGTGCTTTGGCATTTAAAAAATTGGAAAACAAATTCTCAAAAAAACTGTACAACAAAAGCAAACGTTGATTTTTTTGTGCGCGTGATAAAATGAAAACAATCAAGCCGTCAAAATTCTGGTCAACAAGAAAATGTGAGGGCAAAGAAAAAAATTCAAAGGAAACATTTAGATAAGGAAAACATTGGTTGGAAGCTAATTTAAACGTAAAAATCAGCAAAATTGAAACGGAACCGCGATGACGATTGGAAAAAGGTCCAAGACTGACCGCTGCCTCGAGTGCGGTGCTCCGACGGAATTTAAAGGTGCTCAAGCCGAAAAAGGTAGCGTAGACCGCTTCAAGTCAGAACGAATACAGCAACGAACAAAGACGTTCGTGGTTAGCTTACGCAAAACAAATTGCTGAACGCTTTTCAAGTATCGGTCGAATTATCATTTTTGCTACGAGGAAAATCTGTCAATGAAAAACTAAAACGTGGAATTGAATTCATCAATTTGTGACGGTCGACAACAAAAAATTAGTTTTCAAAAAAATGGTCAACGGCAATAAAAAACGATCGTCATGAAGCATTCGGTGAAAAAACAACAAGTCTTTTTGAACCAAGCAACAATTTACAAGGAAAAGTCGTGTTTGTCGAGTAAATTGTCCACAAAAGTCACTCCTTGCAAGCAAAAAAATTGACGCATCACGCTAACATCAACTGTACGGGCTCGGTCCTCCCAAAAAGGAAACGATGAATGGACAAATTGTGATTGAACAGCACGAAAACCATGATTCAACACAAATTATTCGAAGAAATTTTGGACAAAGTAAAGCGGCCGACTCGCGCAACCCTTCATTGATTCAGCGGCATACATCCTGAAATTTCATACGCCAACGGCAAAATTACAAGCAATGTTTGCTTTGTTGCTAAACCCCATTAAAATGGTTCAAATACAATTGCAAAGCTGTTTCCGTTGACCATACATAGCTGTGCAAATCCCAACTTGATAATTTGCCACTTCACTCGAGAATTAGGTGTTCGTTGGAAGATGCAATCAATCTTGTCTTTATTGCATGCCGCAATCAGTCGAAACAACAAATACCTGGATCAAGTCTGCTGTGTAAATTGCTTCACGTGAAAAACAATTTAGTGGACTCAACTTCCTGTTCATTTTGTTTCATTTTTGTTTTGCTATTTAATAAAGTCTCGAAAAGTAAAAATTCCAGATATTAAAAAATGTGGCTGATCGGGAAAGGATCGGGATGCGGATCCTTTATCATCAAACAAAGCCGAAACAATGC
Source organism: Panagrolaimus sp. JU765 (assembly GCA_901765185.1). Taxonomy (NCBI): domain Eukaryota; kingdom Metazoa; phylum Nematoda; class Chromadorea; order Rhabditida; family Panagrolaimidae; genus Panagrolaimus; species Panagrolaimus sp. JU765. The sequence continues at coordinate 16,435 of CABFKL010000155.1, read as the reverse complement.
GCGGAAAAATTTTTGTCAAGTTTTTGTAATAAAATTTTTTAAGCTGGATGCTTTTCTTTGAATCTCCGTTGGATTTTGCATTTTCTTTTCACAAAATGATTTTATAGATTTAAAACAGATTTTTATGAAAAACCATATGTTGAAGCATTTAGTTATTTGCCAACTAAATTTATTGCAAATGCGTACTTTCAATATTGTTGTTTAAAAAATAATGTTAAAAAAATTGCGTGAATCTCAGCTGTCCTTTTTACTCAAATTTCATTTGTTCGGCATTTGTGATTTTACGTAGCATTTTTAAACTGTTCGATCATAATTTTTTGCATTATTTTGTCTTCAGTTGTCAGACAAGCCTGCTCATCTTTCAATGCTTGGTGACAATTCTCAATCACTTTGCAGTTTAATCAACAAGCGTCGCTCGACTTTCAGTCTTTTTCGTTTTTTCAATGCCAATAAACGCAACTGCTTTAACTTTTTTTTCAAGAACGATCGCTTTTCGTCATAGCGTCTAGGTTCTTTTTGCATCTTCTATCCCAATGATGTAGCAAGTATCACAACGGGCCGCCCTTGGCGATAGATCAGTCGACAATAGCGACAAACATTTTTCTTTCATATCCAACTCAGAGAACGTAGTCCTTTGACCTGCTTTTGCCAATGCAACTGGCGTTATCATTCAGTGAGAGTGCTAAAAATTTCCCCCGATTATTCAACCAGTTCTTTGGCAGTAGCTTCTCCCATGTTTTAATCAGCTTCATTAAAACAAATGATCCCAACGTTTCACGTGAAGATATTTTATTTAGCTTCAGTTTTTGCGCGGCTTTACTCAAATATTCCATCAAAATGTCAATTAGTCCGCGACAGATCAAACAACCGTGAGACTGATAGGTTCTGAAGAAGTCGGCTTTGTGCGTTTTGACGGAAATGTCGGCGATTTTTTTAAGCTGAGATTGATTGCATCACATAGCAAATATATTACTTCACCATCATTCTCCATATCTTAATTAGTTACAAAGTTTTTCTTTCCACCAATTTTTCTCTATTAATCCATTTTTTTAACAGGTTAACCAACGTTTGATCGTTCCAAACACATTTATTTCCCATGTCTGAAGTCAAATGAATAGCATATGTCAGTTGTGCAGGCAATTTACCTCCTCAACCTGCTTGTAGGGACACCACTGGATCTTTTTTTCAACAGCAGCGCTTTGATCCATTTCTTTAGCGAATATCCGCATCAAAATTTTAACCGCAATTACATAATGCCCAGTTTAAAACGCAAATGCTAAGATTTGGGCAATGATTGTGGTTGAAAAATAAATTTTTCATAGCGAAATTCATCAAAGCCCAAAAAAACCCATTTTTATTACAAAAAATGATCAGAATTTGGCTTCAAAGTTAAAAAAAATTAAAAAATGTGAATTTTAAGCTTGTGGCCACGAGATTGGGCTATTTCCATGAAAGGAAAAAAATGTCAAGCAACGCAACTGGGTTTCCTTCCGCGAATTGCCTGTTAAATCGTGAGTAGACGTGGTCTATGATGATGCCGCATAAGCGCCTGGATGGCTCTCGATATTGCAGGCAGTACCTTGAAAATCCAAAACAGCGGACCCATTTGCTGTAGATCGACGGTCACTAAAAAATAGTGCAGGAAAGACAGTGTCTGGTCTTGGCTATTGCTCACGATGGCTCAGGGAAGAGTTTGTTTTGTTTCCATTTGACCCGCTTTTGGCTTTCAGTTTCTGGATCTTTCTTTTGCCTTTTTTAGCTTTTATTTGTCATTGTTTTATTTTTGATGATTCTATCAATATGCTGTGATTTTTTTAAATCAATTCTCAAACTCTCTTTTGGCTCAGACGTTTCTGATAAGATGTGACGCGTGTCCTTTTACTGCGTGGTTATGATTTGTTTCATCATTTTTTATACAAGTATCAAAATTTCAGGGCGTATTAAACTTTTGCCGTGCCTTTGTACGGGATGGAAAACGCTCATACAAAATCGCCGGAGGAATTGCTCCAGTTTTTTGGAACAGGGCCTGATGGTTTGACAGATGATCAAGTTGATACTTTTCGTGAAAAATATGGGCCAAATGGTTAGTTCATATAAAAACTAGAGAATTATTAATAATTTAATTTCAGAGATGCCGGCAGAAGAGGGTAAGAAATTATGGGAATTGATTTTGGAACAGTTTGATGATCTCTTGGTTAAAATTTTACTTCTTGCTGCTATCATTTCTTTTGTAAGTTTTGTTTTTACAATATTTTCTTTATTTTTATTTGTAGGTTTTGGCTTTATTTGAAGAACATGAAGATCAAACGAGTGCAGTTACTGCTTTTGTTGAACCTTTTGTTATCCTTTTGATTTTGATTGCAAACGCTACAGTTGGTGTATGGCAAGAAAGAAATGCCGAAAGTGCCATCGAAGCTCTGAAAGAATATGAACCAGAAATGGCCAAAGTTGTCCGAACTGGAAAACATGGCATTCAGATGATCAGAGCACGTGAACTTGTTCCTGGTGATTTGGTTGAAGTGTCTGTTGGTGACAAAATTCCTGCCGATCTCCGATTGATCAAGATTTATTCAACCACTCTCAGAATTGATCAATCTATCCTTACCGGTGAATCAGTTTCTGTTATTAAACACATTGATACGATTCCTGACCCTCGAGCTGTCAATCAAGACAAAAAGAATTGTCTTTTCTCAGGAACCAATGTTGCTTCTGGAAAAGCCCGTGGCGTTGTTTTTGGAACTGGTTTGAACACTGAAATTGGTAAAATTCGTACAGAAATGGTTGAAACCGAATCTGACAAAACACCATTGCAACAAAAATTGGATGAATTTGGTGAACAACTTTCAAAAGTTATTTCAATCATTTGTGTTGCCGTTTGGGCTATCAACATTGGTCATTTCAACGATCCTGCTCATGGTGGTTCATGGATTAAAGGTGCTATTTATTATTTCAAAATTGCTGTTGCTCTTGCCGTTGCTGCAATTCCTGAAGGTTTACCTGCTGTTATCACCACTTGTCTTGCGTTGGGAACTCGTCGTATGGCCAAGAAAAACGCAATTGTTCGTTCATTGCCATCTGTGGAAACTTTGGGTTGTACTTCCGTTATTTGTTCCGACAAAACTGGTACATTGACAACTAATCAAATGTCCGTCTCAAAGATGTTTACTGTTAACAAAGCTGGTGGCGACTCAATCAGTTTCCAAGAATTTACAATTACTGGGTCAACTTATGAACCATCTGGTCATGTTTTCCACAACGGTCGTCAAATCAATTGCGGTAGTGATGAATATGAAGCTCTCACAGAACTTGCCACCATTTGCGCCCTCTGCAATGATTCATCTGTTGATTACAACGAAACAAAACGAATTTACGAAAAAGTCGGTGAAGCTACCGAAACTGCATTGGTTGTACTTGCTGAAAAAATGAATGTGTACAATACCAGCAAATCTGGTCTTTCACCTCGTGATCTTGGAAATGTTTGCAATCGTGTCATCCAACAAAAATGGCGTAAAGAATTTACTCTTGAATTCTCTCGTGACAGAAAATCTATGTCTACTTATTGCGTCCCAGCTTCTGGTGGATCAGGTGCCAAAATGTTTGTGAAAGGTGCTCCTGAAGGTGTTTTGAACCGTTGCACTCATGTTCGTGTTAATGGGCAAAAAGTACCACTCACTCCAGCAATGACTCAAAGAATTGTTGACCAATGTGTACAATATGGTACCGGCCGCGATACTTTGCGTTGTTTAGCTCTTGGCACCGTTGATCAACCATTAAATTCAACACAAATGAATTTGGAAGATTTCACTCAATTCGCCAAATACGAACAGAATATTACCTTTGTTGGTGTCGTTGGTATGTTAGATCCACCACGTACAGAAGTCAGTGCATCCATCAAAGCTTGCCGTCATGCTGGTATTCGTGTTATCATGATTACTGGTGACAACAAAAATACTGCTGAAGCTATCGGCCGCCGAATTGAATTATTTTCTGAAAACGAAGATACTACAGGAAAAGCATTTACCGGTCGTGAATTTGATGATCTTCCACCAGAGCAGCAAAGTGAAGCTTGCCGTCACGCCAAATTGTTTGCCCGTGTAGAACCATCACACAAATCAAAAATCGTCGAATACTTACAATCACATGGTGAAATCACTGCTATGACTGGTGACGGTGTCAATGATGCTCCTGCTTTGAAAAAAGCCGAAATTGGTATTGCCATGGGTTCCGGTACAGCTGTTGCTAAAAGCGCCGCTGAAATGGTTTTGGCTGATGACAATTTCTCCAGTATTGTGTCAGCTGTTGAAGAAGGTCGTGCCATTTACAACAACATGAAACAATTCATCCGATATTTGATTTCATCCAACATTGGTGAAGTTGTATCAATTTTCTTGGTTGCCGCACTTGGTATTCCAGAAGCATTGATCCCTGTCCAACTTCTTTGGGTTAATTTGGTCACTGATGGTCTTCCTGCCACTGCTCTTGGTTTCAATCCTCCAGATTTGGATATCATGGATCGTCCTCCTCGTTCAGCTTCCGAATCTTTGATTTCAAAATGGCTCTTTTTCCGATATATGGCGGTTGGAACTTACGTCGGCATTGCCACCGTCGGTGCATCCATGTGGTGGTTCTTGATTTATGAAGAAGGACCTCAAATTACATATTATCAACTCACTCATTGGATGAGATGTGAAATTGAACCAGAAAACTTTGCAGATTTGGATTGCGCTGTTTTTGAAGATAACCATCCCAATGCAATGGCATTATCCGTTTTGGTAACAATTGAAATGTTAAACGCCGTCAACAGGTAGGGATACAGTTTTTTAATTATGATATTAATAACAAATTTAGTTTATCTGAAAATCAATCAATTTTGAAAATGCCGCCATGGACAAATATCTGGCTTTGCGCTGCTATTGCACTCTCCATGAGCTTGCATTTCGTTATTCTTTACGTTGATATCATGTCCACCATTTTCCAAATTACGCCATTAAATGTTACGGAATGGTTGGCTGTGTTGCAAATTTCAATGCCAGTTATTTTCCTTGATGAAATTTTGAAGTTTGTCGCAAGAAATTATGTTGATGGTAAGGAGTTAATGGTTGATCAGGTTTTAAATGGGAATTTCAGCTCAAACTGCCAAGGAAAAAGATGATTAAATTCTCAATAAGGGCCACGGGTCAACTTTTCAAGATGATCCAGCAACTCAACTTCAATCTACCTTGCGGCTTTCTGTTGTTATTGATGCCTTTTTGTGCTCAATTCACTCTTATTGTTGAATATGTTTTTTGGCACAAATTTTAAAAAATTATCTACTATTTTTTTTTCTTTTGATTTTTTTGTTCAAAAATGAGGTGCTTTAATTTGGTTATCCTCATGTAATTTTGGTAACGGCGGTTAAAGGCTTGAAATTTAATGTTTTGTGCCTTTGCAAAATGTGCGGTTCTTTAGGAAGCCAATTTTTAGATTCATAGTTCGATGATTTCTGCTAATTAGTGCCCAAAACGTTCTCATTTGTCTAATTAATTAATGTTAAATTTCCCAATGAACAATTCGAATGGTTTCGTTTATTTTAATTTGAGCAATCTAGTATTACCCTTCTACATAAACCAAACGTTTTAAAAACTGGCGGTGTCACAGATGAATAAATGGTTTTTGGATAAAAAATTTTGTTCTTCCAGTAACACAAAAAAAAGCAATCACAAAATTTTGCGCTTGGCAGCCGTACATACACCTCACCTTTTCCACGTTGCACAGGCAAAGCGCCCGTAATGCGAATGCCAGCAGTTTTTGATCACATCCAGATTGGGTTGCGGTGTTCATTATTTTAATGGTTAGCCGCTATTTTCGGATTTTTCTTCCAAGAAGGAAAGAAAATGTTTTAAATTTGTTGTTAGCTGTTATTCTTGCCGGATTATTATGTTTTTTTTATATTAAACTATACAGCGATTCACATTATAAATTACCTCCAGAAGTTGGTTTTACATGGCCAACACCAGCAGTTGTACTTCACACACGTCCAGCAGCAAATCGACAAGCAAAAGGTAATTTTCAACATTGAATGAAATAATTATAGCTAAATAATGGATAGGACCCGGAGAAAACGGTGAAGGAGTACATTTATCGGGGAAAGAATATGATAAAGGACAAGCTGACATGAAAACATGGTTTATGAATGTTGCTGCCAGGTGATTCCAAATATATTAAGGAAATAATTAGTTTTATTTTAGTGATAAGATTTCCCTTGATAGGACTATAAGAGATGTTCGACTTGAGGAATGCAAATCTATAAAATATGATTTGAAGAAATTGCCAAAAGCCTCTGTCGTGATCATTTTCACCGATGAAGCCTGGAGTCCGCTTTTACGTACTGTTCATTCCGTTATTAACAGATCTCCTCCGGAACTGCTAAAAGAAGTTGTTTTGTTTGATGACAACAGTCAGCATGAAGAACTGAAAAGTGGACTTGATGACTATGTTAAAAAATTCGATGGGATTGTTCGAATAATCCGAAAAAAAGAACGACATGGGTTGATTCGGGCAAAACTTGCGGGTGCCAAAGAAGCAACAGGAGAAGTTGTTGTTTTTTTGGATTCACATTGTGAGGCAAATGAAGGATGGTATGTTTGAGCAGCTGATGTTTGCTTATAATTGTAAAATTTAGGCTTGAACCATTAGTTCAACGGATATATGAAAAGAAAAGCGCTGTTGTTTGTCCTGCGATTGATTACATTTCAGCTGAAACAATGAGCTATTCCGGAGATGGAAGAATCACTTCTGTTGGCGGTTTTTGGTGGAGTTTACATTTTAGATGGGATCCAATACCGCAAAAAGAAAGAGAAAGACGAAAGTCTGAAGTAGAACCAGTTTTATCTCCAACAATGGCAGGAGGATTACTGGCTGCTGATCGACAATATTTCTTGGACGTTGGAGGATATGATCCCGGAATGGATATTTGGGGTGGGGAAAACCTCGAAATATCTTTCCGTGTTTGGATGTGCGGTGGTTCTATTGAATTTATTCCTTGTTCACATGTCGGACACATATTCCGAGCTGGACATCCTTATAATATGACTGGACCCGGTGGCAATAAAGATGTTCACGGCACAAATTCAAAACGTTTGGCCGAAGTTTGGATGGATGACTATAAAAAGTTTTACTACATGCATAGAAGTGATTTAAAGGTAAGAAATGCTGTCTCATAACTAATACTGAATAATTATAGAACAAAGATGTTGGAGATCTCAGTGAACGTCACAATTTGAGGAAAAAATTGAATTGCAAGTCATTTAAATGGTACTTGGATAACATAATACCATATAAATTTATATTTGACGAAGATGTTATTGGTTTTGGATCAATTAGAAATCCGAAGAGCGGTTTCTGTTTGGATACTCTGCAAAGAGATGAAAAAACAATAATAAACTTAGGCGTGTTCCAGTGCCAGGGTGGTGGTTCTTCTGCTCAAATGTATTCACTTACAAAATCAAATCAATTACGGCGTGAAATGACTTGTGTTGAAGTTAGATCAGGCCTACTTGGTAAATCTGGGTCTGTTCAACTTTCGCATTGTTCCAGTTCATCGCAAAAATGGCAGTTAACCGAAGTTGGTTTCTTTTACTTTATCAAAAAGCAAAAATATCATTTATAGGACAAATTAATGCAAAACATCGACACCAAACTTTGTCTTGACGTTGATGGCGTCAAAAACGGAGGGGATGTCATCGCCAATGAATGCGACAGTTCAAAGGAAACTCAACAATGGGAGATTGTACCGAGAAAGTGGTAAACCTTCACAATTCACTACGATTAAGGCCAAAACACTCCATGTGCAAATTTTTTTGATGATTCGACTTTCAATTCAGAAAGCCATTTGCCGTTGCGGGAATAAATAAATTTTTCAACATTTCATAAAACTCAACAAAACAATCAATTTCAACAACTAGCGTTTGTTAATTTCAATTACAGGATAATCGAAACACAAACTATCAGTTGGAATATGAGTAAATGACGGACAATCAATTCGCATCGTTGAAACATCTTTCTCCGGAACCACCATTCCACGAACGCATTGGCTTTCATCAAAAAGATTCACGAATAAATCTCTTGATTGTTGCAAAACTTCATCAGATGTTGCCTTCATAATGATATCAATGGTTTCCCTAAAGAAAGATTAATTCCAAATACAAGAATGAAACACTAACCTGACAGAGTGTCGATTTTCGCTCAATCCCAAGAGTGAGTCCGTAACAGATATATCGGCGGCATGTCGGAAACCACTGATGTGTTCCAATATCTCAGCAATCAAACTATTTTTCGCGGCAAGGAAAGCAGCCTCATCAATTTTGGTTTGCTTAAGAAGCAAGAGCTAAAAAAATCTTATACACTAAATTGATGTAAAAAACAAACAATATGCTTTTTGGCAGTTTCATATGCAGCAAATAAATCAGAAGCTCGATGAATTTCCAAAGAAATGGTATGGTTTTGCAGTACGTTAATATAAGCCCCATAAGCCAATCCTTTTCCTCGAACTTCAGTCCATAATATACCTTCACACATGCTGAAGTACTGAGCAAGAATACGTGCATAAACAAAACGAGGGTCCGTTACATTCAGATTGCAGCGCATGACTTGTTGTAAATAGGATGATTCCGTTGTAGAGCATCCAATATAATAAGTTCGTCCAACTTTGGAAAAATCCAATAAATCAGGATTCAATTTGAAGAATTTCCTTTGAGGTGAATTCCCAAAATTTGAATTCGGTGGTCCAGCTTTGATTATTTTTTCAATCGCATCCGAATTACCAATAACATGAACATTAACTTCCATTACCCGCATGAATTGAAAAGACATTTCATCAATGATATGTCTCAAACTGGCATCTTTGGCACCAATTGAGAATAAACGAGAACCAGCAATAATACTGCTGTAACGTCCAACATGCTGTGGAGAAGCAAGGAGATCTGTCATCAATGCGTCCAAAAGTGCTTCATCATCTTGAGCTAAATCTGATGCAGTTCCTTCCATACGTTTGCAAGTAATTTGAAGGCGGTCAGTTTTGAAAACCAAATTATTCGTGAAAATTTGCATCCATTTCATGACATTTTCCAAATCTGGATAATTTGACACAAAAGTGAATACCATGAATTCAGGGCAGATATGTGGTGTCATTGAAATGTTGAAATCAACAAAATCTTCTTTCAACATGCAAGCAAGTTTTCTGTAACTGTAGATGATATCGTCAACATTGGCGTCCAATTCTGTCAACATATTCACATACAACTGAATAAACGGATGATAGATTGACGGCAAATTTCCCATGCCAATTATAACTTTGATCTAAACAACAGTTAGAAGTTCAAAAAAAAATCAACTTACTGTAACAAACTTTGAAGACACATCATGAAAAACGTAAGGAAGATGACCAAATTGAGCAAAAGATAGACGTCTACAGGGATGAAACCATATTTTTGGTTCATTAAGAACAAATTCCTTCAACACTTCTTCAGGAGGTACCTTGTAATTAGAACTTTCTTCCAGTTTCTTTGCCAACTCTTCCAAACCACTATCTCCAATGGCTTTTTTTCGACGTTCAATAAATTGTTCTTGTGAAACTACTGCTTTTGCAGCTGTTTGAGCACTAGGAAGTGCAAGTACCATAACAAAATTCTCATCCAAATACTTATTACATAGTTGTTGCCAGTAATTGGCATCACGTTCCAACAATGTTTGAAGTAATTCTTGGTCGGAAAACAATCGTTCAAACAACGAAACGTTGTCATTGTTGTTGTCGACTCCAGTAGCATAATTCTTGTAAAGAACCAATCGGTGGTTGTAATAATCGGTTGAATCACCTTCTAATTCATAATCCAATAACTTCCGGCAATTCTTTATCAAAGTACGCATGCGCGACATGTCAAACTTGACAGTGCGCAAAGTTTTATTGAGCGCATCACGAAACCTGAAATATTCTCGTTGTCTTCAAAATTATTGTTTAAAACATACTTTTCTTTTCTAGTAATTTGTGGAATTCCACCAAATCGAACTCCTAATTCAACATAAGCATTTTCTTCAACATGAATTGCAATGTCGCTGCAAAGAGGATGTTTTGTTTGAACAAACTTTTGTTCAAAAGGTGATTCTGGACCAACACAAAGATAATCCATTAAAATTTGAACAGCATGATAATCTTCATCAAATATAGACGGTCCTCGCCAAACGGCAAACAAAACACCATTAACTTCTTCTGATGGATAACGAAAAATTGAAGAATCTGGTCGGAATTTTTCCGGAAATTCCACACCTTTAAATGGATTGACAAATTCCTTTCTAACTGCAGGATAATTGTAACGGGTTTCAACTTCATTCAAATTTTTGAATACGTCATCTAATGCTTCAGAATTGACTCCAACTAAAGCAATTGTCATGTTCTCCAAACAATAAAATTTCTTATGATATTGGATAACCCGCTCCAAATCACAACGTTCACGCAAACCTTTGATTGTTCCACCAGCGGAATAATGAAACGGATTTGACGGTGAATACATACGTTGTCGCTTCACATGATCAATCATATCATCTGGATCGGCTTCTGTACCTTGAAGTTCAGAAAAAATGACGCCGCCATCTAAACCTTCACCATTAATGTGATGAACTTCCGTCAAATAATGTTCAGCTTTCAATTGTGGCCGAATAAGATGTTCCAAATAAACAGGCAATACTTTTGCTAATCCTTCAACACTAGTAATTGCAATTGTATATGCTGTGTGATCTTCTTCAGTAAAACCATTTGTTCCAGAAGCATATAAACGATTAGCAACAGTATCAATAAAACCTTTGAACTGATATTTGTCGCAACCCATGAAAACAAGATGTTCCAATGTATGAGGAAGGCCTGAATCTTCTTGTGATGTGGTTGCTAAAAACAAATGAAATTAAAACAAGTAAACAATCAACTTACTAAAATTAATGGTAGTAGTAATAACCGGACGACGATCTTCTGCAACTAAAACACGTAATCCACTAACAGATGAACGGTACAATGTACAGTTGACAGTACCATTGAAAAAGTTTAATACTTTAACAAATCCATGATTTATAACACTCATCCTACAAAGTTTCAACATAAAATTTGAAAAAAAAAAGATTTTAGGTAGGCAACACGATTGAACGTTTTGCATCACTCCAACAAATAAATTTCGTTTATAAATTACAACAATTTTACAAACTATGAACCCGTTTTCAAAATAGATATGAATCCCAAAATTTTATCTCTGTCTTCTCCAGTACGACATAAAGAAAAAATCATTTGAAGCGACCGCAAATCTTTCGCGTGCAGGGCAACCTCCGCTGCATCCAAATACCGCCTAAAACTATCGTTTCGAAACAACCAAAAAAAAATTCAAACTTACCCAAGTAAACAATATGCTTTGATGATGTCGTCAGCGTTTCCAAGTTTTTGGGTAAACTCCAAAGCAAGGTCCATTTCTTTACACCGGACACATGCTTCAACGAGACTCTAAAAATATTTTACGAATCATGGCGAATGAATAAACCATTGACAAACCAAATAACCGGTAAATTGTTTTTTGTAGGACATATCAACCAAATTACCCTTCTTTTTGCTTCTGATTAAAGCATCAATTGTCCATTTATAGATTTGTTTCTCTGTTAATCTATGATCTTTCTTCAATTGCTCAGCCAATTCCGCATCTGCACCAACGGCGTAAATGAAAGTTTCTCGAACGCTTTCGTTTATCAGGCTTGTCCGTTTTTTATTGTCATAAACAGCGTTCTTTTCGGCTAATGTACTGCAAGATTTGACCAGATTTTCCAATTCTGCATTACCAAGTAAATTGAAACAATTTTCGGCTTTTTTCAAAATTGTGTTCTTGGCTTTTGGATCAAAAAAGTCGTTTTCTCTTTCTGCTGCTGTAAGATGCAATAAAGCTTGACGAAGAAAATCATCTTGTTGCTCATACAGAGCTAATAATTTACTTGGAGAATCTTCTCTCACAAAACCTTGATACAAATGAGCAGCAACTGGTGCATTCCTTATCAATCTTCTATCAAGTTCACCCTTTTTTTCAACTTGTTTCAAGTGCAAAATCACCATGTAAACTAAAACAAATTAAACATGTTTGCAATTCAGTGAAAAACATACCCAAATTTGGCAGTTGACTTTCATTTGCAAGTTCAAAAGCGGCGTTGACGTTTCCAAATTTGATCAGCATTTGTACGCGCTTATTCACATCTTTCTCACGTTCAAGCAATAAATTTGCCAATTCTGCGAAATTTTTCTTATCCTTATTGTAAACTACTTCGGCAATATCGGCATAATTGATGTAAGATAATTTGTCAATTTTATCAAATATTTTTGCAGCATACAATGGAGCATCAATTTTTCGTCCGGAAAGTGCCGCCTTGTCAAGTAAGTAATGAGTCCAATGACTTATGATTTTAACCATTTCATTTTCAGTAAGCGTGTTCATCGTCTTGCACAATTTTAAAGCAAGCGGCCAGTGATGCAATTCAATTAATCTGTCAGTTAACAATGGCAGTCCAAGTTCCATCAATTCGGGAAAAGAAACTGGTATTCCAATTGAACGAAGAGCGTTCAAACATCGTAATAAACCAGTAAGGTAGACAAACTTTTCAGGATCATATGTTGAAAACATTGATTTGCCAAAATAAACAGCAGAAATCAATTGTTTTTGCATTTGTATATCAAAATTATTTGCAGCAGCATGAAGACATTGATCAACAGCATGGTACAAATGTTTTCGAATTTTGAGCAAATAGTCGAATGTAAGAAAATCTTTTTTGGAATAACTTTGATGTGCCAGAAACAAATATGCTCCTGGCTTATTGGAAAGAAGACCAAAAACATCAATCATGGCACCAGGAACCACCGTGATCAAATACGCTTCAAACTTTTGAAAAATTCGTATTCCATCACTGTCAATATCATACCAAACAGGCTTAAAGAAATTCATGTTGTAATGATCACCGGACATTGAATAAAAAGTAAGTTCTGATGATGATTTTCTGAAAACCAAAACATCACCACCACACCAGCTGGGAGTAAAACTGATCGGTCGAATGGTCAAAATAATAGTGTGCAATATATATTCTAAATCATTGTTCACGATCTGAACACACAGAGAATCATGAACAAAAGCAATTTTATCATTTAACCAGGAAGTAGAAGCTGCAATGTATTGTCCACCATCTGCAAACATCCAAGGATATGACTATAAACAATTTGGAATCAAAAATAAACAGTGAAAAGAAACATACAACAGGACGTATACTGCTATTTTGTGACCCCATGAAAAAAGCTTCTCGATAACATAATACCACAGAAGTTATTGTTGATGTGCAAACTACAGTACAGCAAGTTGGATTATGAACATTTCCTACAATGAAACAATAAAGGAAACCAAAAACAATAAAACATACGCTGAGCAGCAGCCAGGCTCCAAGGCAACGGATGAATTACCGAATTTACAAAATACATTTTCTGAGCAGTATCCATGATGAAAAATCCTGTATCATTCCTCAACCGATTCTGAACTTCAACTTGCTTATTGAATGTTTGGGCGAACAGAAAGCCTGCATCACGAATACTTGGATCCATGTCAAAACTACCAACGTTTTCTCCATTTACAGAAAACAAACCCACATTCCCATTTCTGAACACCACAACAAGCTAGAATTCCAATTTACAGAAATTTCAATTTGAATTCAAACCTTTTGATTGGTGGTCCAATACAGTTTTAAAATGTCAGCAACAACAATTGAGGACAATAAGTTGCCATCAGCTGTGAGAACCGAAATTGACCAGGATGGGTGTTTTTCTTGACTAGCAATTGCAACAGGACCACCATAAGGACACGATGCTATTAAACAACCTTCGCTTAAAGGAAAATTAACATGCTTATATAATACAACTTTTCTAAAAATGCACACATTTAACAACCTGTTTTATAATGTTTTACCTGAGAGGAGTGGCACCCAATTGATACCAATCCGTGTTTGATTCTGTTGGCATATCAAAGACGAAGACAATGCAGATAAAACTGTTAACAATCCTGTAAAATATCAAACAAAATCATCCATAAAAAAGTTGGCACACAAACACACTTTGCCAAAACTTGCAAACACCAACAATCAAACTGGAAAAATTTTGCATTAAAAAACTTTTAAAACTTTAATCAATCAGAGATTTTTCACAATCCTTCCAAATATTCATTTAGATTCTTCTTTATAGAGATTTTGGATTTGAAACACTTGGCATTATCCAGGACGTATTTGGTTAAAAATCAATTCCGGGCGTGTTTAGCCACTAGATCAAAGCGGATAGCGTGTTTTCACGGTGATATGCTGGTTGACAAGTTATTTTTTTTATTCTTGTACTTATTAAAACTTTCTTCTTTGTTTTGTTTTAACAACTTTTACATTATCATCCATGCGCTTGTCTTGATGACTAATTTTTTGGTTCAGTTAAAAACGGTTTAAATTTTTTTTACTGGCACATTATTTTTCAACAGATTTGCCAAAAACTTGAGATGATCAATGCAAATTCAATTGATGGCAGTGTCAAGAAAGCGTTAAGCAAACCGAAGAATTGGTTGATCAAAAAAACTGAAAAAGGAATTTAAATGAGCAGGGCCAAATCAAAGATGCGAATATGAATAAGGGTTGACTGCTGCATGAAATGTCATTGTCCAGGAAGCAGTCACTAGTTAAGCGTTGCAATGGAGCCTGTTGCTTGTCCAAAATTGTGCCACAGAATCGAACATTTGGGAATCCAATGTTGTCCAATTCTACCAATTCCGGTAAATCTTTTTTTGTGAAGTGTATTTTCTTGTGATTTTAGACAAATGAGCCATCAGATTTGCCATCAGTTGAAAAGTTGATGTCGAAGGTTTCAACAACAGATTCACTGTTAATCACGTCGTGTATGCCGTTCTTGAATCTTCCGCTGAAAAGAATTAGCCAATATTTCCAACTTTTGGGAGAATTTTTTGGAAAGCAGTTCATTTTGGAAAGTCTTGTCCAAATGAGTCATCAGTTTTGCAAGAAAGACCAACCAAGCTTTAAGCACAAATATGAGTACGCCGTTTTTTTAACAGTTTTGCAAGTCATAAAATTTGCTCCGGATGGGAAAATTGATGCGGGAACAATCGAGGAGAGTGTGTTTTGGGAATGGCATGGAAATGCACTCAATACTTTCTACAACGATCACCAAGATTTGTACAAATTGGCCAAAATTATCATGATTTATCACCCCAAGTGCCCTGGTAAATTTGCCCAAAAATCCAGACAAATTTTTGAGAATTTTTTGACGAAAGCAAATAGAAAAGTCGGTCGCTTTGTTGCAGATGAAGAACTGTGTTTCAAGAATTCGGTCTCAAAGAAGCAGTTCAACGACGCATGGAAAAATGTTGCCCGTTTTTTAAAAATCCAGAACGGCAACAAAAAACAGTATACCGTCAGATTTTTTGGTGGCAACTTGGGTTTGATTTGTTTGTTTTATTACAGAGACCAGTTCAGAAACGTTATTGAAAATCTTGCCATATTCAACGCGTTGAAATCAAAAAAAGATTTTGACCTTTGTAAATGGACGGACATAAAGCCAACCATGGAAGATATTGAACTAATTGATATCACCTTGGATAACGATCAAGAGGACGACCAGCAAGTGAACAGCGTTCAAACTCCACTTGTTAATGACGATAAGAAACAAGACGAAGATGAAGAGGAAGAAGATGAAGATGAAAAATTGATCACCATCGCGTTATCTCGCCTGTCAAAAAATGGGGGTGACAGTTTTATCACAACTGAAAATGAGAAGATTCCAGATGCTGCTTCAGAAAAAACACAATCTGCAGACGATTTTTACCAACCATCAAGTGCAGAAATGCTCCTATCAGAATGGGATGAGTTTGGTGCCATTAAGGATTTCGGATTTTGAAAAGAAAATTATGCAACATTAATCTACCACGTTTTATCCACGATTTTCAAACAAATAATTGAGGCGAAAATATTGTGCAATTGTAATATCGATATTTGAACTCAATTTCTTTTAAAAAAACTGTGAAATTCTTGCGTCATGTCATTGAAAATTAAATTAAAATTTTTTAAAATGATTTTCATATAACCTCGGCAAATCAGTGCAGAACATTTTTGGGGCTTTCATTAAATTTGGATCCGGAAGATTTATTGCCTTTGGAATTTTTGGATTTTGAAAAAATCAATTTGTAAAAATCAGAGTTTTTACAAAACTTGTTACGAGAAAAAGCTCGTTTTTTTTGAAACTGAACGCGCGCGCGTTTCAACGCAAAACAAACTGTTCCAAACGGACGCCATAGTTGCAGAAAAAAAAATCAACAAGAATTTTTGCTTCAATTGCAAATTTTAGGCGGTAATCACC